>JAVIWC010001968.1:0-321796 GCA_031894815.1 Creontiades dilutus
ACTTTTGAAATACAGTACATATTTATACCTACTGATAGGTAGGTTTATTACCAATGTAAGTGGATAAAAAAATATATTACAACCTTCCTTGAATTATTTGAGTGTTTGCCGTATTTGCTGCTATTCCCTTGTACATTGTACTTCCGAGTACAATGGATAGGAAAAATCGTACAGAAATCGTTGTTCCCTCTCGATCAACGTACTCGATCAACCTTTCGTCATATATTAGAAAAGACTTGAAAAAGAACTAATTGCAACGAAATCAGCAAATCAGAAACTAAAATTTGCTGCAAATGTTTTAATGATACCATCAAAAGAAAGTGCTGAAGCTATTTTGTGCTCTATTGATATGATGGCCAAGTTGCTTAGTCGTTGTTGTCCTGTCAAGTTCCTGATGTAGGTTTTTATAATCCTGTTTTCTAAAACTTCTTTCATTCGATGCTACACACACGGGTATTGTAAGAAAAATTCTCAAAGCTGTGCTTATATTGGGATAGGCGTCATGGAGGCCGTTTTGGCAAGTATAAACCAAAAGTTCGAATGGAGTAGACTCGCATGCGGCCGCTCAAGGCTAGTTCTCGCCTCGCGAAGTATACATTTTCTATATCCTTTGTCCTTTCTTGTAGGCCTATTGTATGCCTTATTTATATGATTGCTTCCGAGTCTACTAAAGTAGCGGAAGCATTGTTTTCACTTTCGGAATGTAAAAATTTTTTTGTCTCCAAACCTCTGTCAAGTGGGTGTGGCACATAGCTTCCTCGTATCCATAACATGACTGTATAGATCATTGAAAATCATTATTGACTAAAGAACTTCGTTCAATTAGGTGAAGTAAATATTGTTATGCAGGCATGCTATAACTTGAGAAAATTTCAAAATAAAGGTAGGCATGTTCAACTATTGAACAAACTATAAAATAATAAGTTCGAACAATCCCTGAAAATTTCATCGAAACCTATAGGGGACCATCTACACCCCAACCAGCACAATCTCTGAAAATTTCATCAAAATCGGACTATAACTTCGTGTAGTTTTGCCCGTAACAAGGATTTGCTGACAGACAGACAGACACACAGACAGACACGGAACCAAAATTGTTCAGAAATGTCTAAAACGCAAAATGCGAGTGAAATTTTTGATTTTGGAGACAAAAAAATTTTTACATTCCGAAAGTGAAAACAATGCTTCCGCTACTTTAGTAGACTCGGAAGCAATTTGAGAACGACGAATAGATATTTACCTGTAAATTAGGGTGACCACTTTCCTCCTACGCCTACTGGGTAGGCTGTGGTATAATAAATTGTCTTTTTAAATACAATACACTATTAAGAGTCGTTCTAAAAATGAATTCACTACATTTATAACTGCCTGAAAAATTACTTTGTAGGCACATATTACAGGACTGGAAGTACTAACTAAACAACTCAGAACTGTTTGGCATGAAGGCGTGGCCTATGAACGTAATTAGTTACCGGGATTAATCGAGGTACCCATGTGGCCTAGATCCTCTGGGTATCGATCTCATTTCCCATTCTAATTGCAGGCCAACTACCTACCTACCGATTCACGATCGTAGAGACAGCAGAATTAGCGATTTACCGTGATATATGTGTGAGTACGAGCTGAAATATCAATGGATAGTACAAAAGTGGCCCTGATATTTCCAAGCACTTTACCCTTCAAAAATGTATTGAACCTTCGTGGCCGTCTTAAAAAAGTAATAAGTGTTAGAGAAACAATAACTGTTGTGAGCCTTACACTGATTTATGGCTCATATAGACCGCAGTAAGTCGTTGGGACTCCTTTTGTGGTTTATACAGGGAGTAAGACCTTAATGAAATAATTTATGCATGCTCTCTCGGATGAGAGAGGGAGAAAGCTTCTGATTGTCGCTAATTTTGAGGTCAAGCGGCTCTTTTTCGCAGGTGCGAATGGTTTTCTAGAGCAACTCAGTCCCTCTCCAACTCCAGCGGTATTTGTTTGTTTCAATTCGTAATGTTTTCATAGTAATGGGTTTAAACCTCCTTCCTCTAGAAAAATAAATCATATACGTATTCGGTGTAAAAATTAAATTTTAAAAATTAAATTAAATTAAATTAAATAATTCATACGAGAAATTGCTAGTGGTTAAAATTGGAATATTGAGAAAATAGTAAACGTACAAACAAAACTACACCTAATTGTATCAAATAGAAATAAGGTGCATCTGCCCGTTTATTGGAAGAAATTCGGGCAAAACGGACGATGTGCGTGTCAACAGCCCCTGGTATGCTCTTTTTGTAAACCGGATCTTCTCATCGCTGGCGCTCTCTGGCAGCCTAATATCACCTTTACATTAAAACATTGAGCAGAGAGGTGATGGTAATAGACGCTACATGTTGTACAACTTGCTCTTCGTTTGCATGACGCCCGACAACGATCTTCTCTGAAACCGTCTTGCAGACATAGGAACCATAACAGTGGATCTAGGAAAGCAACTATATTTTCTGTTGGGAATGTAAAACGCTGCAAATCATTAAACAGAGGTTCATTATTAGAAAGCCCTGTAACGTAATCACTTATCTCTGCAAATTAGATGTAGCCTGTCGAAACTCGACCCCTCGCGCCTCCATACCTTGTAATCGCATTCAAGAGGAAAATACTTGAGCGACCGCCAGCCACACGGTTTAGCCCAGATTTCTGCGATCCCGCTCTTCTGGCTGACCGTCTACGTGTTCGATTTTCAATACCCGAAGATGAAGTTTTTCAACAGACGATTGTTCGTACAGTATCCCGAGTGGACTCATTCCACTAAACGAACAAAGTTCTATTTTAATCCAACAAAAAACTACCCTCCTACTTCAAAAGTTTTTGAGATTTAGAGTTTTTGATTCACTAATCCAGAAATATATGGGTTGGTTGATCAAGATACCGAAAATACTAGCACGTCCCGGGTCGAAATTGGATTTGTCCATTTGTCCAGCAGTTTCGGAGAAAAGCTTCGTACGGTTGGACTTTTTTGTTTCATTTCGTTCAACAGTAGGTAAACCTTTGTAATCAACCTCAAAAAAAAAAAAAAAAAAAAAATTCTGGTTTACGTTTTTAAACATTAAATTTGAAGAATAAAAAAAAAACAAAATCCGTCTGTCCGCCGTATGTTGTCTACCGTCCGAAGCATTTCTCCGACACTATTGGACCAAATTTTACGTAATCTGGCTCAAAAATCCAACGTCAACCCGGGATGTGCCAGTAATCTTTGATATTTGATCGATCAACCCTAAGGGATTGTATTTGAGGATTAATTTGTCAAAAAATCGAAACCTCAAAAACTTCCTACGTGAGATTTTTTTTAGGATTAAGATTGAAATTAGTTTAGTTTAGTTAATTAGTTAGTTTAGTTAACTGAATAAAGTGAGCCCACGCGGGTTGCTATACAATAAATTTGTTAGCTCACCATTTGAAAACCCTCATCTTAGGTTAATGAAACCGGCGTCTACGTTCAGATAAACGGTCTACCCGGAGGCCGGGAAACAGAGTCCATTGAACTATCAGCTAGACTGCGTGGCTGCAGGAAAAATTGTTTTACGTTGTAAAACCTAACAATGACTCAGGGGCTTACTGAGAATGGCTTAACATAGAGAAAAATGTGGTGAAAATGTAAATAGATCAATTTATTCCCCTTTCCACCATTCGTTTCGTTTTTATAAATGACCAGTCATGAAAATTATTTCGTCGGTTCGCAGCACATCTGAAAATGAATAAAAAATGTCATAAGAAATTTGAAACTGTAATTTATGTTTGGCTCTTTTTACGTTTAGAGTTCCTTTTTAGTTTCTGGTTTCCCTCTATTTAGTTGGGAGAACAATGTTGATATGTATTCCGGTGATGACAGCATATTTTGCAGGAGGTTCGTTGGGTAGAACTTCTCCTTGTTGTGATTAGTAAACACCAAGGGGATTCTATTCTTGTATGGCTGCGGGGTCGGAAGGGTGATTAAAACTATGAGCTCCTTCCACAAAGGATGGTCACAATTGGCGTTGATGATTAACGAAAAGTTATCCCAATCAATAGGCAAAAATTGCTAGTAATTCGTCTACATATCGAGGTAATGACATGTGGGTGGTAGTTATAGGACTTTTGGGGATTCCTAAATTTCAACTCAACCGTTTTGTACTTTATGTTTGCATGTTAACGGATCTTTTTCGTGAACTTAAATGGTTTTAAAAGGCCCTTCTCAAGATTAAACTCTTCTACAGTGAAAGGTAGCTGCCCTTGGGGCCTTCTCCTCACTCACAAAAATTATTTATTATCTGTATTTTTTTCCAATTGTAATGTTTTCTTCCCCTCAAACGCATGTTTTTAACTGGTCAGTCTGAAGAACTCGAATATTACAGGACAAGTGAAGATATTTGTTTTATATTATCGTTCAGAACCTCCTAATGACTTCGTTTTGTGAAAAATTCATGAAGGCCTATAAAATAACTTTTCATCCACTGTATAAAGTGATTGGAAAGTGAATTCCACCTCCGAACTCATTTAAACGAAGAAAAACTACTGGTATAATTAAAATTAACCTACTTTGACCTACTATCTTGACGCCATAAGTGTTGAAAAATAAAATACGAGTCTGACTTAGTCTTGACTTGATACTCTCGCTATTCTCCGTGTCTTCCTATTGATTCAGGATTTATTACATTTGCCTATCCACTGTTACCCTAATATTACATGAATTCTAATGGCTCAAGAACATAGAGACGCTCTAATACTTGCTCTTTAATTTAAAAACCTTCCAACAATTTTAGAATGAAACTATATGAGACCCGCGAGTGTTAACACTTCAATGATAACGAACCAATATTATTTACCATTACCAAATCCACGAGAATAAATTATTTCAACCTTCGATACTGCTACATTCCAAATCACATGGAACGAAGAATCAGTCGGGCGTACGGCAATCAACTCCAAAAACCTCTTTAGCACACTTCACTTTTATTTACGGGACCTTTTCTTCTAAGGACACCCTTAACTTTAATTAAAATCCTCGATCCCTACCATACAAGCCACCTGGCACCTCTTAACCTGAAAAACCACTTTGTCTCACTTTCGCAGCTTTTGAAGAGATTAAACACTCCGATGGGAAAACTGTCGAGTCACGGATCGATTCGTAAGTTCCCAACTTTTTTTAACCAAATATTTCTTCAGGAGGATAAGGATAAGGAAGAATAGGGAGGATACCTCTCCAAACTGTAGCAGGACTACCCTAGTAAGATTTCATTAGAAAAAAAAGAAAAAAAATGCGTATCCTGGGAAGGAGAGTAGTTCAGAAGTTATTACCTAAATAATAACAATGTCACTGCTTCAATATTCCAGGATGATATTTTTTATGAAAAAATACAAATAATTGTACATAATTATTCTACTTTGAATAGTGTTCAATTAATTTTATTTTTATCCTAAAATTTACAATACAAATACTGGCTTATCAACAGATTGTACTCAAACTGATATTCACATAGGTGCTGTTTCTGAGGAACCTTTGTTTAAAATGTCATATTATGTACGAAGTTGAATAGAGTAAAAATCAGCTAGCTGAGATTGATAGAACGATTACATTTTATAAATTAAATCCTACCCACTAAATGGTTTATCTGTCCCATGGAGTCAGGAATGCCCACAGGGGGGGGGGGGGGTTCCAGAAAAATGTTTGGGGTGGGGTGAAGTTGAAAATTTTTGACTTCAAACTGTTGATGTTTTTATGTGTTTTTCGGTATTAATAACATTTGTTTTTCTTACCTTTTTGAATGTTACCATTGAGAATATGATGTTGCCTATGTAAAGAATCTCAAGAAATATAGACGTTTTATCCATTGCCAACTGGGTTTGAATTTTTTCAATACCTATATAACTCTTTTAGTTTTAAATAAAATAAGGGGTGCTTAGGAGTATTTTTTACGCTTTTTTGGGGAGGGGGTACCAACTCACGTGGGAGGACTAGTTCTTTGTTTTGAGAGGGGGAGTGCGTCATGAAGCTGGGGGGGGGGGGACCCTGCATAGTGCCCTCACTGATTCTAATTAAACTTCGATTTATCTAGGTACCTAAGTAAGTATAACTGCTTTTCTTTCTATTGTTGTCTCTTTCTATATCGTGTGTAATTACACAAATGCTTACGTTTGCCATCCTAGTTGGTGCGTACATATCTCTAAAAATACACTTTTCTTTGCCTCCGCTTATCCAATATTCACGCAGGAACACTATCACTCAACAAGGACACAGGTTTTGGCCCTCTCCAACTTTGGTCTCTTCACACGTCCACCGTCACCAGGCTTTATTGTCGGTGATTATTCATTCAGCGTGTCCCCAACACGCTATCATTATTCAGAGGAACAGCCAAAAGGAAGAATATTGGCGTCCACCCTTTGTTTACTCTTGATGGGACCGTTATTTGTCAAGGAGTATAACGAATAGCTTCCATGCCAAACAGCTTCCCTTTTCCTTTTTCTCTTGGTGAATTATTTCTTGTCCGACTCCCCCAATATACGGAATATTTCTCGTTTACACAGTTTGTGAAATCAATAAACACAGGTAGTAGTCGTTTCCACATTTTAATTAATGATTACATGTAAAAACACATGTTTTGCAAAAAAAGGGAAATCCAAGCGTAATCTAGTATTTTTATTATGTGGAGCGAAAAAACATATTACTAGAAATGTTTTCAACAACGTGGTCGACCAAGATAAAAAATTAGCCCACTCAGAATTTGTTGGGTTACCTATCAAGTTACATTGCCTCCAAAAATCTAAAAAAATTATTTGAAAATCAGGATTTTAAAAACTTTTGAATTAAGACGAATGTTTTGAGAGAATCGAAAATACCATCTGGGTTTATTGATTTGCGAGTTGAACCCTTCTGCTTTTAGTTGTACTAGTGATTTTCTTGGGAAAGATTTTTAATATTAAACGTGATAGCGTGAATCATGCAGACACTCTTTGGTGCTGAAAATGGAAATGTATTCTGCTTCCTTGGGACAGAATGAGGTCGATTGTAAGGTATGCAGGAACATTGATCATCTGAACGACCGAAGGGGTTAATTTTTTTCATAATCGACCCATGGTGTTGATATATGAGATTAAGCTCCTATGGATCAGCTAGAATAATACAAGCTGAGGAAGCGCACTGATCAGTAGAGAGGCTGCATCCTGATGGATGCGCGGACGCAGAGTTTAGAAAATATAGGTAGGTACTTTTCTAACCCCTGTCCGCTAAATCAATAAATGGAAATAAAAACAACAAATCAAAACAAATTTTATTTTCTACAACATCGTTTCTACTTCCGTTTCTTTCGAATCTTCAAAACTGTCAACACCTTCGCATTGAGCGAAAATTACGACAAATGCTGCTGTCAAACCCTGGAATTGTGAGCTTTGATTAACTGCTCTCTCAAATATCGAATTCGAGGTTAATCCACTAAGTAATTTCGATGAAATTCAGCAACTTGTGGCTAGATGGTGTTCTACCAAAATCGTCTGACAACTCTTCGAAGACGTGTTGGGTCACAAGCTGTCAAGACAAGAACCAGGACGGTGTAAGTCAATGGAAAACACCTTAATCGAAATTTTCACAATAAAAGAGAAATACTTCGGGTTACAATTACTCATTAAAGTGACAGTACCTACTTTATTAAACCGATTTTTTGTACATTGAGATGTACCTGAAGATCTTAAAACCAACAACGATACTTCTTAACATTTTGCAAGAAGAGAAATTAGCTTTCTTAGGTATCTGGCATTTCTTTTAAATATCGCTACTCAAAACATTAGAAGCTTCGGCTTTAAAAACTTGAAATAATTATCTTCTGATTGTTAAAAACGACATTAAGAACTTGAATTTTGAGAGGAGGTTTTGGGACTTTCTTCCGACGAGCAGAGGCAACCAGCGTCGAAGCCTTTTCAGACCCTACCTTCAAGAGATACTGGTTTCCATGCTGTGAAGAAACCACTTTGATAGAATACATCTTAGATGTGGCTGATACGAGAAAACTCGAATCAAGGGGGAACGACCAACGGTTCGACGGCGGCGTCGGTCTCAGCTTCCATTCAACAAGGATTACTACTACTATTGTCGCATAATTCCTCCTATTTTGTGCAGTCATTCCTCTACAGCCCTTCTAATTCGATCTCTGGTATACATTTATTAGAAGGTACATTAGTTATATAAAGTGGGCATCTCACGCTTCCGTACCTGGTAATTGTATTCTAAATGCTTTAAAAAAGGGCTCCATTTATGTTTCAAAACTTGTACATCCATTAGGAAAGGTTGCTCGTAACCGTTATGAATGGTAGTTACTCACCATAACGATAACGGTCATAAAAACATTAGTGTAATTTCGAAAAATCCATATTCTGGTTTTTCATATTTCATCCTTTTCATTTTACCCTTTAGGGATGGTCCAGGGTGATCCCAATGATTCTAGACTATCATCGGTGACCATTTGATTTTTGGTACAAATTTAATAAAGTTTGACCCATTAGAAATCTTCGGAATCCTTGAGCAGGTCGGACAAAATTCGGACCGATCATGAAACGTAAACCAACAAACATTTGAAGTATTGGAACCTTTTTTCTTGGTCAATTTACGAAGGATTGTTATTGAGTGTAGAGAACCAGTTGAAATCGTTTTTGTACAGCGGAATGATAATTTCGAACAGATCGAGCAAAATTGATCAAATCAGAGTGCAGTATTCAACAATACCAATTTGTGCGCTTATATCCATTCAATCACATGTAACAAAGGGTCGATTCAACAATTATCTGTACCCCATTGATCTACGCGGAAAGGCTTTATATAACAGGAATAATAATCCATTATGTAATAATTTGCAGAGTTTTTCATCGTGGAAAACCTTCAAGGCTCGTTCCAGCTCACAACCTTGTATGTTCTCGCTGAGTTGCATTAACGCAGTGTTTACATACTTAATGGAGGCACTTCCTACCATCAGAATTATCCCAAAGCTTCTAGCCGTTTCAGGTATTCCCTGTTCAATCAAGGCTTTTGTTGACAATGCTAACAAGAAACTTGGGGAGGGGCTCTCTCTCAAGTCATTGGTGATTGTGTAGTTCGGTGAATAGAATTGAAGCAGCTAATGAATTCACTCGGAGATCGAAACTTATAAAACAAATCTAATGCATCTATTGTGCTTACGCAAATTAATTCTAAAATATATTGTCACTAATACATTTTCATGATGAATTATCAATCCTGCCTCATGTGAGTTTATATGGGATTACTAATTTTAATAGCGAACCTTTGTAATCAATTACATTTTTTTAAATGTTCATGTTTCTCCTCAATATTTTTGCCTTATTTTTCGAGAATATTCCAAAAATGAATTTACGAGGTTGAATAAAGAAATCATGGGATTTAATGAAAAGTTCCATTCATTAACTGTATGCGAGCTCCAGTTACGACTTTTTCCAATACTTCTGGACTACGTTTACAAAATAAAAAATCTGTTGAATCTTACACAAACGTTTATTATTTCTGTATTAGATAGCCCTTCGACGTTGTTTTTCACCTAAAATCTCACGTTTTGCAGGATTTTACAAGTATCGGAGAGAAATTTAACGCTCTCTCCCACGGCATACTTAAGTTTTGATTGACACAAAAGGAGTTAACAGGGAGTTACTGTTACAAGAACGAAAACACAACCAAAAGTTAATCCCGTGAAAAAGAAAACTCTTTGTTGCCAATTAGGCGTAGAATCGATTCCACGATTTTGTCTTATAATAACTGCAGGCAGTCGTAGGGTCAATAATTTGAAAACTTTGATCAATAAGTCATGCTGCATGACAGGTTTTTATTATCAATATATCAGCTTGTTTAGTTTTTATTTTCAATATATCAGCTTGTTTAGTTTTTATTATCAGGTTTTTATTATCTACTGTTCCAGGTTTGTGGAATGGTGTGAAGTGTAATGAACTCGGGGTTGGTGAAGCGGCACGCTCGCCGCCCCTGGCGATGGCCATGGAAAGACCGCCGCTTTTCCACGACGCAGCTATACGACTTGGCGTCGGGGAGCCTCTCAAGCTTGAGGCCGACTCTCCCAACGACGCTGTTGACAACGGCACCTGCTCTCACGACCGTCGCCCCTGCGACGACGCAACTTTGGAACCTAACGTCATCCCTAAGCGAGTACACTACTCCAAGATCAGAATATGCCTTCAACTACACCAACTTCTTCGGAGACCAAATCGAGACTTCATTGCTGTCCATGATCATTTTGGCCATCATCTTGGGTCTCATCATTCTAGCTACAGTTATAGGTGAGTCCCATACAAATACTAACACCCTTTTCTTTTAATGAACTCGCTCCTAATTGGAGGAGCGCCATAATATTAAATTAAAACGAAAAAATGCATTCAAGAGGGAGGACATTCAGTTTTAGAGGTTATGGGAATGGAACTAGGTAGAGGAGGGATAGAGTTACGAAAGGAAGTGCCTCTACAAAATGAACATCAGTCAAGGAAGCAGCTCTGAAGAACGCAGGAGATGAAGCACCCCTAAAGCTCCATGGCATTTTTCCGCACCACGTGCATTGACACAGTCGCGCAGATGGTCTTGTATCATTTACCTTCACTCCAACATTTTAGGTTAAGTAGGGAAAAAATTAGCCTAACGAATCAGGAAGCTGATCAGGGTAGTTCCGTACATTACATTTGACCCAACTTATTCCAAATACGCTCTATACCTTCTACTCGTAATTGACTTCTAGGTGTCCCAAAGGCTTTCGAATTTCAGGGCCATACAGAGATTTGAAAGTAAATTGGATTCTGAAGTATTAGGTACGTGAAAAGTGATTATTCATTTCATAAATACATTTCTTTTTAACAACATTCAGGAGTTCTGAATCTGGAAACAACTTCCCCTACCGATAGGCACAAAACACCCATGTACTAAGTTAGGTGATTAGGGTCAACAAGGGGCCAGGCCAACCCCTCCTTCAAGACCTGGCGGTCGTGCGGGTACTGTATACCCATAACGCCGTCATGTACCAGTTAGGTACTGGTGCTGGAAGTTCTGTCTTGGTTGGACGGTGGTAGGATTGACTTTTAATTATGTATTATTCCCGATTTATAAGGGGCTTGCAATGCTTTTTTGCAAAAAGGTTTTCGAAGACCTACAATCGTGATTGTCTTCCACGGATATGGTTATTCATCGTTCGAATGTACTTTCTCTAGTATTAATGAGTGAGCTTGTCGGGGTTAGAAGCTGTGGTATTTCACCGTCTTGCTGATGGTACAAAAATACCCATTTAGTACGGATACGAACAGAACGATCTCCAACGGAATTCTCTTCGGAGACGATTGAGGACGAAATTCGACTTGTTGAAACCCAGTATTCAGCGGAATCTATCCTGACCGATCTTGTTTTAGTAGAAGGAGTTTGGGTTAACTTGCCATTTGCCAAAGGATGGACCCTGGGAAGAGTTGTGAAACCGAGAGTTATGAAAGTAAAGTACCTAATTTGAATCTGCAATGAATTTCCAATACGACGCGTGTTTTTTGAGAAGTTTGTTTAAAGTATCTGATGACTGCAGAATTCGTTGAGATGAAATGTATAAAAAAAAGGTTAAAAAAATGGCTTGATTCGAAAAAAAAAAAAAAAAAAACCCAGCGATTTCTGTCGAATATTCATTTGTTGATACTCATGGGGTCTGTGTTCAATAGAGGTGCCTAGTTCCTTTCTGCAGCTTTTGTTCTTACATTCGAATCCTATTTGTTTCTTTTGACATTGGTTGGATAGGTGCTGTACCGTTGATATGCACTGAACTGCTTAAAGAAAATCAATGTTAGAAATTTGGTTACCTGGTTATCTACGTTTCTATCTTTTGACATTTCATGCCCTTACATTCACCTATCAGCTGTGAGTTATATATAGGCGCAAGCAGTTTTTTGTGTTCCATTTGCTTTCTTAATCAACCTAGGAAAACAGAATTTCAATGGTTTCTAATGTGCACATTCAGCCGAAAGAGTATTTCTTTTCTGCCCTGAACCACGAGGAATGCTGAAATTTCGATGGTATCTTCTGTGGTTCTTTCTAGGTGGATTAGGGCAGAAACTGGATGTTGGTAGCAAGACAATCGATGATATCAAATGCCAACAATGGAGTAATATGCTTTATAGGGACAAGACGTAGAAATCTTGGAATTCCGTTAAAATTGCATCAACTGGTTGTGGCTTACATGGGAGTTGTTATATGATCACAAATATTTGAATTGGGTGAATATTTAGATTTGTGAACAATGAAATGCAAAGGGAACCATCTAGATCCCGACGCACATGCTTCCTGAAAATGTCATCGATATCATATAGAATCTGTAAAAATAAAGCCTATCACACTTGCTCATACCTAAAGGTATTCGGAATGGTTTGAAATGCCGATTGCGAGTGGAAATTTTAATCTTGAGAGGAAAGTTTGTATACTGAATCTGAAAACATAAGTTTGCCTACCGATAGGTTGATACCACCCATGTACCAAGTTAGGTGGTTAGGGTCAACAAGGGGCCAGACCGACCCCTCCTTCAAGACCTGGCGGTCGTGCGGGTACTGTATACCCACTACGCCGTCTCGTTCCAATTAAATACTGGTGCTGGAAGTTCTTTCTTGGTTGGACGGTGCTGGGATCGAAATTCAGATTATCAGGAGCAAATGGGCCTTTATTGAACTATTTGGGTCGATCAATTGATGAAACAGGAATTCACCCCGTGATCATTTGAATGAATTGCGGTACATGATCATGCCTGTTAAGGAATGATCATGAATTAAAATCCATCCTGGTGACATTTAATTATTATGGCAGATTTATAAGGGGCTCGCAATCTAGAAATCTGCAGAGGAGAGCTGTCTAGAAATATAAATAATAGATCCATGTGTAATAATTTATAGTGTTTTTCTATTTTGTGATACATTTATGAGGATCAAGTATTACCCTACCTTTCTCTCCCGGAATATACAATGTTACATTTGATTCAAGATTCATCGGCAAACCTTAGCCGAGCAATGGCTTTTATAAAATGCGGAATCAGATCAACCGGAGCTGACGCGCCACTGTTCTCCACCTGTCAGCTTCAGGCCCTGTGGTAGGCAATTAAAGCTGGACGGAGGTCTGAACATTGCTCAACCAGAGGCAGTTACTTCGGAAATTGGGACAAACTCTGCAAATAACATAGAAAAACGACTATTCAGGAATTATAGCTGATTTCTTCATTTAAAACAACATGAGATATCATGCAGCATATATGTTTAATATCCACTTATTAAATATAATAATCATGTTCGATCATTTACTTGTAGGTCTACCCGCTTCTCACTTATTTCTATCCTTATGTGAGGTGCCGTCGGAATAGCTTCTAGAAAACTATGGTTTTTCTGATAGACTAGGGGAAATAAAAAACTTGAGTCACATGTCACCTCAGCTGTTGAAATAAAACGATAAAAAATCCTCACAATTAGCCATTGTATGAGGTTCTGTGCGTTTCGGTAAAGAAAAAAGTGCTCCTCCATTGGCAGTCCAAGTTAGCAAGAGTTAGCGACCAGGGTTCACTTCACCTTCTAACACCCATCTTCCACCACCGAAAAAATACTGATAGTACGAAATAAGGAAAAATCTTCCATTCTTAATGGAATGACTTAGAGAAACAAATCCTAAAACTTAATAATGATTTTTCTCCCTACCAGAAATTTAAAACATTTGTTGAACTTTATTTCAACCTTTTGCCAACATAATTTAGAAGAGCATTTAGTTGAAATGGAAATTGAGGAAAACAAGGAGTTGAAGTTTAAGAGATGTCCGATCACAGGAGGTCAATGATAAAAATAGAAATATTTGTCACCACTTTTATTGTTTTCAAACTGTTGAATGGTATCTCATCCTACTACTCACCTGAAATTAGACTGTAAGGACCTCAACTATCATTCATGTATCATTTTTGTATTTCACCATTCAATTCTCTGAGCGGAGAATTCGTTTGTCCAGAAAGTGAAAATTAATGTATTATATTGAATTTACTTATTCAGCTGACAGCGATCTCGAATGTCCAGGTAGCAACTATTATGATGTAGATGTTATTGCTCGTTGATAAGTTTGTTATAGAATACGAGTGAACCAGCCGTTGTCTAATAGTAAAACAACATCACGGTACTATGCTACTATGGCTGAACATGTCCAAGTTAATCTGTCTTAAAATTTAGAATCTAAAGCATTCAACAGTTCTATGCTTTGAGGGTTCGCAACAGAAAATTGTCATCTGCGATCTTCCCTAAAACACCAACACCAGAGTTCTAGATGCCAAAACTTTTTGTTTTAATTATTCCAACTAAGGTTGGCATTGAAACACTGAAATGAAATAGAGACACACATAACATGTCAGTCTCCACAAGAAACTAATATCTGGCGATCATCCCGAAATTTTAATCCTCGCGATGCCCATCTCTGATAAACAGTAAAAATAACTTAAAAACACAGTCAACATAAAAATATCTGCAACATGAAAAATGTAGAAGTGTAAAAAAGAAAAACTTAATTTATTCACTTCATTAATTCACTTCCGTTGCCCTCAATTTAGTCAGATGATGATTGGATTGAGAAATGAATTTCTTAAAATACTTTAAATGAAGTTTTACCGTGAATTTTGTTCAATCAGTTATACCAGCTTCAAGGTGAAGTTCGTAGGCGGGAGTAATGTTCATCAGAACACATTTTCTTTTAAAAATTCAACTCCTTTTAAAAAACTAAATCTTATCAATTTCTCGACAATTTCATACTCTTTGAATCCCTGTATTTGTCCCATTACACATTACACATTATATTTCTTGATAATGCTTCATACAATTTTCCTTTACCTAAAAATGGCACGTCATTAGTCTGAAGAAATTCAGTCTAATACGCACTTGTAGCCGATTTCGAGGATGACAGTTTTGAGGATGCAACTTTAAGATTTGAACTGATCTTCCATAACCATGGAGTTGTACACTACGAGTAAATTTTCGCATCCATATTCTCTCATGTTTTGTGAGATTTTAGGATTATTTCGTCAGCTTGCACTTCAACAAATCGTACAGGGCTATCCGAGGTCTTTCCCCAAACGCCAGACAAACGCTTACCTATATGTTGAAAAAATTTAGTCAACAAGGCTGTGATCCATCAACTGACCTTTTGATGTCTTTTCCAGTTGATTCTGGTCGATCTTATTCGATTTTATTTTTCAAACTGGCCATGATTTTGTGCTGGAAACGCTTGGGAAATGCTCAAATGATTTCTCTACAAGATTCGAACGTTTCGTATTGGCTTTTACTCTACATATTTTTCGAGTTGGGGAATTCCGTCCTTTTTCTTTCTTCCGTCTACTTTCACCTATACGCTTGGTTCTCCATTGACATCCCCCACAGCCTTCCTGAATGTAAACGTGCAAGGAACGAGTGAACTTGATTGGTCAAATATCCATCAAATCCTGACTCAAAAGCCTGCTGCTCATCGTTGAACCTCTTCATGTCTCTCTCACAGCCAAAGGATTACTGACAGAATTGGATTTCAATACTCAAAGCCTCTTTCATTCCCTCTTTTATCCGACTTGCGTTTCCGCTCCTCTCAATTCAGTCGAGGAAACGGGAGACGGAGCAGCTCAAGTAATCAGACAGCCAGGCGGAAACTTGGCAAGTTGATCTGTTTGAAAGAGCACGGAAATGATGGAGACTATCAGCTTCTTTTTGGAGGTTCAGAATGAAAATGTTATTTCGTTTCAATGTCGCGTTTTTCAAGCGTTTTAAAGCCTTATGTTGTCAATCAGGATACAACTAACATGTCCACTCGCTTCGCTTGCTGTTCGAGGTTATTGATTTTGAATTGAACCGATTTGGGTTAATTATTACCTTTGTGTTCGAACAATAAAAAAATCGAAAGATCGTAGATTACTGAAACGAGGAGCAAACAAGTAAATAAAGGTGAATTCTTTCAATTACAAAATCAAATCTTACGAAATAATGAGACTCGGTCAATCCTGCATGAGTTGAAGACAGAATCTTTTTATAAATTAGTTTTATTTTATGGCTGTCATTAGGCTTATTTTATAACTTTGCCATACGAATGATTCAAGTTACCTGGAGCGATTAATGGAAATCGTCTTCTTCCTGGACTGCCGGTTTCTGATTTCTACCCCACCATCAAAGCAAAAGTTCAAAGGAAGTGGGAAAGCGAATATAAATGCTCAAATAACGGATCGAACTACATGAATGTTCAATCCCTAGTTTGAACACCCATGAATCGTTGTGATGAATAAAGATCGTTGTGATTTGCTGCGAGCAAATCATGGAGTTCATGAAGCAGATTTGAACCGAATGTACTACCTTAATGCAAATTTTCTGAATCAGATACAGTATTCTGGAACATATAATAACACAGCCCCACACAAAAAAAAGGTTAAAAGCCAACGACCAGACCATGTGTACATAACGTTATTGGGGTCGCTGAATCCAAATCCGGGGTCGGTTTGACCCAACGACCTCATAGTTGAGGTCATTTTAAGATCAAATCTACAAAAATAACGTGATCTTTAAGATCCAAAAATATCAAAATATAGAGGAATATGTAATTATTTACATCAACATATTTCACCGTATTTGTGAAAAATCTTGTTTGAATCTTACGAATAATGCAATCTTGGCATGTTTATAATCTTGTTATAAAATGTTAACCATTGATGCCAAATAAAACTAGAAAAAATAAGTTACCTGCATCAGTCATTAGTCATTGTACAAGTTTTGACAGCAACAGACGGACTGTACTTACTATCTTTGGCAGTTCTCATTCTATTTTAGGAGCGTATCCCTTTTCATTAGGTGTCAACACCTAAAAGTTCTTACATTACTTCAAATCATGAACCTATGTCACCGATTAAGGAAACACCGAGTTACTTTCTTCCTCAATCTCTATTTCTAAAATTTAGGAGTTGAAATACAACATTTATAGTCCTAACTGTAATTTCGTATGGGCAAATTTTCCTTGAATTATGGTATCATATTTTTCAGTAGAAGTCGAGCACTTTGAAAGTAAAGAAATGTTTGTTTCAGTTTTGAGGCAAAAAGAGTTTAAGTAAACAGTTAATTTGGATATTAAGTCTTGGTACTTACTTGTTCCTCTAAATCACCTTGATTTTGACAAACTAGGGAGTTTTAGCCAAAATCTTGAGTATTTGGCAGGAAATTACATGGTAAATTAATTGCAGGAATTTTTTTTATTTTTAGTTTGGTGGTTATTGTCCGAAAAAACTCAGGTCTAAAACTGGAAAAAATAAGCGCAACGTGGGGAAGTTTCATTGGTGGTTGCGACTTTTCGATATTGTTGAGAAGTTTTTAGCTTTTGGCAAAGAGATAAATAACTAAATGAATATAACCATACAGTTCAATAACAATTCAAATAACGAACGATTGAGAAATTATTGGTTATACTTTGGTTTATTACTAGTTTCAATTTAAAACATCATAACCGACCAAGAAAAAAATGCTGCAAATAAGTACACAAAGGTGAATTATTTCTCTATTACGAGGGTCACATTTTTTTTTTTCAGTACACCATCTGAAAGCTTGTACTTTAAACTATTTTTCTATATAGTCGCCAGATTTTTCTATTCATTTTTGCTGACGAGTTATCCACTTTTGAAAACCCTCTCCGAAGAACAATCTGAAGCGTTGTCCACCCAAGTGTTGTTTTAACGTGGTGTTACTCCATAAACGAAAATGCATCACTACAATGGAAACATCCCGAATCGCCGCCACCGAAGAAATTCAAGCACACGCTCTCCGCAGGAAAAGTGTTCTGGGACCGGAAGGGTGTCTTGCTTACCGAATTTACGACTACAGGGACGACAATAAATTCGGACAGACACTGCAAAACGTTGAACACACTCAAAAGAGCCATTCAAAATCGTTGAATGGCTGACCAAAGGCGTTAGGCGCGCCCGCACGTTTCCCGGAAGACCCGTTCTTTTATCGAGAAATTCGGCTGGAATGTGGTTCAACAAGCCCCCTACAGCCCTGATGTTGCTCCCACCGACTATCACTTGTTTCCCAAATTGAAACAACACTTGGTGGACAACGCTTCAGATCGGACGAAGAGGTATAGGAAGCGGTCACAAACTTACTCAACTGCCTGGCGGCGGAGTTCTTCGGAGAGGGTTTTCAAAAGTGGATAACTCGTCAGCAAAAATGTATAGAAAAATCTGGTGACTATGTAGAAAAATAGTTTAAAATACAAGCTTTCAGATGATGTACTCCTCGATTATAATAAAAAATGCCTGAAAAAAATGTGGGAACCTTATTTTTTACTTGACCCTCGTACATAAGCCTTTAACGTAAATCACTAATTTACGCATATCCGACATAGTCTGAGGTATATTATCTAAACTCAGCACTTCCATTACTTGTAATTCTTTTTATATTCCAGCACAATAGTTCGATTAGGGAGTATTTGCCATAAGGACCCTCCTGGTGATAAGCGTGTCTCCATACCATATAATTGGTTTCTAGACTAGGTTAATGATTTGACAAGGATGCATTCCGAATTTGGTAGGAAGGTTTCATCTTAATTGTAACTCCATAAACACTAACAATTCACTATTCCCTCGGTATGTACCAAGATCTGGCATCAGAATACCTACTGCGGAGCAATATGCTGTATATTGACGAAAACGTTGAAACCAACGAATGGAACAACTGAATGTTTTCGGTTTTCTGATTTTTCAATATTTCAGCCCTTTGTTTTCACCCTTCAGTATAGACAGAATGTGACCCCGAGAACTCAGACCTAACTAGATCTGAAATGTGATTTTTGACCCATGTTTCATTAGGTTTGGTCCTATAGTTACGGAAAAAATCTTCGGGTTTTCAATAATTTTTGTTTATATTAAAGTTTTGGACTTTACTTACTATGAAACGTAAACAACAAAACCAAAAATTTTCTTTGTTGTCGATTACCAAGGTAGTAAAGATTATGAAATGAATTTATAAAAACATAATAGTTGGCTAAGTTGAGAGTGGCTCATAGCTCCCAGATTAAACCACGTCCCAATCAAATGAAACCACGTTGAAATAAAATAAAACCACTTTTCAAACAAATGAAATTCGTTTTAACCGCGTCCAGAAAAATAACATTTCATTTCGAATTCCACTAAACAAGTTGAAATAGAGAACTGCAAACTATATTCATGAATTGGTTGTCCAGCAACTGCAGCTTGTTGCATCATCATGTTCATGAAGAAGTTGGAGCGATCCTGCGAGGTGAATGTTTCGACGCTGAGAACTATGGCTTCCTCAATTTCATCATTTTGAGTTGCTCCAAGTAAGCCTCTATCAATAGATTTGATTTTAGAAAACGTATTTTCCACCAAATTTAAAGTCGTTGAGTATGGTGGCATGTTTCACTGACAAATTGCAAAGCTTCAACCGCATGAAGGGAAACGGGAGTTGATACACTACTCAAACAAGAGATGGAAACGATAATGGCTAAAATAACGGCGACTTTTACACGATGTCACAGTGATCAGCAATATAATGGACCTCCGATTTTCATTGGATTGGAATATGGTTTCATTAGTCTGAAAAAGTATCATTTGGTTGATAAAAGGTTTTCTTTTACCGGTGCAAGGTTTCATTTGGTAGGCACGAGGTTTCATTTGATTGGAACAAGGATTCATTCGGTCGCTACGAAGTTTTATTTTATGAAAAAGTTTCATTTGACTGAAAAATGCTTCAGTACAATTGCACAGCGATAATGAGAATGAAAATAAAAAATATTGCCTTTACCAATCAACAAAACTCTAACTTATTAGTAATCAAATCTTCTGGGCAACGGAAACTTACTTTTTCAAATTTCATAGGTTCTGTCCGTTTGAATCGCCAAAATGTGCCTAAAAAGTGATGTTTTATGTCGGTTACGCCCAAGAAGTGAGGCACGACCCTGTCAGGACGCAATGAGCTGTCCTTCATAGTACAAGGGGAAGGTTGAAGAAGCCTGCATGGTGTGGCCCTCTTGTTGTAATGTAAGATTGTACTAACCATGTAAGTATGTCTCATACAGCTTCTCGTCCACTGACAGCGAAAAACTGAAATCAGTTCGTCTGAATTTGCATGAATTATCGTAACACACGACTCGGAGGGGGACGGCAGACCAGTCATTTTTCGTTCCAACGCCTTCAACGTGCAAAGTGAAAACCCATTCTTCTGAAATGCTTTGGACGCACGTTAATTTTTAAAACGTTAATTTTGCTTTTGCAAGAAAGGAGAACGGAAGTAACTGGAAAGTGGCTGTCACATGCGGATGGTTGGAAAATAATTGTCGATTGGAATATATTTAAAAGAGTCCGTTTCACTCGAAAATATGAGACTCGGTGATTATCATCGATTTGAAGGTCATGCAACAAATGAGAAAATCCGTCAAACATTAAAAATGTCCGTGTTGTCGAAAATGTGATTCACACACGTACCCCGTCGTCTTAGGTGTTGGTAAATGAAATTTGATAATCCCAATGCCGCGAACTCGTCGTTCCGAATAGCCATCTCGCCTGCAGGACGTTCTCGATTCTACCGGTTCGAACCGAATGAGTGGATCATTGGATAAATGTTCGTGCGAACGGCGATGACGTTGCTTCACAATTCGAAGCTTTCCTCTCCTAGTGGATGACCAGTTAAAAGGGTAATTAAATAGCCAATTCTTGAGTATCTCAGTATTGGAGCTGTATCGGACAAGTAGACGCTTGATCAATTTTAAATTTGCGCATGAGAAAATTGAAATATTTTAGTGATTGAATTGATAGCCTAACCCGCGCACTCCCTAAAATTTTCGTGGATATCGAAAGGAAAATCCAGAAAGATTCATTCAGGGATTCGAGGGGAATGTAGACTTATATACGGATACACACTCACGGGCGCGCACGAAACTAATGTTTTTCAGAATGGATTTCGATTCAACTAATGTTAAATGCAAGTGGAAATGTAATTGATAGCGAGAAACGATTTTTTCATCAGTAGAAAATGGGACTAACAATCCATTTATGAGGAAATTCGGGAGCAATTGATAGGTACAATTTGAAAATTAAATAAATTCGTATCTTACCCATTATTGCTTTCACATAATTATACATATTTATAATGAAAAGGTAACCCAGCAATATAATTTCCATTTTACAAATCAACGTCTGTTGACAAATCTACACCAGAACTCTTTCAGTTCCAAACAGCAATTCTCAAAACGCAGTACATAGTTTTACATGCTCAACGAATAGATTCCATTACCATATTCTCCTGCCATTAGTTTCTCTTTTGTTATTAAGCGATATTCTGCAGCATCGATTTACTACAGAAGAAGTTTCAGAGTAACTTTTCCATTCTAATTTAGTCTCTAGAATGCTAAACTTGTGGTCGCTCTGAAGTTCAAGCTTTTCTCAGTTGCCCAATACCATCTTTGGTCTCATTTGTTGAAAGTTCTGACGCTTCCATGCTCATTATTCTCCTCTCCCGTCTCGAAATACTTCCTCCATTGTCAACTGTGCCGTCATACACCGTCGCTTTATTTATTACATTACCCTCTCCGTACTAACAAAATTACAGTAGATGGTTCTTACTACTCTAAAAGTTGTTTATATATTACCCAATCGGGGAACTCAGCTGTCCTCCTGTAATTCCACAGTTCCCGACGTGAGAGCACGAGGCCTTAAGGCAGTGAAGTGTAGCAAAACATCTTATGGTGGATGTTCTCTTGATATCAGTTCCATCTTAAAAGAGTACGTGACATGAGAAGAGGTGCATGAATATATAAAATATATCATTTCCTCCCCGTTGTAACTTATCGTCAGTCTGCTCCAGGGCTTATACCTCTCTCAAGTGTGCTGAAGCCACATCCCACCTTCTTTTTTTGGATTCATTTTCCACGGATTTTCACGTGAAGTGCTGATAAATTTTTCAAACGGATTAGTTTGTATTTTTTTCCAAGGTGAACGTAGGAGTATTTGCGTTTTCTCTAAATTAATATTGTCGCTGAAATGATGATGAAAATGTTGTTATAATGGTTGCAAAAAAGGCGAAATCGGTTTGGCACATAGCCTTTTTGTATCCATAACATCAATCAACGAAATATTTGAGATAATTCGTAAGATTTCTTGAAGGGTTCGTTTGCTCGAGGTAATTAGAAAGTTAAGATGGACCGAAAAAATCCAAAACCACAGTAGACGGTTCTCACTGCACCTTGATGCTACGTTGTGTGCATGCACAGTAAAATCAACTACTAAAATACGACTGATGCAGTAAAATCTACGGGTGATGCAGAATGGTGATCTAGAGCCTTATCGTTACATTCCCGTCAGATGTCACCCTTTTGGGTTGAAATTGTACAAATGATGCAAGTTATACAAATTGGAGATTCGCGCATGCGATGCGTGTAATGTGTCAGTTGTTTCTTTGAATAGTTGTTTCCTAACAACTGTCAAAATTTCAAGATCAAACGACTTGTGCTTGAGAATATGAAGTTCGATAGATTTTATGTTTGCGTGTGCACAGAGTAAAGTTTTAATTAGTTAGCTCAGAAACTCCTACGAGACCATCTCAACGCGTGAATTATCATAAACTTCACAGGAAGAAAGTTGTAGAGATTAAGCTTGCCGCAAAAGAATTCGAACACAGTCCAACTGACTAACCGACATGAAACGAAACTTATTCAGAAAAATTTAAAACCTTAAATGGTAGTGAACATTTTTATGTTGACGAAAATAAGTATTTCACCATCGCTAGTAGACATGGTGAATCTTCTATCTGTAGGTATACTCGGATAAAATGTATACAATTACAATTTTCAAAAATCAATAAATGACAACATTATGTTGGCAATAAATTACCTTGAACAAACTTCACGATGGGGAGGGGGAGATCCGTTCTCTTTCAAACAAGTAATGATCACAACAAATACCTCAGGCTTTTTCATTTATTGAAGTTCATTTTGAAATGTTCAGTAATTTACTCTTTGATTAATTTATTTTTTCCACCGATATCCTCGACTTTCAGCTTCGTACCGGTTAAGAATTAAGGTAACTTTGATCAACGTTAATCGAGGAATAACAATAGGTCTTGTCGATTAGTAAGCGATTCCATAGTGAAAAGGGAGATAACTCTTTTTACACATTTAGTTCATTCGTTTGAAGTATCCTCAAAACAGATGGTGGACTGAAATGTGTATGCTCTTACTTCACAATCTTATTGCCACCAATTCTTAACCGTCCAGTACTCAACATGAAACGGGGATTTCAAATTTGTGTGACTTTTGAAAGCCTGGGAATTTTTTCACACTTTCTGGAAAGAGCTTGTTTAGGAGATCTAGTGATAACTATCCCAGCAATATCATTAAATTTGTTCGGTAAAAAAATTATTGAGCTGCCCATCTGGAGAAGATCTTTTTACATGTGTCCTTTCATCACATCTTTGTTTATTCAGAATAATGCCACCGAAATTTGAGTTCTCTACAAATAAAATCTCACCTTGATGGAAATATAAACATGAGTGATTACTATGGTCAGTAAACCTTTTTCATCTTCTTTCATATTTGGTACTAGCCACTCGAGTCCAAGCATTATTTGTATAAAGGTGTATCAAGAAAGTCAGTCTGCTGATGCTCTAGCAAGTACAGCCAGCGGTAACTCTGTTGAGTTTCAGATTTCCTTTATGCAACATAGAACAACTTCAGGTCTGTGTGAGGACCATTTTCCTTTTGACCCTTTCGTTGTCCAACTTCTTAGGAGAGATACTAGTCAATCAGATGACCAGAGGGTTTTCACACCCGTGGACACCTGTTTCAGGGCTTAGTGCAGGGTGCCAGTTAGAGATTTCGTGATGTATGAAGAGGTTGTGGAGGTGATGTGTCCAACAGCCCCCTTCTAGACACTTGTCCTGTACTTAAGGACCTGGGTTGACTTAAGTGAGTTGATACCCTGAACGGATTAGACAAGGTAAGGTCTCTTCTCTTGGACCTCGGATCTTAGCTTCTTCCCATCACGTTTGATAACACATATGTTTTAAAAATACAAACTGAGAACCGAATATTACAAACTGAATACGGGAGAAAGCTTAGAACTCTCTGGAAGGGGATTCACATGTTCTTAGTGGTCTGCTATTGATCGATTCCATTCGAATACTTTCAAGTACATTTAGATTGGTATTATTTTTTTAATGAAGATTATAGAGTAAAACAAAGAATATGGATAAGAAGAAAGAGGATGATTTGGCCACCCTTTCGCCATTTCACCACATATTATGACGGTTTTTTCTGAATCTCTCTCAAGAAGAACAAATTATGGAAAAGAACCATTATTTGTATTTAAACGTTTCTGTAAATTTTTCTCACTGCTTATAATTATCTCAGACAATCTTGGTGAGATTGATTAATAATAGAAACAAATTTCAACCCTCCTGTAACTCAACAAACGATCGTCGAACATTTCATATGATATAGATGATTTTTGTAAATAATGAATTCGAAATGAATGTAAAAATATTGCTGTCATTGATAACGATATTACCCTGATTTCTATGAAGATGAGAACTTGATAGTATTATAGTAGCATTACCATCAGTTACAGACGATATCTGGAGATACATTTGCCTGAAGGAACACAGCTTTCACTTTTATGTTTGCGTACGAAACAAGCTACAAACTCATTGCCGACGGTAGAGGAAGACCGGGAGACGATCAATCAAGTGCAAACATTGTGAAAGGGGATTACAGTTAATCAGGGTTAAATTGAAAGGACCAACCCAGTTTTAACATTAACAAATAATTCCAAGCTTAAGAGAGACTAACCGATCAATGTTGAATATGAAGAAGGATGCTGTCATTTAAGCATTTACCAAATACGTACATGAATTTTGTTTATGGAGTTGAAAAATATTTAGTGCTGTACGAGTATTTTTTAATAATCTGATGTGGAGCAAGTATCTTCCACTTATAAACTCCTTCATTTCATTCCTCTGTTTTCTTATTCTTTACCTCTTATTCATGGGGTTTTCACATGGATTAGGCAATAACTTCGTGTAAGAAGGACCACAGAATGCATTTTAATAAACCATAACATCCTTGAAATAAATTGCAGAAATGTTACTTATTTGCTGGAAAGTGCTGAGTTATATTTAGTTAACATGAAAACAGGTTGTTATGCCATTGGTTAGTTACATGGATTGGTGTTTATTAAAACAATCCTCCTTCAAAGTTCATTTTCACGATCAGTTTAAAATGAATTATTGAAATGAAATTGAATCCCTAGGTCATCTCATTTCACTGAAACAATTGTATGATTTGATTTTAACAAGTACGTCTGTACGTTTGTGTACGTCTTACCTCATTAGTGCCCTTTTCTGCTTGAATTTTAATGTCTTTATCATTTTTCGTTTACCCAAGAACCTTTTGCTGTTCGTATGTATAGTATTTCCTAACGTGGGACATTCCCAGTGCCGAAAAATGTGAAGATGTCAAAATTTTTGGATATCTTCTCCAACGAAAACCAAAGGATTAAAGTAAATTAGGCTGTTGTTTTCATCCTCCCAAATCCCTAATTGTTTTTTCGAATTTGGGTTTCTTATTATTGTTTTGAGATTTGCAACTTGCAGTATTCCCAACTCTTCATGGAGGTCGGACTCATCATCCGTATTATCAACATTTTTGCTAGCACCTGGTCAATCATCCTTGGATTTCATCAAACACATCCGCTCCTTTCCGCAGAAACTTTGTTAACCTAATAAACTTGATTTGCCTTGTTGCAATATCAGCAGGAATCTGTCCATAAGATAAATATTTGAATGATACAAAATTCCCTCTTTATTTAATTTCCTTTAACCGGGTTTTTATAAATTTGCACTGCACACAAACTGAGTTTACCCTACAAAGAACACATTTCGATTCCGTCCGTAGCGAGCGATTTTAAATTTCAGAATCCAATTCCCTTTCCACATATTGTCCTAGCAGCGCCCAAGTTTCTTTATATCATTTCTATTCATTGAGTTGTAAGGTATATTACAACGATTTAGGCATAAAATTAAATAGCTAGAAGGTCGTGCTGGTGAGAAAACTGATAGTATTGTTAATATTACATTCACCTAGGCAATGATTAATTTACAAAAACGGTCCTTTTTTAATTTTTCGCTTGACATCAATGCTTCTGCTGCTGCTTTGGAATATTCAATTTTTTAAATTTCTAAAATCAAATTTATAACATTCAAAGGTAAAATGAAATATATTAGTTTCATAAGCTTTTATCGTTTTCCGTAAAATCTCTGTTAGTAGGTACTGATATATTTTTCTGCTCAGTATTTTTCTACCCTAGTCCAATGTGCGGTGAAAATATTGATATAATCATGGTCACAAAATTCTTTTGTTCGTCATTTTTATCCAAATTTTTTATCCACGTTAAATGTTCTTCGGTAGTGTCGAACGTTTGTCGACTATTGTTTCCGAATTTGTTGGTTTATGCTTAATACTTTAATGCGTTATAATGTCTATCGATCAAAACTCAAGTGTCTCCGTATTTTTCTTTCAAATTATCTAAAGCAGTCACGTAATTTGCATTTGTTATAGTTATTCTGTTTGTACGTTCTTGTGCTTCCTACATTAATAAACTCGAACATCCAAAGTCATCCATATTTGTCGATCATGTAATAAAAAATTTTTCAATCAATAATGCAATTGGATAAAGTGGGATACTAATTTATGATAGGCCGCAACTGGAATTTCTGTGTTGAGTTTCTACCGGTTTTGTTTTACGGATTGCTTCACAGAATCATCCATAACATTGCAACTTAACAGTCTAAAATATCATAAGTTGGTGAGACTTCTTATTAGCCGCTCATGAAATGACTCCACAGGCAGTCCAACACCAGCAAAGTCGGCTGTGTGTAGTTTTGTGGATGTTCTAAGTCAAACCATGATTACAATATACCATTGCTCTTTAAGCTCTTTATTAAAGTAGAAATGTCCTGAAAAACGTCGAAAATCCACGAATGTAATGACGAAAGCATTGAGTAGAAGAGGAGTGTGCTAAAATTTGCGGTATTTGACGGATAAAAATGCAATCTTTTTGACGATTCAGTGAAAAGAACAAACACGAAAGATTGAACAGAAGTACAAAAGCAAGAATGATAAAAATGGAAAATCCAGTTGGGATTTTTCCATCTATTAAAGAGCTTTCAGGACCATTACAATTGTAGCGTGAGTTCCATTGTCACTTTCATTTTGAGTATAAGTCTCATTATTATCTAATCGACAAATAGAAATGATTGACTCAATTTTCAGTGCTATATTCTCTTATTTCCAGGGAATAATCTAAATTACCTCGTTTCGTCGAAAAGCGGGATTTTTTTCGGTTAAAAATCAATGTAAAATTTGTGTGGGCATCCGTATTTATACGGACGTCCAGCCCCGCTATGATTGGCACTGGAAAAGCTGCTTCGTTATTAAAATATGTCAACAATTTATCAGAGAGAGCTTTCAAATCGAACATATTCATGGGCCGTAGCTAAAAGGCAGAAACAGTTTGTTCCCATTGATCAAACACGAGAAAGTTTACACTGAATGCAAAAACGAAACTTCGATTCTGAAATAATTCAATGGAATTATTCCCATTACGATGAATTCGTATATATATATTTGTATTCAAAATATCTTAATAACCTCTTTACAGGGTGACAACATATAATTCAACAACTTTCTAAAAATTAGTTACGTTTTTAACCTTCATTTACCGATTGTTCTGTTGTTTACCGTTGGTTTGAAGGAGGTTAAAATTGAGCCATCCGTTCCGTAGGCCTTCTGTACTTGAAATTTAAATAATGACGTCCTGAAGTCCTGATAAAAATTAGGGAACGGAAGGCAAGACGTTAATTACCAAATTTTTCATTAATTAAAAAAATTAAATTACTTATTAATTATTTTAAATTTTTTCATTTATTTTGTTTTCATATTTTTTAATATTTTGCTAAGTAGTTTCATACGCAATACTGTCCATCGATCGAAACTCGAGCTCTCCGTATTTTCCTTTCAATTAATCTAAAGCAGTCACGTAATTCTGTGATGGATATGGTTAGTTGGACCGACAGACACTGAGCCAAATTTGTTCAGTAGGAAACGCAAAATGCGATTGGAAATTCTGAATTTCCTGGCTCCCGAAAGTGAACACAAGGCTTCCGCTGCTTCCCAGACTCGGAAGCAAAACATATTAAATCACTCAGTGCTGAAATATGGCCCTCACTCATTTGAATATTTTTTAAAACATCATTTTCATATTTAAAAAAACATTAATTTAGTGCACTTTGTTGATTATAATTACTGGTAACGCCACCTCCGGACCTCAAAAATGATTGCTGTTACCATTTTTTAATTATTATATTGGTCTAAAAACCTGGTTTTTCTTCTGTGTTGTCAGATTAGGGTAGTCAAATCGAACCATTAAAATCTATTTTGAGATCGATTTCACAATCGGCTGTCTGAAATCGATTGTACGAATTAATCGAGGCCAAAAATCAATTAAAATAGATTTTTCGTTTATTATTATTTATGTTTTTATTTATGTATTTGTTTATGGTTCACTTTCAATCTTTCAAGATGTCTAAATTCACAAAATTCAATGTCCGTTCTCCGTGTCACGCATAACTGCCTCAAAAACGGTGCAAGTGCCCCGTTGAACTTTTGACCAAAATTTCGATTCATTTGCAATATTAATACTCCTCAGGAGCCGACATGGTGCCAACAAGGTTTTCAGCTTGATCGGACAAAAGCTGAGGATGTTTCACCTCAATTTTTTCGTCAAAATCGACAATCTAGTAAATTTCTTAAAAGTACCGCAAAATAGGGCGTAAAACCTGAAATTGTGTAAAGGTATTGTTCGAATATCATCTAAATCGTTAGATAATTGTCGCCTGCTCATGCGCAAATGAGATATATTTGAAACACACTTCTCTGAAAATCGTCTGAATGATTCGAAATTTTATGAGTGTTCAAGAATATTATTGTAAAAAATATCAATAAATTTCAAAGGTGAAAGGTGGTTCAGATAGAAGGATTAGAATCAGAGAATATTAGAATCAGTGGTCTAATCCTTCTATCGCTCTCATACCGTTCTAAATTCCCCATACTACCATAAAATTAGGAATAGAAATCAAAATGCTCTAAAAATCGTCCGAATGATTCAAAATTCAGCAAAATACTCCTCTGGAGAAAAAAAGGCGCTCTTTTCACAATGTCTATCAAATAGATACGTACTATGTCCAAATGAATACAAGTCGATTTAACCTCCTATAAAATCGATTACTTGTTGACAAAAATCGGTAGTCGATTAAAATCAACCGACGAAAATTGATTGTAAAAAAATCGAAAATTGGTGGTAAAACATCGATTTATTTGTTACAATCGATTGCTAACCATATATCAGACCAAGACTAAACTCCCTCAACTTCATTCATTCTTATGCGAGCATAGCGTATGAGTAACAAATCATTGAGCTAGGTATATATCATTTCCCTCCATGAAGCTTGATGAGGTTTGGAAATTTTTCTTATCCTTAGCATTCCATGATGAGAAAACGGAGAATACCTGCTGACTATGGAAGAAAGAAAATTATCTTAGCGGGCGATCCGATTCGTGGCGTTCTATTAAAGGCATGATCTGAATTTTTATGAGATGCAAATACTTCTTGTGATAGTGCTGTTCAAAGGGAAAAGAAAAAATCGAGACAACAAGAACTGATAAAATAAATAGCTGGAGGAAAAACGGAGAATGGGTATTATGTAGACCAACTCAAACATCCTTGATCATCCATTTTTAACGTCCAATGGAAATTGTATTCTTCTCATTCATTTTATCTCATTCATTTTCAGCTGTTCAACTCTTAGGGGTCTACGCCGGTGACAATATATTCATTTTATGAGCGTTGTTTTAGGTGTTCAGGATTTAGCCTTCTTTGCGGACACAGAGACTTCTAAAATGTAGTTTCAGTATAAGTTTACTAAATTAATTTTATTTCCTCTTTGTAGGGCTGAATACCACAAACTGATGGTGCATAAATCGGTTTAGAAATGAAGTTACAAAATTGGTTAAAGTTAAGTAATATCATCAGTGGTCAATTTAACCTATGATGCTGAAAATTGAACTCCTTTGGGATGTTTAGAATACAATTTCAAGGTGCGGATCTTCACTGGACATCTCAGGCTCACTTTTTTACCAACTGGTCGTAAACCACGTTCGCCCTCTGCCTTTCGGACTCTATCTTTCAACTACTGTTCTAAAATTTAGGAGATTGTAGACATACAATCCAGTCCAGTTTTATGAAAATTAATGAAATGATTCAAAAAATATATTTCTGTTTCGGAAAATTGAACTCATCAACCTGAAAATGTCCATTTTGAAAAATGTTACTAACTACCCTTCACGATCTTCAATTTTAGTTTTTTTTATGGAATGTTCCCGAACGAATCCAGTTTTCTGTCTGATTAGTAACCTATTTGAAAGTTCAATTTAGAGTAAGATGTAGTTTTTGAATTCCTAGGATTTGATTTCTTGAGGTCGCTATATTTTCAGAAAAACGGTGATATTTTTCATAGTTTTCAGAAATCGTAGTTGATTTTATCACGTAAGTAAATTAAGGTGTAATGAAATAAAATGAGAGAAAGACCCTATGAGGAAAATTCTGAGCTCTAAACGCTACCGCAACATAAGGCCTTAATGTTACCAGTTGTTGTGTGATAGGATTTTGTCTTCCAAGACTAAGTCGAATACAATTAGGATCTTAGAGCGAGATCTAACCCCCGTTCTACTCAGTCTTCAACAAGCAACGCAAATGGATGTCCTGCCATCAGACACGACACAAAGGACGCCTCAAGCTGGGTATCCAATGTGATGGATGAGCCCGCCCGTGATGAACCGGCTTGCCCTTAGGCGTTCAGGTCTAGGCCCTTAAGCGGGGAGCTTACATTTATTCTGAGTTTTCAAGTTCAGGCGTGCTAGCCGTATTCATGATGTGGTTGGAAATCAAAGCTTTGGTTTTTTATGGAAAACCGAAAAAAATTATAATAATATTTCACAATGAATGGTTAATTCAAATTCGGCTGAACAATGATTTCGGATCGATCAACCTACACGGATAAGCTCATGGTGATGAAAAATGAAAAATAATAAATGAACAAATGAGAAGATGAAATTTTTGCAGAAGCGAGACCAGCGTGACACCCACATCGCCCCATTCACGCATCATGTACTCCCAAGTGCTCAACCATTTGACAAATGATGATTTACAGTACTTTCTAGTAACGCTTTTGTTCATCATTCAATTTTCAACTCTGTGGTTATGAAATGGTTGGTTTTGAATTAACGTTTTATAATTGTATCTCCATAGTTCTGCTTTCATGAATGCTGATGATTATCTCTTTTAATCCAAGGTGCCGATGTTTTCATTGCCATTACGCCAATCAATGATGCTGAATTTCAAACAGATGGAAAAGGTTATTGAGATTTGCATGAATTAACTGTTGTCATCACCAGGGAGAACATAATGTTCTAAAAATACCGTTTAATTATATAGACTAGTTAGCTGCTTAAAAGGCTATTCAATATACAAACTATAAACCTTCGTGTAATTTCTTGAAATATGAACCATTAAATTTTGCTAGAATGATTACAAGTATTCGTCATTAAATAATAAACTATAAAAACTAGAGAAATAATAAACCAGAAACTAGGCAACGAAGTAGGCATAATACCTTCAGATCTACTTTTTTTGGCACTACAAACCACAACACATCGGTGTTGTATCTTAAGTCTAACAACTCAACTGTGTTCATTTATTTAACGAGATTCCTTTTTCTTTTTCCTTAGGAAACGTGTTCGTAATTGCAGCCATCTTACTGGAAAGACATCTACAAAACGTAGCCAACTACCTCATCCTTTCCTTGGCAGTTGCTGATCTTTTGGTGGCATGTCTCGTCATGCCTCTATCAGCTGTCTACGAAGTTAGCAATCAATGGACGCTGGGCCCCGAGTTATGTGACATGTGGACTTCATCTGACGTTCTCTGTTGTACCGCATCCATCCTCCACCTTGTTGCCATCGCTCTAGACAGGTATTTGGAATTCCAACTTGTTACAATCTGTTTCTTATAAATTAAAGGTTTTCGTCCCCGTGAAAAGCAGAGCGAGTTTGAATTGTAGACAGTTTTATTGATAACATAATAATCCAAATTAGGGATATTCCAGGGGGTCACCAACTAAGGAAGCCCTGATAGAGGTGTAAGAGTGGGATCTTTTCAACATATTCTCTTCTGGCATATATAAAGATTTTCACAACTGGAGCATATTACAACAGAAGAATCTTCTGCAAAATATTTCCGACCAAAACTAATGTGATGAAACCTGTAACATGAAGGCGATTGAAAAGTATAGTTTCCCCTTCCAACGGTTGAGGCAAATAGACTGCAACGTCTAGGGGATATCGTTAGGATTAAAAGCTACAGGTTTTGCTGAGGAGTAACAGTTTCAAGAAACGGCCAGGGGGGAATACAATTTCTGTTGTTGGTAAACTTGGAAGAAGTATTGATCACATGAGAAGTTGTGGACTGTTTTATGTATTTCGTCTGTCCGTAGAATATATCTCGGAGACGAAAAAAGTCCTCGGGGAAAGAAGTCAGGACTGAAGTATGGTTGTGATAATGAAAACCTACCCAGCGACAGTTCGACTTCGCTTAGAAATACTACGTCGAAGATCGTATCCACAAAACTTAGATTCCCCTCCGGGAAAAGTTTTAGAGAGTTTTAGCGCAAATAGGAAAAAACACTTGGTCTAGAATGTGTACTTGGTGTATATGTACTTTATATTTTATACAGGACTTTGACGTGACTCCGACGCGTCGGAGTTACATCCGGCATATATATTTTATCAATTAAGAAAAAGCATGCAAACACTGATACCCGATATCATTATGGAAAAAGACTGCTTTTAGATTCTAAAATTTCGCTGCGGCCAACTTGAATTTTGACGTAGCCGCCAGCCCCCAGCGTCGCTCAAGTTTCACGGTGTTTTTTGACAGACTTTCCTTGTTTAGGAATTTTCCCCTACAGAAATTGTTTTCCTTCGGCCATTCCTGGTGTTAAATGTTATTCTGGGGCCCTATTATAGGATTTGGCTTAGAATCCCAGAATTTTAAATTTAAAAAAATTTTTAATTTTTAATTTAAAAGAATTTATGCACAAATTATCCACTTGTCGTCTCATTTGATACAAGAAACTAATTTCTATCTGAATCATGCAAAAAAGCACCCTCTTACACCCAAAGTTTCTGAGATTTCGATTTTTAGTGAGTTTTCATAGAAAATGTAGCTATTGCATTGGCTCTGAAAATTCTAAAATAAACATTTTTGAACGATTTCTTAATGGAAATCCGTTTTGAAGCAATCTGAAATTATTTATGAATTCCATATAGGTATTTATGTATAAATAAATTATATAAAGGGTGTCCCGGGAGTTATGCACAATCCGACTCCTACGTGAGCTGTTCACGATTTAAGATTTTTTTCGTGTTTTCGATCTTATGTCATTAAAACTGTCATAACTCCCTCAATTGTGGAGATAGCTGAAATTTGATGACACCGTTGGAAAGAGCGTTGAATTTTCTATCTGTTTGATGTCAAAAACTTTTTCTAAATTGCATTGAAGATGTGCGATTGCTGCGCGAAATGGCAGTTTTGTCAAAATCTTAAAATCGCCTGTTTTTCATCTCGCCTAGAAAGCCCATGAATCCTTGACGCAGAACTGTGCAGGCCTGGTAAAACGTGCGCTAAAATGTCAGCTTTCCAACGGTGTAGTCGTTTTGGTTTTTAAAAATTTTTTTAGTTAAGAAAATAGTGTTTAACTGCAGGAAAACGTGTGTTTTCGGTTAAAATTGAGGTTTTTCCAAAACTTGTTTAAACTCTAACTCTTTGTTTGAACTCGATTTAACCCCAATATCTTACCATTTTCCAACAGCTGGATAACATGTTTGAGTCAATAAACATTTTACTAAAACTGAATTTGGTCAGAATCAACAAATTATCAACATTGCAACACCCAATGCTACTGCCAAATCAGATTGGAGTTGATAATACACGGCGCACAAAGCAACCCCTCCATCAAGACCTGGGGGTCGTGCGGGTCATTGCATACCTCGCCCCTGACCAAGAAAATGCCTCCTCCGTAGCTTTCCCAATTTTCAACCATTAGGTCTTTTTTAGTGATACAGGGTGTCCCAGGACTTATGCACAATCCGTCTCCTGCGTGTTCGACAACTCATTTCCGACTGCGATGAGTAGCATTCATCTTCAGGACTTTTGGAAAAACCTCAATTCTAACAGAAAACACACATTTTTCTGCAGTTTAACACTATTTCCTTAACTAAAAATATTTTTAAAAACCAAAACGACTACACCGTTGGAAAACTGACATTTTGACGCACGTTTTACTAGGCCTGCACAGTTCTGCGTCAAGCATTAATGGGGTTTCTAGGCGAGATGAAAAACAGGCGATTTTGAGATTTTGACAAAACTGGCATTTCGCGCAGGAATCGCACATCTTCAGTGCAATAAAAAAAACGTTTTCTGACATCAAATAGATAGAAAATTCAACGCTCTTTCCAACGGTGTCATCATATTTGAGCTGTATTCAAAATTAAGGGAGTTATGACAGTTTCAATGACATAAGATTGAAAACACGAAAAAAAATCTTAAATCGCGAATAGGTCGGAAACGAGGCCTCTGGCAAAAAATCGGTACGAGACATTTTTGGTCGGAAATAAGTTGTAAAACACAGATATATATATGTATAAATACATTTTTAAATATTAACTTTTAAATTTAAATTTATCTACAACTTTAATTGACAGATTTTAGACTCGCCACCTCAGTACATACAAAAGCCACAAAAAAGCAATTATTTTTTCATTATGACAGCTGCCACCCTCGCCACACAGAACAGTCCATACCAAGAGCTCTTTCACTAAGGGGTCATCGCATATGTAGTGAAACAGCGGACAAAGAAGGATACTTGAAAAACTTGGGAAACAAACTGTTGACAAGAGGATAACCAGCAAAAGTGGTCAGACAAAAAATTATCCCTTCCCACATTGAACAACATCCTACACCACGAAATACGAAGGAAAAAGTTCTCTTCACCAGTACATTCTTTTTCGGCGTTGAGAAGATGAACCGAATTCTAAAAGATCTGTACCCACTCCTCTCGGCAATTCAACCAGAGAAGAGGTTTTTGGAGAAGTATCGTCAATGTCCTATCGACAGGCCTCGTCGATCGGAGACATTTTCATCTCAGAGTCTATGACATAGACGATCAGATTGGGCAATACCACCTGCAAGAGGTTTACACCCATGTGGTAAGAGAAGGTGTAAAGTTTGGCCCATAGAGGACGAGCTGTTCTCATCGGCCAACAACACCAACTCGTACAAATGTGAAGGATCGGCTGAATGCCAAACATCAATGTGTGTGTACGAGTTGGTGAGTAAGAAATGCCCTTCATTTTACTTTGGTGAAGCTGAGACAGCACTCAATCTCAGGGTCAACAACCACAGGGCATCAGTTGATGGAGAGAACACCGATTTGCCTGTGAGCCGTCATCCCACAGCGCATGGCCAAACTTTCGATGGGTGTTTTGAATCAAAATTCAGAAGAAAATTGAACCTCAAGACAACAAAATTATGCTGCTTCACTCGGAAAAAGCGCATAGCAATGTGTGGGGCGCGTAAATCGTCCGGGCCTGAATATTAAACGTTAACAGGGTATCCACATTTCTCCAAGGCAAACAATTTCTCCACATCAATGTTAAAATTTTCCATGACTGTTATTTTTCTCGTACTTTGAAAAAGGCTAAAAGCCGAAATATAAAAATTAGTGTTGTTTTGTGAATTATGGACGCTAAAAGTTTGTACATTTATATATATAAGTTATGTAATAGTAAATTCCCTCCCTCATTTGTAAAGACGCTTAATAAATTATAAAACTAAGCCCACGGGCCCAGTTCTCTCTCCACACTTGTCCCGTGTGTTCCTAGTTCATTCGTATCATTTCCTCTGTGAATAATAGTTTGGATTTTTTAAAAGCCCTTTTCTATCAGTCTCCCCATCACTTATATATATAGGGTGTTATACCTGAGGAACCTGCCACAGGCTAAGAATAGATTTTTGATGAGGGGATGAGATGCATCCAGGTCTTTGACTAGACCGGATGTTGTTTGTTGTCAGCCCTTGAGCTGTATATTTCGCGTTTCTCTCTTTTTGAAATTGATTTGAGGTATTTATCTGATTCTTGACTTGCTGATTTGTGTCAAAAATCGCCGGAAAGTACGTTTCCAACAGTGTTTTTCGTGTATTCTTTTCGCTTGATTGAACGTTCCGGTAAGTGAAATCGGCCGAATTTCTAGGTGTCGCTTGAGATCGGAAAGATAATTTTCCCTCGATTCCACTGCTTCACCTCTTCCTGCATAATAGTGGCGAGTTTCCGAGGTAAGGACCTTGTGGTGGGGATCGGTTCAGGACAAAGGCCATACAACGACTTTGAAGTGGGCATTTCAACAGCCGGTCAGTACGCCGCTATAACAGGGCCATTAACGTAGTCAGAGGTACCGAGATACATCACTCATTTCATTCCCTTCTCCGAGATCGAACCGTTACGGTTCAGAATGGCTAGCGAGATTATAATGGCCAAACTATAAAAATTAGATTTGCTAGATGAAATGGCAAAAGGCAATAAAGCTACGAGCACCAACATGAAGGAACTAACGAAAGATTTGGAATCGTCCGAAAAGCAGAACGCCATTCTCTGTTCCAAAATCAAATCTTTAGAGGAAGAACAGAAAAGGAAAAATCTCATAATTTTCAATGTGGGAGAAAAAGAAATGAATAGTGTTGGATTAGGCAAGGTTATCGACGATTCGAAACATCTAAGCATTGATTCAGTGTCTTGTTTGGGGGGTCCGTTTTTTTGTTAAAAACGTCTGTTTTCCTGGGAAAAGCCACATGTACCCGCATTCAGACCAAATTTCCTCCTCTAAATTGTACTCTACGAACAATTTTGAGAAAACCGTTGGAAAGCTGAGATTCTGGCGCATATTTAAGGACTACAGGCTGAATTTGGAGAGCACAATTTTATTAGACCTGCAGAGCATGAAAAAAGTGCTCATTCTGATGATTTGACAAAATCCCCCTTTCCGATCGATTTTTCACCAATTGAACCAACCTACTGGACCAAAGTTTCCGAAATTAAGCTTGAAAATTCAAAATCGGGCCGCGATATGCCAGTAATCCCGTTATATTGATCAATCAAGAGAGTATATTTAAAGATTAGTCTATCTAAAATCAAAATCTTGAAAACTTTCAACGTAAATGGGTAGTTTTTTTGGATTTAGGCAGAACTGATCAGATTATTCAGACCAGAAGCTAGGCCTCGTGGCTGGCGGCAAAGTATTTCAATCTTAAGTGCAATTATAAGATGTGGAGGTACAAGGTGACGAGTTTAGATAACGTACCACAGACTACATCTAATGACACAAACCATTTGAGGAGGAGCTATCCAATACAGAAACAGCAACCATCAATGTAATAATTGGCAGCTTTTTTTCAAGTTTGATGTTTGAAATCTGAATAACTTGAAACGTATACCCACGACTTCAGAAGAGGGGAGGAATTTAAAGTTAATGGTGTTGCAATTGTAACAATTCTACCACCGACTACGTTGAACAAAGAAATGAAGTGAAAAGAAGTGATTTACGTAGATAGATCTAATACCGCAATAATAAACTTTTGTGCAGAAATGTTCAGCGTTTTTTCTCGGGTCCAGACATAGAATGATCTGGGACGGATTCGTATCCAATTATTTTTTCTCTCATGCAAGGGATGTCCCACATCCGCTGGATCAAATCTAATAAACGACCCTCTATTGACGAACCCTGCTTCAGAGGGGCATCGCCTGAAAATTCGCCTCTTCGCTATCTATTTTCCTGCTGATTTTGATGGATAAACCGATAATATGATTGGAAAGCAGATAAAATCTTTGGAAAGAGAAATAAAAATCTACTTGAAGAATAATACTACTAGGGAATGGCCAGCGACGAGACTTTTGCTATGGAGACACTTCAACTAGCAAAAAGTTACCCCGGAAGAACCTTTGTCTGCCTCATGGTGAGCGGTCGAGTAAAACAGGTACAACATTTATGGTATAAGTTGTGAAGGATGAGAAAGTTTAGTTTCATCATAAAAGTATATCTCATTGACGTGAGCCCTTGAAAATCCATCTATTCAGCTTCCTCCTAAAACTTCGTCTCTTGAGAACCAGAAAGAACAGTTTCTCATACGAGTACAGACATAGAATCTAAGCATAAGAATTACTTCGTAGTACCACCACAAGAATGAATTCGAAAAAGAAATGGATACAATATTTTTCAGTTCAACACGTTTTTTATCAAAAATACTTTCAACAACTCAATTGAACAATAGGAAAAATTTATTGTTTCATCAAAAGACTAACCATTTGGTAAAAAAAAAAAAAAAAATATTTCGGATGAATTAGCACAACTTTCTTGTGGTGTCTACGATATTAATTTGGAAAGGTTACATTGGTGTCAGAATAAACAGAATACCAACACAACTCATTTGAATTAGCCGAAGAATGGCGATATGCGAAAAATGATTACGTACAAAGAAATATCAAACCTTCGCGGCATACTTGGTATGTACCTGAGCTTTTGTTTGGAAAAGTTGGCAGTTCTTACTACCATACGCATAAGATTTGATAATTCAATGATTTTTGAGTTGTCTTGTGAATTCAACGAGCTGTCGATTATTCATTATACAGATATCAGGTAAATATACTTTAATATATACTTCCTGTTTCCTCATTTCATTATTGGATAGGCAGGTTAAATATCCAAAAACAAAGTGGTTTGATGTCAATGGGGTTTTCTCCTATGTTGCTGACTTTGTGAAGAGTGCTGCCACGACAGTAATTAATTAAATAAATAATTTATTCCGTACAGTCTCAGGGTCCGAAGGAACGCGGTTACTTATTTCGTTCCTAACTAGGTCCATCAGGCGAAGCATTGACGCGACCAAACTATCTTTAAAATGGGAGTTAAAAGAAAAAAAAATACACAGAAAACTATTATTTGTGAATTGTATAGTTCATCCCCACAGAAAAGACAACGCCGATCCTAACAGGGTGAGGGCTCACTTTTTGGTTTAGAAATTGCTATTGTTTGCTCTGTGTGAATTTCTATGGATCTAAAAATGACATCCCACTTGCCCATGTCAGCGAAAGCATTGGAAACCGAGATTTTGGCATGTTTTTGCCCATAGCATCAATGCGCTTGAGGCGATCGGGCTGGCTAGGCATAAGGATCTACTAGACTGCTAGTAAAGCCCTTGTGACAAAGAATGATTTTTTTTTAGAATTAAATTCTAAGGGTTTTGATGAAACAGGCCGTAATAAGTCCGGCGGACGTATATTGCAGATTTTAAATCTACACACCTTGATTGGTGAAAGGGCGGGGGTTATATTTTTTTCCCGTTATAAAAAGCAAAACATTAAATCATGACACGTATTCGGCCAACTAAAAAAAGGACTTTCATTCATTGTTACTTTGGTTTAAATTCTTCTCCAAAGTAACGTTAATGAAAGTTGAAGGTCTCTTCTAGCGAATTTCCTGAAAAATAAAGGTATTGCTGCAGCTTTAAAATTAGAAATCGAACAAAAAAGTTTTTCGTAGCATTTCTTGGGGCATTCTAACATTATTACAGGATTTAAACGGTTTCGTGTCTACAAATGTACATGTATTTGTCATTGCAGACGATATACCTCTTCCTTTAATTGAGATAAAATTTTCGTTCTTTCGCCAAAAGATCAAAGACTCCAGAGGAAAGATGAGTTTGTTGAACATTACTTTTAGCGCACAATTAATTGGTAGAATTTCAAAACTTCAGTTGAAAAATTACTAAAAATCTTTGAAACACAAAGGTTCATCCTTCCGCATAGCCTTCTTAAGCGGAATGCTGGAGAGTACATATAGAAAGAAAGCCTCCGCTCGTTCTCGACCTGCCACTCCGCTAGAAAGCGATATGGTTTTAATATTCTTCATGCCCGAAGGGCTAATTGATTTTTTGAATTCATCTTCAATTTACAAATTCTTCTTTAATACAATCTTTAATACAATTATGTAAAAAGATTTACAGCACCAAACCGTTATTCACTTCGAAAAACGAGAGAATCTCCAATGCGAATGAAGAACGCTGAGTTTCAGCTGTGGAATGACTGCCAACTTGTACAGATGGAAGTTAAAATGACGCTTGTTGACAGATTTGACGATGATTCGATTGGCAGAAGCGGGTGAAATGTGCAGCGATTGAGCTCGTTTGCGCACGGAACGATCAGAGCTCTGAAGAACAGCTTCCCTCAGTATTTCAACATTCTCTTGATTTGTAGTTGTCCGAAAGTCGCCAGGTGATCTCTTTTGCTTCCGAGTCTACCAAGGTAGCGGAAGCATTGTTTTCACTTTCGGAATGTGAAAATTATTTTGTCTCCAAAATCAAAAATTCCACTCTGGCATTTTGCGTTTTAGACCTTTCTGAACAATTTTGGTTCCGTGTCTGTCTGTGTGTCTGTCTGTCAGCAAATCCTTGTTACGGGCAAAACTACACGAAGTTATAGTCCGATTTTGATGAAATTTTCAGGGATTGTGCGAGTTGGGGTCTAGATGGTCCCCTATAGGTTTCATGACCCCCGGATCAATAGTAGCCTCTGGGCATCCGCAAACGTGAAATCCTTGTTACTCGCCTAACTCCGGGAGTTCATGACTGATTTCGATGAAATTTTCAGGGATTGTTCCGACTGATGTAAAGATGGTCCTCGTGAGTAATAAAGAGAAAATAAAGTTTTAGCCTCGAGCTTGATTGAACGAAGTTCTTTAGTCAATAATAATTTTCAATGATCTATACAGTCATGTTATGGATACGAGGAAGCTATGTGCGACACCCACTTGGCAGACGTTTTCGTCCTCGAACTATGAAAAGAATGTACCCACCTCAATTGTTTTTCTTGTTGTAACAGAACCATGATGTTGAATCTGGTTCTGAAAACTGGCTGCACAGCCACCACCGATTCATTGTTTTTGATAAATTCCTCCAGTGCGATGACACGATAAACCACATCCCACCGTTCCATAGTGGCAACTAAATGGCACTACCTGCGGGTTCGAATGTGCCCCTTCCGACCCAACTCCTCACCAACTGGGGGGAGGGAGTGTCCCCAACATTTGGGTACCCTAAAAAAAATATACCATAATGATATTGAAAATACACCTGATGAGGACACAAGGCGGAACATGTAGTGTGTCAAGATACATAAAATTAAAAGCATCAAATGAAGAAAGAGGTCGCTTACTTCCTTCCACGCACCAAATGTACATATGCACCTGAGACAAACCGTGGGCACTTACACGATTTTGTACGTAGAGTTTTCCTCAAAAATGCAGTATGTGCTGTCAAAAATTTCAAGCGGTCAATCAAATATTGCAATGAAGGCATGCAATTATAACAATGGTAACAATGATTGAGTCTTCGAATACTGAAGAACAGTGCAGCATCCGTGGTACAACGAATAGATGCTCTCTGACTACCGTGTTTCCGAACTCTTTATCCAACGTTGTACATACCTCCTAATGAAATCGTAAGATCGGTCGATGTCACGCTATCTCCCAAACACCTTCATAAGCCCCGTAACAGGATTAAGTCATCAGTCTGAAATAGAGGTTCTCTTACCCTCCATCGCTAAAAGCTTTCATAATGAATTTTTCCACTTGAGCCTAGCCCTCCGGCGATTAACGGTTTAAACATGAAAAGCAATCCTTTTCCCAGTGGAAATTACCTTTTTTTAACGAATGCGATAGCAAATTCGATGGATCAATCTTCTCCCTTAAAAACCCAATTAGAACCCCTGCTTTGCTCCGGTGGGAAAATGTAATCATATCATGTAACGCTACGAACTATAACAAAAAATTAGTCATTCTTGCTTCATACAGCTCAACTGCCAAGATTTTAGATCTTTAGATAATATAAATGCTAAGCTGTAAAATATTATTAGGACGTCTGTGGTGCTCCTCTGGTGCTCTCTATTTCATGTTATTCATAAATGATTGAGCAGTCCTAGTTCGAATTTCAAACTGAACAACTAAAACTGTTTTGCCATATTAATTCTGTCAGAGATGGCCATCAAAGATCTTGCAGCATGGTGCGACGCTAACCACCTTTTCTTGAATCCGTCCAATGTTCCATCACCACCATTCATAATATTGCGCATCCTGTTTTACACTACTTCACGGTATACGGATATGACATCAAGAGATCATGATCATGATTGCTTTAAGTTGGAAGGAGCAGATCAAACACCCTTATCATATTGATGGGCTTTATTTTTTTCAGGTTTAACATTAGGTTTATCGACGTAAAATTGTAAAATGATATTCTAATTTTAATCGATGGAGCTCCTGATTCTTGAGTATGCTTCTCCGGTGTGGGCACAATTCTATGCTACACACAAGTACTCATTAGAAAGTCTTGTAAAAATTCCACAGGAACATCTCTGTACCGAGGTAGATTACAGTCACATACCCGAAGCTTTTTAGTTGCTAGATATATCGGTGAAGAACTGACATAAGGATCCTTACTGCTGACGGAGGTTCCTAGTTGGTCAGTGCATCAAGCCCTCCGCCTGCATTTATTTTACCTAGTTCTGTTATCGTTCATTTATTGATATTATTTTTCGTTGTAATTAGGCTTGCCCAATGTTCTCACAAACAATAAAGAAATCTTGGAGATATGCACGAAGTGCCTCCTCGGTGATATAGTGTACAGCCCAGCTCTTCTGCGCTGGCGCCGACTGCACGCACCCGAAAACAAGCATTAATCTCAGGAGAGCGATGGCTTGGAGGACCCTCTCCACTAACTCTCCCCTTAACTCTGTTGAACCTTTCTTCAGTTGTTGGATTGTTGGATAAAAGGCTTGGGAGTTATACATACGATATAACGTAAAAAATACCCTCATTACCATCCTCAACCTCACCCAACTTTCAAAGTCACGATTCCGCCATATTCCATGCAAATAACCCGATTTTTCTAGAAAAGCGAAACATTTTTCACCATTCAAACCTACTTTTCTCCTCAGGAAATGTTTTCAAAGATTAAATTGACTACACCGTCGTAAAGGTCTTCGCAGTTTTTTCCTTGCCGTTTTGGTATCTCGAAAAAAAAAATTAGTTCTCATAGTTCCATTTCCATTGATAAAACGCAATGTTTCCATAATAAGGTACAATCTGCTTGCTTGAATTTCATGTCTCAAACCTTCATTCTAAAAACGCTGTCCTTATTAAATTAGAGAGGCTACCTAATACAGAAATTATAAACTAAAATAATAATTATTTCTCTATCTGTAGCCTTTTTAAATGGATCACTGGTCAGTAAAGGCTGGATGCTTTCCCTTGTTTTTCTCGAATATTCAACTGGAAAATCTGCTCCTCTACTGATTTTAAACTTAGGAGAAAGCATTTTAAATGGTATATCTGTCTGGTGGGCTGCCGCTGGACTTTCTTCCTGGGATTAACAATGCTTTGATAAATTAACCACTACTCACTCGAATGAGAGCACCTAGTCGGTAGCGTTCTATTCAATGAATATCCCATTAAAATAATCACAATCTTTTCTTTCCAAAGTTTTTGAGTTATTAAATTTTGTAACGAGTGATAGTTATCTGAATGGTCTTAATTAAATACGTGTTAAATCAGCCAGATAAATTGCCCTGTTATTAATGAAGTTTTTGAGATATTCCAACCTTTGCATACATCTTTGGGGTTGAATGAACATGACACCGAGATCACTGGCATATCGTGGAAAGATAGCTGATTTTAGATCCGAACTTCGTGAAATTTGTTCCAATTATTTCGGAAGAACGCATTGGACGGGACACGGACGGATTTTTTTTTCTCGAGACTTTTGCAATCTACATATCTTGAAACGCAGGCTTGCTACAAATTCTCCTGTGTTTTGGTTTACCAACAAAATTCTGGGCGTAGTTCAAAATTGGTTTTCTTGGTTGATTCCTAAGGTTTATCATTGAAATAATTAGCCAAGATAGATCAGGTATCTATCCGATGGTAAATACTCGTATAATTTTCTTTCGAGCGGTGGCCTAAAATTTAAATATACACATAAAGTTAAGGGAGTCAAAACCAACTTAGCTATGTAGGTTTAAGATCACATGAAAGAAATTAAAATTGAAAAAAAAAAATGCCTTTTCTAAGCGAGATTAAATTTGTTCTACATAGAACTTGCTGCAAACTAGTTGAAGAATCGACTATTTGGTAGAACTGTTTTGTATAAATCTTGCATATACTTATTCTGTAAATTAACAAGGCAATAACTTGATCCTTGAAGACTGCAACAGAGCTCTTCTACGACATGTGGAAAAGTTCTTGTAATCACTCTGAAACTACGTTATTGAAAGTGTCAAGCAGCCATTCATCTGAAAGGGCTTTGCCATCGCTTGGCGCTGGCTTCTCATTCGGAAAACCAATTTCGGAAAGGATATTCTTCGCCTTGTCCAATTTCAATCTTCCTCCTCCCACACAATCTGATCTCACATCATAAACCTCTGTGTGGCTTCGCGGAGAGTAGATACTAGCTCAAAGGAGGAGGATCGTCGTTGATAGAGTCCAGTATTTTCCCCCAAATATTGACGGCCCTTGGACGTAAAAAAAGTATATATTAGTTTTCAAATTTGAAAATTAAATTGACAGCAATGATGAAATTTAGGCAATCATGTGTTGCGAAATGTCTGCGATCGGTTCTGTCAATTTCAACGGCTACTTTCATTCATGTTCATTAATGTCTTTGATTCTGGTTGTGTACTGCTTGGATTTATGAAGATAAGTACCCAAATTATGGGCATATCAGAGAAAAAAAGAAAGGAAGGTTGTCAAGACTTCAACTGGACTTTTGTGTTATAATGATGAGTTTGTACTTAGGTACATTCATATATATTTGTGTGTGTATGACTAATTTTTCTGGCACTGCCCATCCAGCGATTTTCAACAGTTTTTCGTGATTATTGGTTCATTATTTACAGTAATGAAAAAAAAATGTTTAACCCCCTCTTAAAGTTTGTTACTTAACGTTCCATCTGGCCCAAAGTTTAAAAAATTACGCTTACAAATTCTACATCAATTCGGGATTTGCCAGTCATCTTGAAATCGATCCTTGAGGGGTAATATTTAAGGATTGAACTATGAAAAAATCGAGATACCAAACACTTTCGATGTTGGAGGGTAGGGTTTTGTTTGATTCAGATAGAAATTAGGTCCATGAATTGAAGGGATGCCCCGGGTTGCTGTACGATCATCCGTTGGCCCCCCACTTAAAAGAATCCGAATAGTTTTCTTTAACTCAAGGATGAGTGAAAGTGGATACTAAGTGAATACTAGAATGTATACCAGAGAGGTTGGTCGCATCTCCAGAGCATGTTAGGTACAATGATATTCCAATTATCTGCAATCCACACATCCAATAGAGAGGCAATATGATACAGAAATAATAAAACAGAGTGTAACAATTTCCAGCACTCTTTGTTCGATCCCAATGCAACTCATTTTTGCAACAAACGAGTTCAAGTTGCATAACGGAAGAGGGGAATTGGAAGAAGTAAGATCTAAAAAAGTTTTGTTTTTTCCCTGCAAGTTTTGTAGAGGACCAATCAACCAGTTTTCCTGATTCTCATTTGTTCAGCTCCAATTTCAGTCTGGTTGTGCAACGAATCCCAGAAATTTTGCTTTTGCAGATAGCGGGGGGATGGAGAAGGTTATAGCCAATCCTTCCAATCGCTGTTCATGCGAGAACCCTTGACTGATTAAAAACGTTCTTTTTGGTTCAATTAACATTTTGGTTTAGTATTAGAACATATTTCAAAACATTCAATTTTCATAATAAAAGGGATGAATGGAAATGGTATAGCGATGTAGATAGATGTTCGTTAGATTCATTCTTTTCAATATTAAACCTTTGAAAAAAAAAATTTAACTCCTCTCAAAAGCTGTTGAGCTGTTGAGCCCTACCGACGTTTCAAGATACGAAGATTTTAAAAATTGAATGAGAAATCCGTCCATCTAGCCTAAGCCACCCGCAGTCCGAAGCTTTTCTCCGAAACTATAGGTCAAATTTTACAAGATTTGGCTAAAAAAATCCAACATTGATTCCGGATGTGCCAGCAGTCTCGGAATCAATCAACCCTAAGGAGTTAGAGTCAAGGATTAATCCATCTAAAAATCAAAATCTAAAAAAAAAGCGGACTTTCACTATGATTTGAAAGTGATATGTTAATTGGCAATATCCTGTGAGTAAGCTTGTAATGGTCCATGATATTTAAGCCTGAACATAGGAGCTAAAGTTGTGTTCTTTTAGAAAGAAGTTAAGTAGAACAAACTCGGCTCTTTTTTCTTCTCATTTGTCAAATCGTTGAGTTGTAAAACTCTTGGTGGTATTACCCAGTTAGGGTTTGAGGCGAAATAGCACTGACTCGACGCCGGTTACGCACGACGGTCTATTTCTTTACCTTCTGCGACAGTTAGCGTCTGAACCTCATCGAGTTCGTCCACGTACGATCTACCGTAGTGTCGAATGCAATTTTCTCGTTCATTGAAAGCTGCAGTAAGGAAGAATTCTAACTCGAACATCCTACGAAGTAAACTATCCCAGCAACATGAGTTTCAATAACAGGAGGATCCGGGGCTGTCGCTCTCCTACCATAAGAATATCCAATTTCACGATTTGAGCTCAGCCACTCAAGTATTTCTATTTATGAGTTATATTCCGAAATTTATACTTCTAGGGCAATAATGTTCTTATTTTCAATGCTTCCCAGAGTGTTATTACATAAAGTTTAGAGATATTATACACATAATGAGCGCAAAACCATTTAAAGTCACCATGTTGAATTACGATTCCCGGTTGTTCCAATTTGATTGATTTTTATGTATACGGTTTTTTTGAATAATAGAACTATTCCACAGAGACGAAAACCTGTCTAATCACCCATTTCATAGATGGAAAAATTGCGACCCAAGAGTTTTTTCAAGTTTTGAGAATAATAATTTAATATCCACTCTATTTACTACTTATTATAGAATATTCCGATGTAATACTAACATTATTACCTACAAATAGTCCGTGAAACCAACTAATTTCCGGTCCTTCCAAGAAGGATCAGGAAAAAGTATGGTCACTGGCGAGGAAAGCTCAGTTGGAATTAAAATGCTTCCCACTTTCCAAGGAGTATTGGGAGAGACAGGGCATCCACCCTGGGGCGGGCGCAAGAAGTGGTTCTACCCCCCGACATTGACAGCCTCCCTCGGAGAGAGTAAATTCAACAGAGTTGTGAAAGGAACTTCGGCGTGACATAGGCCATTTTTTGCCGTTCGCGGCTTGGAGATAACATCAACCTTCTACTTCTTTAGCTTTTAGCAAGCGTAAACCCTCTTCTCAAGGTTGATTTATCTACCACAAAGAAAATGCATGTAACGTAAGGTACAGTGACGTGCTATGATAAAATTTTAAGCATCTCTTTCTGAAAGTTCCATGGAGAATTTCTGAACGCCAATAGTGTCGATTACTGTATGACAGAAACTGAGAGTTTTACTAGGAAAATAAAGTATGTTCATTGAACGATTTGGGGTTCAAACTGAACAACTCAGCTTAAAGCTCAGTTTAAGACTTCAAGTTGTTTTTCGAGGCACAATAATTGGTCTCAACAATATTTACTTGGATAAGGGAAATTCTCCAAATAACGTTCCTTTTAGCAAAGATGCCAAAAAATAAAAGTAAAAAATAATGGGTATCAGGATTCTGACTAACAAAATTGTGGGTAAGTAATTCGGCGTGAGTTCCTGTGAACTACGTTGTTGAAATTGGTGAAATCCTAGTTACAGCTTAGTACTAGATAGCGTTCTAAAAGTCTGTTGTTAATTAGTTAGCCCTCATTCAATAAATACCGTCTACATACGGTACATAGTAACATAGAGTAGGCACCTACTAAGGAAAGTTATTGAATAAACCTCAAGCCTACAACGAAATTCCGTTTTCAAGCAGTAAAGCTAATTGTAATTTTTGTTACTGACGGAAGTGGTATTGTGGTGCTATAAAAACGTGGAAAATAAATCTGTACTATCGATTGCCATCGTTCTAAAGTTTGAAAAATTCGAAGCCATTGATGTTCCACGAGAAGATCAAAACGTAATGGTGGCTAATAACACTTAATAATGAATGTTTCTTTGACTAAAAATTCATTAGAATATTAACTATTTACTAGTGCATGCGATTATGTCCCAGCAGGGGTGTGGGAGAAGAAGATACAACTTCCATTGAAAAAACACACATACCGTGCTTCCATGTCGCAAACATGTAAGGGATATACGTGTATGCCTTTCAAAAAAATATATTATTTGTGCAACACGTTTGGAAAAACTGTGAAAATAAATAAAAGGGTTTACCCTATTCTTGTTCGACATTACATGCTGATTCTCTTTTAAGAAATTACTAGTCAGGTCTTTCTGTAAGCAGAAGAAATAAGAAGCCCTATTGTTAAATAATTCACAATTTGGTGTGGTTCAAATAAGTACACTTGGTAAACTATTATTTCGCGAGTATGTGAATGAAGTGGCCTTTCAAGAGTTACCAAACACCAAAATTTATTCGCGGATGATACTGCCGTGCTGGTTGAAGGTGTCACATTTGAGGATGTTTATACTAAAGCTAACAAGGTTGGACGATGGTTTTATGGAATACATTTAATAATCATTAATAATACAGCTGGCGAGGTAGAACGAGTAGCGAAGCATAAGTATTTCGGGTTGGTCCTGACTAAGAGGAATATGGAATACACTCACAATATTGTGTAACATTCGAAAAGTACTCCCAAGAAATATGATAAAACTCGTACTTCGATGCAGAATAATTGCTTGGGACATACTCATCCTATCTATATAAATTACAAGTACGCCAACAAATAATCATGAAAATTGTGTTATCTATGCCTCCTCGGACACCATCTGCTTATTTATTACTTCTGCGATTTCATAACGATCTGAAAATAATAAATTGACAAACAAATCTGATGTATACCACCAACGTATGTAGTGGTAGGGAACGTGACGGCACCTAGTACAGAGTGATAGAGAGCCATATGAAAAATGCTAAAAGGTACACAAAATCAAATTACAAAGAACTAACCTTAGAACTCTAACCTGGCTTGTGAAAAAGGAGTAGCGGGATGAGAGACTGTGTTAAGCAGTATTTGTGCACAGTAAGTACTTTAAATGTCAAAATGCCTTTCAGTTCAATCCACGAGTGAATTGTGTGATGGATATGGTTTGGCCTATCTTTGGATGAAAGTCAAACGTTTTCGACCACCTCATCTTCTCTCCTCACAATTCCCAAGATCTTCCCCTTTGGGAAAGTAGCCTAATCTACATGTATGCACCTGTATGAATTGTATTTGACTGAATATATATCATGTATGTGTGTATCATTGCTGAAGAATCTGATATTCTGTCGAATGAGAGAAAGAAGCAATGTTGGTAGTAGTTCTGATAAGTGTAAGGATATGAATGTGGTTACCAATCAACATTTGATGACAGTGAGAATCTCACCTACGCAGTTTTTTCAGACTTACATAAGAATTACAGAGTCGTGAGACAAATAACAACTCCAGAAGCTCGGAAAATTAAAAAAATTGTCGAATATGAAGCAATGTCAGAACCACATAAAACAAAACGAAAGGTAGAAACAAAGCTCCATGAGCTTCATTGAAAACAATACTCCGCCCTGTCAGCGCAACCAAGCATTACTTTCTCAATATCTAGTTGTCCGATCTCGCTCAACCTGGGCAAGAAGGTATAATCATCTCCGAGGCCAACCTTCGGGGATATAGCAACAAGAATCGAATGAACAACTGTAATCCGAAGAATTTAATTCTTGAATACCGTTGCCCTAACCTAAAGATTAGTTATACATTAGCTACCACCTCACTTGATGACATCGGAATTTTACAGATTATTTGAAGATTGGCTGGAATTAATGACCTTTCACTTGCCATCAAGGGGTTAAGGGTGTTCCATTAGCATTGACAAAGAGGTAGTTATAACAGATGTCAGGGAGGGAGCATTTATCAGCCACGTGGTGACGAGGGTGCACCCAACGGAACTTGGAAAATGAGGAAGGGGAGAAGTCAATACCTAAATTATCTCCATGATTTGAATCCCCCAGTTTGGCTCCATACGAAAGCTTCAACCGGTTTGCTTGTTCGAACCCATTCCAGTAGAATACTTACTAATTACTGACGTGATTATTGACATTTAGCTTAATTTTCGCATTTTCTCCATTTCCACAGGACATGCATAATCAATACCTACTTTTTGTTTTTGATTTATCTCAATTTTTACAAACAGGCTGTAATGAAACTTGCGAACATACCCTTCTCAACCTCCTCATACGCCCTCTCGGAATACATACCTTGGGCTTTTCTTAGCTTATGAGGAGGTTGTTAGAGTTTCAGTAAAGAGAAGTCAGTTCATTTCAAACCGTCCATCCGAAAAAGGCCACAATTTCACTTTTTCCAATCTGTATACCGTGGCACCTACAATTTTTCAGGAGGCGAAAGCCGCAACAAGAAATTGTTGTGGAGACGGAATATGATGCGGTCTGCATCATACATCGTAAGTATTTGGTTTGTTCTCATTTTTGGCGGAGGATGAAAATTGAAACGAATTCAACTTACTGTGGAAATCACGAGTATACTCTTCAGTTACTTTCTTACAAACTTAATCATTGAGTTGCTCGAAATGTCCGCCGTTTTGTCCGTTCGTTGGTGAACAGCGTTTACGGCATTTCTAAGCTGTCACCGGTTTCTTCGGGTGCCGTCTCCACACTGAATGACCCTCTAGATCAGCTGGTCTCTCAACTCTATCCTGATGTCATATACCTTGGATTTAAGAGTTCCCCACAGATAAAAATCAGGACTACGAGGAGGCCACCTGACCGGTCCTTATTGACCAATCCACCTGATGAAGAAGAAAAAAAAAACCCGTTTGGACAGGTGATGAAAAGGCGGTAGGATTTTCAAATTTGCTGTCCATCCACTCCTTCACGACACGACCCCTGTAGCCTGCTCATCCGTCCATCTGGAACCATAGCCCCTAGAGGGATTTCCTCCATTACTGCTAGAACAATTGAATTGTTTTGAAGAGGAGCTTTAATGAGAACATGCTGACCAGAGAAGAGTCAATACGTTCACAATGAAGCTCAAGGTAGCCTTGAACACATAATCTTCTCTTCGAACGCTTTCCTAGTCGATTAGCAATCTCAATGCTTCAAGCTAGGGGTCTCCAAACTACGGCCGGCGGAAGGATTTGGTCCGGCCCGCCGCCCGCGGACACCATTAGAAAAAATTAGGCCAGAACAGAAAGAAAAGTCTACATAAAAAAAAAGGAATGGTTATTACTTATACAGGGTGTCCGAGGAGTTATGCACAATTCGACTCCTACGTGTTCTACAACTCATTTCAGAACAAAAATGCCTTCTAGAAATTTTTTACCAGAAGCCTCGTTTCCGAGCTATTCGCGACTCAAGATTTTTTTCGTGTTTTTGATCTTATGTCATTAAAACTGTCATGACTCCCTCAATTTTGGAGATAGTCCAAATCTAATGACACCGTTGGAAAGACCGTTAAATTTTCTATCTACTTGATGCCAGAAAACGTTTTTTTATTGCATTGGAGATGAGCGATTGCTGTGCGAAATGGCAGTTTTGTCAAAATCTCAAAATCGCCTGATTTTCATCTCGCCTAGAAACCCCATTAATGCTTGACGCAGAACTGTGCAGGCCAGGTAAAACGTGCGCCAAAATGTCAGCTTTCCAACGGTGTAGTCGTTTTGGTTTTAAAAAACATGTTTAGTTAAGGAAGTGGTGTTTAACTGCAGAAAAACGTGTGTTTTTTGTTAAAATTGAGGTATTTCCAAAAGTCTCGACGAAAAAAGGTTGGAGGCGGAACTTTGCTCGCTGAATCGAATGGTGACAACGCCACACCTTCTAAGTGACGATTTAAGCTAGTTTTGTCGGTTGCGTAAACCCGTTCGTTTGTGAACAGCGTCCACGGCATTTCTAAGCTGACCGGCCAAAGTGAAGATAATCGAAGAGCCGAAAGACGGCTATTGTTTGATCTACAAATATTTTTTCCTCATACTATCCGACGTTTTCTCAATGGTTTGAGTTGTACACAGGAGGAGTGTGACTCCAATCCTGTTTCAGAAGCATTACAATTGGCAAAACGGTATTCAAAAATCATGTCAACATAATAATAATGCTACTTCGCTGAAAGCAACTAAATCTTGAATGAAAACAACCAATAGCCGTCTCTTCGATTATCCTGACTTTGGCTGGACTGATACTGTTCACGAAGATGCTGTTCACAAACGTTAAATTCATTTTCATTTTTAATTTTTAAATATTTATTTTTTGGTTTATATCTTAACAATCTTGTTTAAACTCTAGCTCTTTATATGAACTCGATTTAAACCCCAATATCTTACCATTGTCCTACAACTGGATAACAAGTTTGAAGAAGCAAACATTTTACTAAAACTGAATTTGATCAGAAGCAACCATCAACATCAACATTGCACCTCCCAATGCTACGGCCAAATCAGAATGGGGTTGGTAATACACGGCGCACAAAGCAACCCCTCCTTCAAGACCTGGGGGTCTTGCGGGTCATTGCATATCTTGCCCCTGACCAAGCCAATGCCTAATCCGTAGCTTTCCCAATTTTCAAACATTAGGTCTTCTTTAGTTATACTTTTGTGTACCAGGAGTCATGGACATTCCGACTCCGAACAAAAAGGCCTCCTTGCAATTTTTTGCCTCGTTTCCGAGTTATTCGTGATTTAAGATTTTTTTCTCGTGTTTTTGATCTTAAGTCATTAAAACTGTCATAACTCCCTTAATTTTGAATACAGCTCAAACATGATGACACCGTTGGAAAGAGCGTTGAATTTTCAGTCTGGGAGGCTTTTGTCTGGTCTGATCCAATAGCTTACCTGTTCCAGCCAGGGCAGGAGCCCCATTATCACGTGGTCAGAAGTGTCCTGAAATCTACGAACTGAACATAATGAGAAAGGCTCGGGAGTGCCACTATTCGATTCAGCGTACGAAACACCCTCCGTACCATCACTGAGCTCTCCCAACTTCCAAAGTTTTGATTTCGTCATTTTCCATGTAAATCACTCGATTTTTCTCGAAAAGCTCATGTTTTTCAGCATTCAAACTCAATTTCCTCCCCAGGAAAATTTTTTAAGGACAAAATTGACTAGACCGTTGGAAAGGTGAGATCTTAGCGCAGTTTTTACCGTTCTTGCATCTTAAAAAAAAAAAAATTGGTTCTCATAGTTCAATTTCCGATTGAAAAAACTCTAGGTTTCCCAAATTAAGTAAAATTAGCTTTTCAGAGAGCTTTTTTATGTCTCAAACCTTACTTTTCGTGAAAGGTGAGGCATCAATCCGAAAGGAAATTTACTGCTCTTTCCAACGGTGTACTCAGATTTGAGATTATCTTGTAAATTGAGGGAGTTATAGCAATTTATAGGAGATAAGGTCGAAAACACGAAAAAAATCTTAGATCGTAAATAACTCAAAAACGAAGCCTCTAAAAAAAATTGCTAAGAGGCAAAAGTTGTTGCAAATTAGTTGTAGAATCGACACCTTCAGTACGTCAGACCTGTTTTGTTGACACCCTGTATACATTTATTGATACAAGGGTTGGTCAAATAAATAAACAAAAAAATCCCAGTAATTTGAAGACGGTTTATACTTCCAGGTCATTAAGTGATGACTTCAAGGGTATCAAGAGTTTTGCGAGACAAATTATAACGATTTTTTTGGTTCAACGTGTGCGAACAAACCTTTTCAAAAACGACAAATGTCAAATCCAAATTTCGAGCGACGTTTTCAGAAGAACACATGAAAACTTTACTTATAACTTATACCTATGATCGGAACAACAAACTTTGATCCTAATTGGAAAGACATTGAAATATGCTTTGTTTTAATATTCCTGAAAATGAAATTGTTATTATTTCTTATTGAACAATGAAAAACTAATAATCATGTAATTGAAAAATATATTTAATCACTAAAAACTAAGTTTTGGTTCCTATGTTAGGCCTAAAGCCGGGCAGTTAGAATATAATATATTCTAACTTATATTATATGTCTGACATATATTATATGTCGCAGCTCTTTTGTGAAATGAGCCTTTTTTAAAAAGCCTAGCCTTTTTGTAATTAAAACGTTGAAATGACAATCAGCCCGGCATTTTTTTAGCCTTTTCATAAAGAAGCTGGAAAAGTTCAGCTTTTTTGCCAAAACGATTGCATTCGACAAAAAGGGTGAGAGTGATCCGCCGCTTTGTTAAGTGCCTGTCTACTGTCTAGGCTCATTACAAGAAGACGAAATGGTATAAAATTAATTTAATAAAAGAAATGTAGTAAATAAGGAGAAAAATAAGATAAATTAAGTTCAGCTCAAATTTTATTTGTTGAAAAGTAAGGAAAATTGTTGAACCGTTAGTTCTTGTTGTCATAGGCAAACTTGCTTTCTTTTGTGTAGGTACCTACTTCATTTATTCTTACTTGTCAAGCTATTATGGCATCTTGAGTGACACTTGAGTTCGTTCTTATAACAAGGCCATCTCTTGGTGCAGCACTGTGTTTTTGAAATCCCTGACCTCCGAATAGGTATTGAGCCGACACTGCTTCCGGAAGGGTAATATTCGCGTCGGGAACCACAATTTCTGAAGTTCCCTCGAAATGAAATTCAAGCTTCGTCGACAATAGTATTTGAGCTGAATTTAATACATATCATTTTTCTCCTTATTTACTATATTTCTTTTATTAAATTAATTTTATTCCATTTCATCGTCTTGCAATGAACCTAGACTATAGACAGGCACTTTACAAAGTGGCAGATCAAGCTCAGCTTTTTCGTCTAATGGAATCGTTTTGGCAAAAAAACTGAACTTTTCCAGCTTCTTTATAAAAAGGCTAAAAAATGCCAGGCTGATTGTCATTTCAACGTTTTTATTACAAAAAGGCATCATATTGTAAAAAGGCTCATTTCACAAAAGGGCTGCGACATATGTATATATAAGAAGCGGTAGGATTTCAGTAGTTGCAAAGTATTGTGGGACAGGCGTTGGGATCGCTTTTACCCGAAATAACTTGGAAGCGAAGAAGTCTAATCTATTTGGTATCACTCATGATTCTACATCCAACACTCGATGATAAGGTTTCTATGTGCTTTTGCCTTCCAACCACTTTCAATATCCATGCACAAGAATGGGATTGTAAGTTGTTCGTGTACTTTCGTAATAAGGCGGGAAACTTGGTCGTAGGGAGAAAGCAGTTTAATTCCCACGCTGAAAGTCGAGCCGAGTTGTGAAACTTGGTTAGCTGAACATTTAACCGAGCGAGGTTCTCACGTTGTTGCCAAGATTGTTTCTAACACTAATATGATTCGACAGGAGATATGATACTTAGCAACGATTCGCAAAATCGAGCTGGCAGACCTCGACTATCCTGGCGACAAAGGAAAATCATCCAGGGATATTCCCTGTTGTAGGAGCTTCTAAGGACAAGAATATCAAAATCGAGTCGGTATCTTTTATCGTCGTGTGGAGCCCCCATTACCACCAAATAGGAAAAATGTTTCCCTAACCACAACTGTTTTCAAATCATCATCTTCATTTTCTTCTGTTGATCGTGCTAACGTAGTGAGTTTATGAGGCATGAAAAACCTTAACCTTTACTACGGTTAGCCACGCTGTATATCAAGTACGTTTATGTTTAAAATGTAAAAGATTGATGAATGAATATTTTAGAAATGATTAAAAACACCTAAATTAAACTATCAGATATATTGAACAAATGAATGTTATGGAAGATCACAAATGCTAAATGTGGTAATTATTGCGTAATCCATAACGATGTTGACCGGTATTGATATATGTGCACCTACCCACACACACGTCCACGGTGGTTTACTCTCTCTCAGATAATATCCAATCTCTCTACTCCGTCAACTCTTCATCGCTGACTTGGGAAATATAAATATATATATGTATATATGTTTTTTGAGGGATTAGAGAGGGGAGTGGTACTCCAGTCTATGACCTCTTTTTCAAAACAGTTATTTTGATAGCAAGACCTGAAATGTATGGCTAGTCCGAATGTAACATTTTGATTGTTGTGGGACGAAAACTAGGGAATGAGTTGTAAATAATCGTGTGTAAATTGAAATTATTTATTGCATTTCATAATTTATCGTCTATCGATCATTTGTAACGACATTTTCCTAACAGAATTTTGTAATAGAAGTGGTGGGAACATGGTTTTCTCACAAACAACAAATACATCAATTATAATTTCTTAAACTTCAATCTTCCATCCTCATTTCAGTTTTTACGATTTTTACATTTTTTTTGTAGATACTGGGCAGTGACTAACATTGACTACATACATCAGAGGACAGGCAAACGAATCGGGGTGATGATCCTCATCATCTGGTCCGTAGCGTTTCTCGTCTGCATTGCACCTGTACTGGGATGGAAAGATCCTGGTTGGGAGGCAAGAATCTCAGAGAACAGAACATGCTTGGTTTCTCAAGACATTGGTTACCAGGTTAGTAAAGTATACTATGAAGGCAAAATAATCGTGAAATGGAATAGATTATAAAGATTTCATCACGGCATCAAAATTAATCAGAAGTTACAATTTCATATACACAAGTTAGAAATGGATGAATATTTTTTTTTAGTAAATTGAATCTCTCAAGAAAGATAGTTTTATTTCAATCCAAATCAAAGCTGTGATCTCTTGAAGCTTTATTCCGTGAAGATGTAAGTTCAATTTTTCGCTCTCAATCGGGTAAAAATTTCTCACCTGATAGAAGTTTTGAAACAGAGTTCGTCAAAGAATTATATGATTACCACTTAGAAAATTTCTTGAAGAATCCCAGAATCCTTCAGTTGATGATATTTGTCAACAAACTGATTAGTTCCTGTTTCAAAAAATTTCAAGAAGATCGATTTTAAAATCATGAACAGGAAAACAAAATTCCAAGCTGAAACGAATGAAAATTGCTACGTCTTTATAGCTTTACGGTTTACAAGAGAAGAGGAGAAAAACAAGTTTGCCAGGAAAACTCGTTGTTGAATTTTTCTTGACAGAATTATACTCAAACTATATACCTGCTTATAAAATTGGTAGTTATGAACAAACAAATACTATGGATCCTTTCCGCTACAGGTATTTGCAACAGCATCGTCGTTTTATCTTCCACTCCTAGTCATTCTCGGCCTGTATTGGAGAATTTTCCAAACAGCGAGAAAAAGAATAAGGAGAAGATTTCAGGCAACAAGCCAGGCTTCTGCGCAAGGAGCTGGAAGGCACCCACCCGCCGGTGGGGTCATAGCAGGTAAGAGCCCTTACTTAAACAATAGACCCTGTGCCCTCCATTTCAGCGATCGCGGTTGTGGATGGAGCAAAATCTGGCCCAGCTGGGTCACTTTCTATTTTCACAGTAAAAAATGCTGCAAATTATTACACGAAGAGTTTATTACTTCAATATTCGATACCCTTATGAATAAATCTCTCACCCATGTTATTAGACAAACAACAATAACATAGCTCCGTTGATATTGCTGCGTCGTAGATCAATTAGGGGATCAAACAATTTACCGCAAAGGTCCGTCAGCTGATCAGTGTATCTCGCAATTGACTTCTTGACGCCTCAAAGACTATAGTATGAGTTCGTTATAAATCTAATTTCGTAAACACCAACACTAGACCCTCAGTACGTGATAAAAGCTTCTATCTGAATACCTACAATGGTGGAACATAGCCACCGTGCATCGATAAAGACGTTGGAACCTATGATTGGAGCAACTGAAATTCAACGAGATACATAAAACACCTACCTACGCTTCACTTGTCCCCACAAAAGTTATGGTAAATTCAGTTTCTAAAGAAACTCTTGGAAACAAAATTCCACTGCAATTACACCAGCTGATCCTATTACCATAATCTGCTAGATGATTTTTAGTATGTACAAATTACATTCTGATTCATGTCGACGCACTTGCGTTACTTTGGAAGTTTTCGATATTCTGGTTTTCTAATATTTCAGCGCTTTGATTTCAACCTTTACGGTGCTTCAAGATTGATACCTGTGATTCAGGACCATCCTTTTCACATTTATGTGTTTTTATTCATCTTTCACCAACTTTGGTCCAGTAGTTTCAGAAAAAAACCTCTGACCGCCGGATGAAAAGATTCTTTTTGGATTCTAGATATTTTGAAATAAAAACCAACATCTTTCGAGAGGGGATTAAAATTGTTTTCATTGATGAATTACAAACGTTCAATATTGAAAACAACGGACCAAAACACTTGGAAAATTGAGGACAAACTAAAATTTTGCTGTAACGGTCGAACCAAAGTAATTTTGATCTACGTTTTTCTTATAAGAAATCGATCAAAGACAGAAGTTGATTGATGCTATTAATCAAGTTATAACGAAGCTTTCAAATTTATAGACGACAAGCTGGCTTACCCGTCGTTGTCAGGGTTACGGTAATAAATGAGTGAGGGGTTCACACACATTATTATCACGCGTAAATCCAACGGCAGACGTGCTCCAATTTCTCTTTTTACCCCTAAAAGTTCTCTAACTGGGGGTTTTCATCTATAATTGCAAATATAAAAAAGACAAAAAAAAAAAAAGAAAGAAAAGAAAAAACTACAGGCTTGAAGTAACTGGAAAGAAATTAGTCCAAGGGCACCCACATCCGATCGGGGTTCTCCGTACCTTATATTACTACCCAAATTCCGGTAGGACTGTAAATATGAACCATGCTGAAAAGTTTATTTTCTTCTTTTTTTTTTGGTTGAACAGGTAATACTATCAATTATTCGACAAAAAATCTATTAAAAAAAAAAAAAAAACCGAAAAACGTTTAGACCACCGGCTAGCCAACAGCAGCTGTTGGAAGTTTCAAAAATACATCAACAAAATAATTTGAACTATCGCTGATGGTTACAGATGAAACGCCACGAGAAATTATTTCCATACGGTCATGCCGACGTTTGGAGTTTCCCAAATCAACCTTGCATGATTTTCCTGCATTGCTCAACGTTATTTTTGATTTGTAAAAAAGGTTAATTTGACTTGTAAATGCTAGAATGACTTTTACAGGCAACAAACTGATACCTTCTGGCTTCGTTGTTTCGTTGTAGAGCCGTCCACATAGGGGCTTCATCACGCTCGAGGGCGATCATTCACATTTTTAACGATCCTTCCACGCTTCTCGGTCATTGAGGTAGACTCCTTAGTGGATCATTTCGCCTAAATGCTAGGTTGCAAAGTGAGGAGATTGGAATCATGCCCTACAGAGCACCGAGGATTGTAATTACAGTACTTAATATACAAAAGTTACTGCATCATGGTATAGGGAATATTTTCCTAACTTATCGTATCGTAATCAACCCTAGAGCGGAACGCTGGGGTGTCGGACACCCCAAACAAAATTTCTCTGAAAGCAGTTGACTTCTTTGGCCTCCATTAGCTTGGTCCCCGACGCGTAGAATCCTTGCCACTCCTCCACTACTTCCACTACTCAACCACCAAAACCGCCCAGAAGCCGCATTGGACCGTTTCGAAGTTTGATTAGTGTGTACGACACCCCACTGTGCGTGTAACGGTCAGAAAACATTTTCAATGTCTCTTTTCTCGGCAGTGAAGTTTTGTGCGAGTGTGGATTACAAAAAGGTTTTTTCGACTGAAAGGCAAAAACCAAATGAGGAGGAAAGATTTTTTGTCGGAGCTAGCAACTGAAATGATGAGGCATCACCTCGACAATTGCCAAGACGCAAAGTGTATCCCCAGGAGCCTGGCGGTCATCATCAAGAATATATTATCCAACAAAAATGAAAATGAGACTCGCCAAGAGGTTCCACAACAGCTTGAAAAGTATGCAAGATGAGGATTGTGTGATTGCAGTCGGGAAAACATAGTCTATCTGTGATACCTGTCATCAACCGATTTCCAATGAGCTTCGGGTCATGGAATGCCTCAACTGCTGAGCTCTATATCTCTGCAATGAACCTATATTTTTTCGTGATTGTTCGTTTCGTATTTTCGTGTAGTAGGTACCTGTAGTTTAAGAGGTCATAAAAAGAGTTTTGGGTTTCATAAGGATTTTTAATTTTGATTAATTTTGAAGACTGAATTTTCTAGTTTTGCGAATGTTAGGGATTTCGAAAGATACCATATAAAATGTTTTATATACACTGTTATTCAAGTTTTTTTGTGATAGAGCGATTATTGAATTTCAGGAGATATGCATAGAGCACGTAAATCGGTTCTCAACCCAAATACCTTTTTGGATTGATACCCAAAAATACCTTTTTGATTTGCCTCGTGAAATTCAATAATCGCTCTATCACCTGTAAAACTCGCACACTCCAAAGCTTAGTAGAAATTCAAATCATGAATGCAAGCCAAATGAATAATAAACCCCATTGAAAGAATTTGCAGCGTTTTAGTTGAACCATAACATGCGAACAATCAAACCTTTTCTCTTTATAATACTGCTATAGATTTACACCTATGATGATACATAATTATGCACCGAAATTCCAAATCACCTGTTTCGAAATATAAGCCCGGTTTAGTACGTGTTGGTCACCATGGTTGACAGTAGTGAAATGTATTGAAATATAGAACTATCTCCCATCCCTTCCCGATCTGGATTAGAGGTTTTTTTGTATCTCTATTCCGCCAGTACCTGCATCTCCTCAGGTGTTTGAGATGAGAGATCGCCAAGAGGTACACGCGGCGGTAGCTGATCGGTTTTGTGCATCCAAACATAATTAATCTTTTGGGAACCCTGGAGCGGTTCATAAATCAGTGGATACTATAGCGGGATGAGGGCTTCGTAATGTCACTATCCTTCCTCATTTCCTCATCTTTTTATACATCCATGATTACTAGGCCTGACTTGGCTACACTCCTGTAAGACTACGGACGTTATTAACTTTTGTTGAGTCTAATCGATAATATAAGGCCGGTTTTAATCCCTGATTCAGGGACAGATAGTAGAGAAAACGTAATCAGGCTGTTTTACGACAACGAGATACTATTGAAATTATTGACAAGGATAATACAATTATAAATTTGCAGACTAATGCTAAGCTATCTCCCTAGGTCCTCTCAATAATTACCGCGCGAGAATTGGGCGAAGTCCCGAAATTCGATGACAGATACGACCTTTCAGCGAGGATGTCGCGGACCAGGGCGAGTTACGTCTCAGTGGCTATCTCAGACGGCTTGAGTACAATGGTCGTGAGGAAGAATCAAGGCTTATTGCAGAAGGACGAATTACTCACAAAATTGTATGGAGAAGTCCTGCGAAGAAACGAACTGCAGCGTTGTCCCTCAGCTGACGATGCGTAATGAACAACCAGGAGGAAAATCCGCCTCGGCCTTTTATAGGTTCGGGTGTAACGTCGTCGTTCTGTCTTTTTCCCGGTGGGAAAAACTGCTGATTTCCTTGTGAAGTTTGGAGCGTCTCCAGGATCTCACAACTCCTTAATATTTTCCAATGTTTTGCGTTTCTTTTCTATGGTGTGCCTCTACTGCCTTGGAGGAAGTTTCGTAACATATATGAATGTAAAATACGTGTGTGTTTCTGTGTCGGTGTGCTAGTACGAAGGATTTGATCTCGTGTCACCGCCCGCGTCCTTCGTTGCTTATTCCTCAACTGGCGGTTATTTCATGGGGCCAATTCCTTAGATTCCTCTCCACCACCCACGTTTCATTTCGTTTTTTTAAAACTTACTTGTGTACTTGTAATGCTAATTGTGTACATAATTATATGTGTGTGTGCACATAATTGTGTACCATGCTTGTAGGCATGACGCCTACAGAGGTGATCGGTTGATGAGTTTATAAACATATTAAACTGTCACATCTGCTCTTGCTAAAGAAATTTTTCAACATGAAATGCAACTAGAAAACCAGGCAGAGGTTAATACGGCGAATAATGAAGAGCTCTCCCTATCGTGTTCCCAACATTTATCAACCCGATACGCATTATGACAATCCGTTTTTACATCAATCCTAATGTCACTCGGAGCTGGCCAATCCCATAATTCATCAGCGAATGGCAAAGCGCACAGGTGGACCGGCTGACCCAGAAAGTTTGGTCGATGAGAGGTTTGGAGGGGGAGGGTTAGAACAACCAGTTGCGCAATCCATTATCTTCCTGCCCAGCGAGTCGATTGGCAAGGACGGGTTTCGGGATTGTACAGAGAAGACGATTACGATATATCTGTGCAAATCTCCGCACCTCGCTATTTTTTTAAGGTTAATAATTCTTGAAAACACCCGAACGATTCCTTATGAAAGAAAAAATTGATAATTGTATTATTTGGCTTAAGGAATGAAAACGATCAACATTGATAAACTATTATTTTTTTATTCGGTAGTGTCAAGGTTGTGACCCCCAATACCTTTTGGGCTCTGAAATTAGATTAATGTTCACTTGAATTGAAGTAAACTTGATGAGGCTATATTCACTGATCTTGTATAGGTCACAAACTGGAAGGCCTGGCTAGAGCTGGAGAGGCTGTAAGGGGCAACGGGTTGTTATACAAATAGGGCATTGGGAGAGCAGCAGAAGGGGGGTCTGCGGCTCAGTTTCTGAATCAGTGGCATACCTCCTTTCAAATAGAATTCGCCCCTAATTCCAGTAAAATAACATGATGTTGCTACAAAAAAACATAACCTGAATAAACACTCCAAAAATAAATTTTTACAATAGACATTCAAATTATCGTCAAACAATCATTGTTTGGGCTACATGCGAATCCTACATCCAGTAGTATCGTCCAATTCGGCATCAAATTACTAGGCGTTCATGAATAAGACTGCACTCTGAGAGCATTTAGTACAGCATAAAGAGCAGCGTTCATGAGGATAGAACGTGTATAACGTGTCAATAGCACACTATCTTCTTGAATTATTATATCTTGAATAATATGTATATTAAATTAATTCGTTTTGAGGATAGACCTTAACGTTGTACAGGCCCTAAAATAATATCATATTAATATCATTCTTCAACTACAATCAAGACATTTACATATTTTATAGAGTCAAATAGAGCAGCTCAATCGCCCATCTGTAGTTTCCTGTTGGTTGAATGGGTCCGTTCCTTGCGTCGCTACCGTCTTGGAAGTGGGTGGTAAACTTCGGATGGAGTCTTACGAGCGTGGTCGATTGAGGCCGACGGGGAGTAGAACTCGGAAATGACGTGGCTGATTCCAGGGTGTTCTGATTACGACAAAGGAGGCGGTTGTACTCGACGATTGGGAGGGAGAGTATGGGTTGAGAATGTCCCAAGCAAGGCTCGTAGTCGCCTCTTGGGTCTTTCAGCGGATGAAAACTTAACGATTTCCCCTTTCCTCTCGTACTGTCTGCTATTGTGATGTCACATTGAAAATGCAACCTATCGAATCCGAATTTGGCTTTTGTACTTCAATTTTCTTCATCAAAATCTAACATCACACTTTTTGAGATTTAAAATAACATTTAGTTGGTTTGCAGAAGAATTCAGGCTATTTCTCCGTTCATGCGTTTCGATGCTTTTATTTCGTTTATATCAGGCCGTGGTAACACTGTTTTCTGACGCTAGTCTGACCTTTAACTCAAGGAATCATTTATTGTTTTATTTTTTATCCTACGATGTTCCGAAACTAGGGCAATAACGAGAAGTGGCATCACATCAAATTCAAAGGCTGTCCAAACCTGTTTGATGTTATTGTGGTGCTATTCTGCTGCCGAATTCCCAGACGTTTGGATTATACCTATAGTTACCTATTTAGAGTTAAAGATGAAATTTCGATACAATTTAAAACTACAGAAATTTGGAGGCCTTCCTCAAGGTGCCAAGAAAATACAACCTCAAGCTAAACATCCGTTATCTTTCTAGAACTCCAGATTAGTAAAGGCTCAGTAAAACTGACCCCGATCGATTGCAACCTTTGATGGACCTCCCTCTTCCAAAAGATAGGAATTCGCTCCAAAGTATGAATGTTTACCTACTATTCCAAGAGAGTCTCTACAATGTCGGGCGAAATCCGCCCATAGACCAAAACCAAAACTTGCCCACTACAGAACGAAGCTGTTGCTGCTTTCGAGATATTTAGAAGAAGATAAGAATTTTTCAAATCTCTCCTGGGTTGTTTTGGTACGAATATTCAAGTTGACGTAGAAACGGATGCGTCCGACACACCTATCCAGGGGCGTAACGTACACCCCCGCAAACCCAAATGAGGGGGCGGGCGGCCTACAAGGGGGCCCGGAGACAGGGCCGCTATAGCAAAATTCATTTTTATTATTTTTTTTTTTTTTAAAGAATAAAGCGGAACTAACGCTACACAGAAAAATTCCATTATGAAACATCGAGTTTATAAACATCAACGGTAATGTAGGTTCATTGATCAATCATCTTTTGGTTTTATTTATAACCAGGTGATTCCTCACCTGGGTGTAAAGTAGCCAAGGTGTCAGAGTTGCGAAGGCGCGTACTAAGGATGGGACATCAACATCGATTTTATCGAAACATCGATGTTTTGCTTCGATATTACGATGTTTTGCCATCGATGCCACATGTTCGATGATATCAATATATCGATGTGTTGGCTCCGATAACATCGGTTTGGTTTACTCTTTGGTTCACAGAAACAATGCCATCTAGTTTGCTTGCTACCTAACGTGGAAAAAGAGAAATATTAAAAATTCTTTCAACTGCCGTAGTATTAGCGAATTTTCAAAGAAAAAGAAACTACTTATTGTTCTCGGACTAAAATTTTGCATCAAGATCCGTTTTAAAGCATTTTAAGTCCACTGTCGGACATCAAAAACACATTCCAGACGATAACTCGCGATAAAATTAAGATTAAAACTCAAATTTGCACAAAAATCTACCCAGGCTTTCAAAAGGCTATGTTTGGAGATGAGCACAATCGCCTCACTCTAAGGGGAGGTTTGGGGCATTTCAAATGGTGGAAAGTTAGCCGAAAACCCCCAAGCAGGTGACTTTCTTTTATAAAGGTTTTTTCACGCTGAACACCACGGTGAACTCGGATTGGAAATATTTCAATCCGTTCAAAATAGAGCAGTTTGAAGATTATAAAACAAGGTAGATTGGCAAAATTCGCCAAAAAAAAAAAAAAAATAAATAAATAAATAAAAATTCTTCAGCTTTCAAAAATTTTGAAAATAAAATGAAATATGGGTATCACAATTCAGAAAATAAAATTGTCGGTTTTTGCGTAATTCTTCCTCCTGCAAAACTAGTTACTTTGAAAATTTGCTCATTCCGTCATGCTGCACCTGGCAGACTTGGCGTTGGTATTTTAAAACGCCACTGCTTACTTGGAGACATCTTTATGGAATATTCACACACTCACAAACGCTGAAAGAACGGACAAACAAAATCCTCAGAATACTAGCAAGAAGCGATCGGTAGTAGCGTGTATTGAGGATACCATTAACTAATAAGGACAGCGATATCGAAAATATCGATAGTATCGATAGAAGTCTCGAGTTCGTAAACTTTACGACGTTAAGGTAGGTTCAATTGTTATATTATATTATGTATTTTTAGTTAGGTTATCGTAGCGTATTGTAGGATGACCGTTAAAAAAGTGCAAGCTTCGAAAAAAAAAAAACACTATGGGGAGGGTCCCCAGAAAATATTTTGAGGGGGGGGGGGGGCCCCCGCTGAAAAACGTTACGCCACTGCATGGGACTTCCTAAACATGCGTCACCTACCTAATCTCGTCCTATACGATTTATTATTAGAGATTTTGTAGGGAAATACGTGGTACTTACCGGTGTATTTGCACGTCCCCGCGTTCCGTCGTAACAATCCTTGAAGATTCACGTTTCCGAATAGACGGAAGATGAAGAAGAAACACTTTTTTACGCGAACACGGAGCGTAGTAGACTGCCGGAGACCCGCCACGCCCGAACGACCGGAGAAGACTGGTCGAGACGGGCCCGCTCTCTCGGATTCGAGCCGCTCGGCGGAGGGACACAGCGGCCGCCGCCACGCCCAAATAGTTCCTCGTTTTCGAAGCTTTAGGCCCCCGAAAACATCGAAAACGCGAACTTTCGTCGCAACTTCACGATACACACTTTTAATCAAACCTGAAAACCGAGTACCATGCCCTAAGCGTTCAAAATAGGCACTTTCGGTGGAATAGGTAATGATTCCCTCGAAAAATGGATTTAAAATAACGTTTTTTTAAATAAAGGATGGTCCTATTCGGACCACTACAACCTGAAGGAACAGGGGCGTAACGTAGCGATGCGGGGGGGGGGGGGGGGGGGGCAGGAACGGGCCCGCTCTAGCAAAATTCATTTTTTTTCAATTTTAAAGAATAAAGCAGAACTAACGATACACAGAAAAATTCCATTATGTAACATCAAGTTTATAAACATCAACGGTAATGTAGGTTCGTTGATCAATCATCTTTTGGTTTTATTTATAACCAGGTGAGGAAGGGTGTAAAGTAGGGTAAAGGGTGTCAGTGTCAGAACTTTAGTGATTTTGAGGTTAGTGCGGATTGCGGGAGTTTAATGTTTTTCATCATGTTGTTGATTCGAATCGTTATAATATATATTGTAGACCATATTGATATTTAAAAATTACTGAAGGAACTGATGTGTGGCTGGGAAAAAGTTGACTTTTATAACACTCGGTCATACAAAAGTTTGCTACGTAGACTAGAAGTCTCGAGTTCGTTAAGGTAGGTTAAATTGTTATATTATATTATGTATTTTTAGTTAGGTTATCGTAGCGTATTGTACGATGACCGTAGAAAAAAACTTCGCAAAAAAAAACAAAAACATTATTTTGCTTTAAAAACACATTAAAAAACATCGAGAGGGGCCCTAAAAATATTTTGCGGGGGGCCCCGCGGAAAAACGTTACGCCACTGCACCTATCTCAGCAGATACATCACAGAAAGGACTCCCCGTTGTGTTCTTCACTCGAACTCTAAATGCTACAAAACATGGTTACTCAGCTATTAAGAAGGAAGTTACAGCGACCATAGAAATTTTGAGGAAATGAGGCACTTCCTTACTAACCAACACTTCAAACTTACAACGGATCAGGAAGCTTTATCATTTACGTTAAAAAAAAAATCATGTGTGCAAAATTAAAAATGACAATGACAAAAATGATATTACAGAGGAGGTTAGATATGTCTTGTTATAGTTATGATATAGCATATCAACTTGGAAAGTTCAACGGTGGCCAACACCCTCTCTAGAATATTCGGCTCCACTAAACAGGATTCCCTATTTGACCGTCACATAGCACTCTGTCATCCAAGAGTTACCCGGTTCTTCCATTGGCAAAGGTCAAAGAACTTGCCGTTCCCTTTGGAGGATGTTAGAAACTTAAATTCTGCATGCCAAGTGCGTTCGGAACTAAAACCTGTTCTCCACAAGCTCCTGAACACCTATCTCACAAATAATCACTACATTTTGACCATTTTGAATGAGTGTCCTATGTTCCCATTTGCAAATCCATATTGGTACATGTTGGCAGAGAGTGTAAAATCATTCTAAAATCTCTTTCCCAAATTTGCGACACCGGCATGTATTCATTCAGACCGAAGAACTTCATTTCTTTCTAAATACTTGACGTCTTGCCTTCAAGAACAAGAAATCGCTTCAAGTACAACCACACCCTAGAATCCCGTCGTCGAAGGGAATGAACTTGACGAAATTTCAAGTCGGTACTAGAAACCGCAATGAACGTGATTCAAATATTTAGTTAACTGCTAATTGCTTGAAAAATGAGGGAGCGTATTAAGAGTATGGTGATCATTCGTACCGGTTAGATGAAGGAATAGGCAAGATTCTCTCCAAATTTCGTAAATCAGTTCAGTAGATTCTAATTCATGATAGTTGAATGCGAGACAACTGCACGGAAGACCCGTAAAACGGATTTAATATTTTCATGTTTTGCAAATATGCAGTACCAATTGGGGTCTATGACTACGTTGTTTCACATCCAGTAACATTGACGAAATCCGGAAATCCAGGACGTTGGAATGATGTAGGTCGGCGTCAAGAAAACTCGATGAACGTTGAATTGTATCTGTCGAACTTGAACTTCAATTTAAAAAATGAAATTTGCGGGAGCTGAGGTTTGACGATAGGATGGTAGGATTCGCAAATCGTTTTCCAAACTTCGAGAAGGACGAGAGATGAGGTTTCACTATCCCGGATTATATTTTATTCGCCGGCGGGAATTGATGGTTGGGAGGATTCCTTCTCCCAAAAGTGGACCTTCAGTTATCACAGGTAGGTAAGGGGAAAGAGCCGCCCACCGAAAGATCGGTAATTTCAAATGAAAAAAATTATTACAGTAAATAAAGGCTGCAGAGAAAACTGCCCTACGGCAGGAATCGTTTATGCAATTTGTAAGAACTTTTACCTCAGCAATTGTTTTAATACCCTTACAAAACGAATTTACAAAAAAAAAATCTTGATGTTTACCTTACTTCATTTAAACGGAAAACTTCTTTAATTCAATATGTAACTTTAATAAATTTCACGATAGTTGGAAAGAGTATTATATAGAATATATAACATAATTTCTTATCAGGTAAATTTCTTTTATTTACAAGTAAAGATTGATGCAAGAAACTGTCTTTGAAGAGCAACTTTTACGTTAAACTGTGAGAACAGTAAAAACTGCGTCAAGATCTCGCCTTTCCAACAGTATGCTCGATTTTATCCCTACAATTTTTTCCTAACGATAAAGCTGGGTTTGAAATGCGTGAGCACATTAAAAACGCTGCAAATTCTTTCACGGGGGTTTATTATTCAATTGGCTTGCGTTCATGATTTGAATTTCTACTAAGCTTTGGAGTGTGCGTGTTTCACAGGATGGAGCGATTATTGAATTTCAGGAGATATAAATGGAGCACGTAAATCTGTTTTCAACCAAAATACCTATTTGGATTGATCATTTGATCATATTTGTGTGCCTCCTGAAATTCAATAATCGCTCTATCCTGTTAAATATGCACACTCCAAAGCTTAGTAGAAATTCAAATCATGAACGCAAGCCAATTGAATAATAAACCCCCGTGAAAGAATTTGCAGCGTTTTTTTATTGAACCTCAATACCCCCCCCGCCCCCACAATAAAAACATCTATAATTTAACAAGTCCTTTAGCACTCGTATTGCGTTAAAACTTCCCCAAATCCAAATTTAAACGATGTAGCCAAAGGTAGACTGATGTGGAGGAGGCACACAAATATCATCAACTGATCAATCCAAATAGGTGTTTTGGTTGAGAAACGATTTACGTGGTCTATGCATATCTCCTGAAATTCAGTAATCGCTCTATCACCTGTAGAACACGCACACTCCGAAGTTTAGTAAGATTCAAATCATGAACGCAAGCCAATTGAATAATAAGCCCCAGTGAAAGAATACTTATTTATCCCAGTAATAATATTGAATAATATTCACCTATATATTATCAGCGTTTCATGCATATCAGAATGCTTCAACCCGTGTATCGGCATTCACTACAACTCGACGCTATCGGCCGGACATCACTAAGTTACAAACAAACAATAATAAACCAAAAAACGCAAATGTTAGCACTATAAATCGGGCCATAGATCGGGAATGGTTTGACCTACGGACTTGGGGAGGGGCTCATTCGATTCCTCGAGGTATGTTCTTAAAAATAAGTACACATTTAGGCCGCCTTGACTTGTTTTGAGGTTTTTAGGGATTTTACAAAACTTTGACAACCCTTAAAGAGCACTTTAAATTGAGTGAGAAAGCTGGCTCAAGAATTGGGGCGTCGTCCGACCAAGATGGATTTTTCCTGAAAATTTCAGATCTTTTGCTCCAGCCGTTTGGGAGAAATCGTGCGTACGCCGTACGGCGGACGGACGGAAAATTTTTTATTGCAGATTCGGATTCTACACCCTTTGAAACGTAAACCATGAAATTTTCAGGGGGGTTAGAATTTTTTTTTTTCCCCAGAGCGATTACAATGGTTTATTATTGAATAATAAACCAAAATGTTATTTGCATGGAAAATGAAGAAATCGTGAAAAATTGGGTGAGCTTCTCCAGACTGTTGGAGGTGAAAGTACCACACTCAAACCTTTCATCTGAGATTCGAATTACCCGCAAGACGTTCGCGAAAGTTTAAGATTTCGTAAGCTTTATTTACTTCCACTGAGTGGGCAGTTCACAGTTACCTTAGCTCTCCCCGTTGTTTATAATTCCGGCTTCCTCGAATGCGGAATATTCTGATAAATTTGTTAGTTTGCAGGTACATAGAAAAGATTTGTCATGCTCCATTGCGCGAATACCCGCGAAGGTTCTCTCATCAACGAGCGCCAGCCAAGTAGATATGTAGACAAGTTCTGTGGTTCCCATGTTTTTCGTTCTACGTTCAGTCAATAACCGTATGCAACCGTCTTCAACTAATCACTAGCTCTTAGTTAACATTCTACAACCTACGACGTACAATGCGTTAGTCACCACGTTATTACCCATTTTACTCATGAAGCAAAAGGTTCGAATATTCCATACTAAAGAAAGTCGTCATTGTAAACGAAGGAGTGAGGCAGGAAGCAACTTCTCAAGTGGCCGTTCAGTGCAAATATTTACGACACGTTGGAATCTATCGAGTCTTCTTGTTTCCTGACCTCTTGGACGGTTATGCAAGTTTTGCGGGGAGTCCGAACTTCGGATGAAAGGCTTGGGTGTGGTGCCTCCTACACATCGAAATAACCCGATTTTCTTCAAAAAGCTCATGTTTTTAGGACGTCCCTCTGAGACAAAACGTCCTGAATGCAAGGAAACATATTAGAATTGATCCTATTGATTGATTGATGCTATTCATGTTTCAAAACCTTGATTCTAAATGAAGATCAGGATTCTATCCAATAGGCATTTTAATGCTCTTCCAAACAGAGCCCTCACATTTGAATTTACATGGTGAATTAAGGAAGTTATGACCGACGTAATGACGTTAGTTCAAAATAACGAACAAAATTTGAAATTTCAAAAATTCAAAGGGGATTCATTTCTTAAGGGGATTAAACGAAAATTCTTGGGGGCAAAAGTAGTTGCAAATTCGTTGAAAAATCGACTCCTGCCGTATGGCAGACCTGTTTTGTTTACAGCCTGTGTAGTAAACATCATTACATAAGTATACTTTTAAATAAATATAGAAAGGAGTTTATATGTAACTAGATGAGAATTGAGTTTATAAGAGATGGTAGATTAGTTGATTGAATCGACTGAAAAATTCATTACCTCATAGATTTACTGACAAAACTACTGCTCATAGAAGAGTCGTGAAACATGACTGCTTGTTATCATGGTACTTTCTACTGATAGACGCTCCGAGAGTAAATAGGTTGTAATGAACAGATGGCAAAATGAAGGAATCAGAATGACTGGAAATCTATCAGCTGATCTTGTAGATAAATGCGAATAAGAAGGTTGAATCTAATTCAACAATTTGTATTCAAGTAAGTTACATACTATACGGAGTATGTAGGTACGAATGGAATTCTTCGTAACGATCACATAAGAAGTTTATTCACTATAACGCATCTTATTTGTAGATGACAGATTATCTTTATTAACAAACATCATCGTCACTAACGTGTTTATTCAATCATCGTCACTAATGACGGCAGATTCGATAGTTTCTTTCATTTTTCTGAGCAAACATAAGTTTAATAGACAACATATACAATTCTGTCCTGTTTTTGTAGGACATCCATGTTTTACTTACGAACATTAAACAGTTAGATTATGATTATGCGGTGAAATTATGCATTAAATACAGTTGGATGAAGTTGAGTTTTTAGAGATAGAGATCCATAATCTCTTCAAATAACAAGGGAAGGAGAAGGGTGTCTAATATACTCGTAGCTGTAAAACGAGCTCAAGATTCCAACTCAGTGGAGGCGGACACCGTAGAATCTGATGAACGAATCGGTTCTTACGAATTGCTGGTGGAATCTCCAGTGGCGAGGACCATACAACCATAGCGTAAGCTCAAATCACACGGAAATAGATGGCTGGGGTGCCACTAAAGATTATAAATCCACCGACTGAACTTTTAGAACCGAGAGTGGCTTACCAAGGTTTGATTCAATACTGGATGATGCAAGCCATTTATTTCGGCAATTGAACAACTTTTACCCAATATTTTTATGCATTCGAAGCGGAATTCGTGAGCATGTTGAGTACAGGGATCTTGTCTGTGGACCCTTAGGGGTCTTTCGAACTACTCAATTCAATAAGATACGAATCAAGATTTGCATTTAACCACGTATAAACCCGTGATAAATTTCAGCTTACCAAGAAACAAAAATTACTGATTAGATTTAATACAATATAAATATGGAATATACTATTGATATGATACATGATTGTAAATCGAAGGTTTGTAAAGTTAGATTTGGATCAAACCTAAAATTTACATAGTCTATACATATCAAATATGCCATTAACAAGGTGGATTGATGGTACAATATTAATATTTACTGATTGATATTCTGATCAATAGCTTCGGATGAAGACAATCTGTGATATAATTGATTACACATAATAAATACGTCTGTACAAACCACCTAAAGATATTTCGGCATCAGAGCAAATGCTTCCACTGGTGCATATTTTTTCTATATACATCGATGCAATTCTAGCTGAACATGTGATGAATTCATCATACGTTTCAAATGCAAACAGATCGCTACATCGTCAGGTTGTGATTACTGCGCAGCGCAAACCTCTGAGTCACAAATGCAGACTCAACTTATCGATTTAAATTCAGAATATATTCAAACGAGGAAATCTCCAATATTGCCTAATGGCATTATCCAAGAAACCTTTAATTTCTCCAGAAACTAGAGTTGCTATCGCCCATCTGAATGATGGCGGCCTGGCTATGTTGAGGCAGCGAGCTCTATCTCTCTATTGGGGATACTCGCCAACAACACAAAACAAGAATACAGATGTTAGGAAGAATTTACAAATACATTTATACTAGCTATAATCACTAACTTCAAGCTGACATGCCTAAACTATTTCGATTATCAAAGCGATAGAGTCAACAGTCGAAGTCAGTTTTAAGGACAAAGTTCAATGTGGGAAAGAATGAAATAGTATACTAAATTGCAAAAGAAGGATCCCAAACAGAATAGTCCTTGGGCCAAACCATTGAAGTAGAGGGTTACTATATTCAATTTGTTAAAGCTTTAGGTGCTTAAGGCAATATAGCTTCTCACTCCCTTCTGAAGTGAAATCCTACAGTTGAAGGATTGTGAGAATTAACTTTAGAATAATTATTTTTCCACACATATAATTATTTTTCCACTGAGAACAAACCATGGGTTTCCGTAATTTTGGTTTAAATTATTCAATTTATGTAGTAACTTTGAGTCCAATAGAATTATAGATACTTTATAATAATCTCGTGGTTGATTTCTTGTTCACCAAACTTCATTTCACTTAATATTGAATCAAAGTGTAATGTTTTTGGAAGATGAATAAGAATTGACGTTTGTCCACAGGTTTATGTGCCGCAGGAGCTGCTGGTGGGAATGGCGGGATCGCAGCCGCTGTGGTTGGCGTCATCGGGAGGCCTCTCCCTACGATTTCAGAAGCGACAACAACGACTACTACCACAGCATTCACCAATGTCAGTTCGGCCAATACGAGCCCTGAAAAAGGTAGGTGTCGGTTTGTTTATTTTGATCACTGAAATTTTAAGCGTACCTAATTAAAACTTTATATGAAAATAACGTTTAACAATTTTACATGTCTGAATAGTCTACTTAATGAAAGAAATATTGATCAAAAACTCAAGAATCCAAAAGCAATTACTTATTTTCCAACAACACTGTTAAATTGTCAATAAATTCAGGAATGTATCCCTAAATTGAGAAAAAACTTGTAATTTTTTAAAAATACGTGATACCTAAGCTAGAAACTTCTAACACGCGGTAAGATAAATTCTACTAACTTGCCACCTATATTCTAAAGACCAAGCTTCTCAATCAAGAATACAAACCATTATCAGCATAAACATTTGCAATATATATGCAATTTCTGCAAAATAAAATTTTACCTTACTTATATAGCCTGTATCAATCATAAGCATGTATCATAAGTAAGCATGTATCAATCGGCACGCGCCACATGATGACATCGGTCCGTCAATGGAAATTTAACCATGCCCCTACTTATCTGCATAAAGGAATATCTGGTGACGAGAAGGCTGACGAGCTTGCAAGAAGGGGCTCCCAAACCCCATTTGTAGGCCCTGAGCCGGCAATCTGTGTCCCGAAACCCGCCTTCAGAAGGACCATTAACACGTGGGTCAACCAACAAACCACAAGCAGATGGTTCAATACTGAAGTAAATGTCCACAGTAAACTCATGGTGGCGGAACCAACATTGAAATTACTGAATGGCTAATTGGTAAAAACCGTAGGGAACAAAAAACAATGGTCAGCCTTATAACCGGCTTTGCGCCCCTAAGGTTTCACCTACACCGCATTGGGTCACACGAAGTTCAACCCTATGCAGTTATTTGAGGAGACTGACAAAATACCCCCCCACATAATATTTGAGAACTCAGCACTCAGCTCTCGCAGATTTGAACTCTTCTGGGCACAAAACCCAATGAGGTCTGCACAAAGCGAACAATTAGTCAAGGGGCCTTCAAGGGGCTGAATCTCTTTGATTAAATGCAAAACTCTCAGGAAAGTACAATAAGCCAACAGGCCCAAAACCCTCGCCCTAAGAGTTCAGTCAAAAGTTATGTCTACATTTACATCTACCCATGTACTGAGTTAGGTGATTGGGGGGGTCAACAAGGGGCCAGGCCGACCCCTCCTTCAAGACCTGGCGGTCGTGCGGGTACTGTATACCCACAACGCCGTGATGTACCGGTTACGTACTGGTGCTGGAACTTCTGTCACGGTTGGACGGTGCTGCAATTGAATTGAACTATGTAAGTACAATTACCACATCTACTCCGACATGTTCAGCCTTCAATTCGATCCGATTTTACTTCTGTTTTTTTCTTCAGTTTTTTGAGGTTTTTGATGGTTTAAGAAGGGCTTAGACAAAGATAAATGTTATGAATTTAATATACGATGAATGTCTTTTGAAAAAGTTTGAGAAAGTAGGTGATTACTGCATAATTCATTGGAAAGAAATATTTTTAAAAAAATGAACAAAAAAGGAATTAACACCAACCAAAACCCGTAGAATAAATAAAAAGGAGATAGGAACTCAATGGCGATTTTTTCGTAGATCATTGTTATTGGTATCAAATATTCATTCGTTGATATTCACGTATTTACATTCACATCCTATTTGTTTCTTTGGCCAATAGTTTGATAGGGATCGTACCGTAGATATGATCTACTGAACCGGTTAATGCAAACCAATGTTCATCATTTGGTCAGCGGAAGCTTTTTTTTTTTTTTAACATTCTACGTCATTACATTCATTTCACCTGTGATGAATGAGCTGGTGCTTCCCGGTCTAGTGTTGCATTTGTTTTCCTAATCAACCTAGAAATCCAGAATTTGATTGGTAGCTTCTGTGTACGGATATGACGTAGAAATCTACGAATTCCGTTGAAATTGCATCAACTTGGCGTGGCTTAAATGGAGGTTTTTGCTATGATCGCAAAGATTTCATTCCTCTGAATATTTTGATTTGTGAGCAATGAAATTCAAAGGGGACCATCTAAATTAAAACACACATATTTCATCAAAAACATGTGGAAGCTGTAAAACTAAAGGTTTTTACAAAGATCAGTGGACACGTTCACATTTGCATATACCGAAAGGTATCCAGAATGGTTTGAAACGTCGATTGCGAGTGGAAATTTTGATTATAGGGAAGAAAGTTTGTTTCCTGAATCTGAAGACATTCCTTCCCCTTCCGATAGGTGTCATACCACCCATTTACTGAGTTAGTTGATCGGGGGGGGGGGGGGGGGATAGATGAAACAGAAATTTACCCTGTTCGCCCAAAACCCCCTCCCTGAGAGTTTTAGCCTACATCTACATCTACGTCTTAACATATTTTCACAGGTTCCTATGGAAACGGGGTGGAAGCTGATTTACCTACCTGTGACCCCGGAAGTGTGGTATACACGCCAGTTTACCATCCTCCGAAGAGAAAGAAAGAAGCTGCCGACTCCAAGCGCGAGAGAAAAGCCGCAAAAACTCTTGCCATTATTACTGGAGCATTCGTAATATGTTGGTTACCGTTTTTCATAATGGCAATATTACTTCCAGTTTGCAACATGTATCAGGTAAATGAATAATGATTAATATCGAAAAGAAGTTACTGATTATTGCCCATTTGTCTATTGTTTCCTATAGTTTTTCTGAACCGATCTCAGGTTCATAAACATACTATTAAACGGAGTAGGTGGTATTTCATTATTCAACAGTAGGTGGGTATTTCATTATTCAACAAGGGAAACTTGAAATGCACACATAGCTGATATGAACGAACGTGTTTCTCTATGTTTTACTGCTCAAAATATTGTCCCAGAATATGACCCTCACTCAGAACGTGCACCGTGGAACTGCAATATTTTGGCCATTTTTCACATTTCCCCTGATTACCAAAAATTCAACTTTTGAATAGGAAAACATGTCGTTTGCTGAATATAAATCAATTCAACTGTCAAAATATTTCATTTTATTTGCATTATTTTAGTATTTATTAACTTGACAGAAAAATGTGTATATCCTAACTTTCACTTAAGTTCCTTCAATAAATAGTACTATAGTTTTTATTCAAATCTACTTTTTTTCTTGACTTTGTATGCATAAGCAGTCAAAGTCTAGTCTTGAAGCACAGCCTCATGCTACAAAATTATTTTCAAGTACATATCTTGAATTAAGTACTTCTAGTTGACGGCACATTATGAGCTTACAGATTATATTTATAAGATGCCGAGATCTTAATTATCCTCAATTTTCGACATTATGATGAAACCATCAAGCATAATATTTGTAGCGACTTTCAGGGAATTAATCATTTAGGTTTGTTTATTCAATAATGAACCTTTGTAAACGACAAAGAAATTTTAACCACCTTCGATGATCTTAGGTCACTTTTCAAGATTTGTAGAATCAAAAAATCTTTAAAAAAAATATTAAAAAACCATTCGAATTCGGGGTCTAGTTGGGACAGAGTCTCCTTCGTCGATCTCAATCAATTTTAAAGGGTGGAAGTCCAAAAATCTGAACATCAAAAACCTTGAAATAACGCTTCTGTTTTCATGCAAATTCTTTCGGCTAATTCTTTCCTATTCGACCTACCAATAGGAGCTTTTGTTAAGGGGTCTAAAATATAATTACAAAACATATAAGCGCAAAGTTTACGTAATGTACCATAGACTACGTCTAGTAAACATAAATCAGTGATTTACGTTGAAGATTAATGTAATACAGATACAAAACACTTTTTCTGGTAATTTCGCAGTTTTTATTATTATTTTCTTTTTATTGGCGTATTTTTTTTTTTCAATCTGAGAGAAAAAAGTAAGCTTAACCCTTAACGATTCAAACGTTAGGATTCGGTGAACTGTTCAAAATATTGACTGTGAAAAAATTACGCAATGAACGAAATTATCATCAGAGGTGCTAATTGGAACAACCAGAAATTTAATTCGACCAGGATCTGTCGACCTGTGCGTCTAACAGCCCATTCTGAAAAAAAAAAAAAAAAAAAAAAATCCCAGGTGAGGTCAATATCTTTGGTAGTAGAAAATTGCCTACAGTGAAAATTCGAAGAAAGTTAACTGTACATCAGCAATACATTTTCCATAAACTCCCCCTAATACCTACAACCAGAAAGACGAGGAATCTACAAGACGTAATTCCTAAATACGTAAATTCGTAGAATTCCACACTACAGTAGTTTGAAAACATGTATCCAATAAGAAATATAATTGACCCAATTCATTGGATGATTTTAGTATAATATATTATATATTTAATATATATTAAATTATGGTATACAATAAAATTTAGAAAAATAAAGTACGCGTTTAATATGCAATATTATGTTGATTCAATGATTTCAATGAGACCAATCGGAAACTTTTTCATTCATATATTTCGTCAGATCTTAATGACTTCTTTATGAGGAGGAGGAGGAGAGGAAAGGGAGAGTTTCGCCAAGAACAACGAACTTCAGGTTGGGACAGAAGCAACTGTTAATAGAAACACCTATAGTTTACCTACACCTATCTATAATTTATTTTTTTCCTAAAAAATTAGACCTATAGATAACCAGAAATTGAAGTTTTAGGAGAGTCACGTTTAATTATGATCTGCTGACATGGGAATTCAGTAAAACTTAGAATATTGGAAGAAATCGGCAAAGATATACATGTACATTGACAGATAGACAGACAACTGAAATTGATAATTAAGCCTGAAGGAAAGAAGAAACAAATAGATTTTGTTTTTTAAAGGAACTATTTTGATTTTGGAAGGAACTATATTGATTTTGGAAGGAACTATTTTGATTTTGGGAGGAACTATTTTGATTTTGGAAGGAAAGTTCGTTCGAGGGTGGACAAACAATAAAAAACACCAAACTTTTCTTTTCCAATAGTTTTTAAATGTTTCAGTTACAATTTTTCCTTGATCAATGCGATTATATCGAATTTCAAGAGGAGAGAGATTCGGAGCGGTTGGTCGTAATTATAACCGAATTAAAAAATGCTTTCCTGTGATTTATTACTTAGCTGGATTTGATCGATCAACGATTCCGTTGCTTTTCGGATATTGGGATGTAACGTAAAAAATGAATGTTGATTCTAAGGTTTGAAAAAAATTCCCTCAAGCATGTTTCTCCATCTGTCGATGAAATTTGTTAGTATCGCATTAAGCCATAAATTAAAAACTTGTGCACCTGTTTTCTTGTAATCTCGTGATCATTAGTTTTCCCGATATGATCATTTGAATCTTCTTTGATGGTGCCACTGTAAGCCAACTCACATCACTCTACTAGAACTTGATATAATACTCAAGGTACAGTGCATACTACAAGGATACCATCACTAGCACTCCTCTGAAGCCACAACCTTACATGATTGTTCATTCTCTTCTGTATACCATGCTCTCCTTCTCTCAGCTTCGGGTGATGGGTGCGTGGGGCGGGCGAATACTGGTTAGGTGATCTCACTTGCCCTAACTGTAGTTGCGAGAAAACTGACACCCCTGAACATCAAACCGTAAGCTACCCTACGCTTACCACACCCAAACACAAGTTTCTCTCTGAACTGTTCCCCATGCCACTGTCGTTACGGGAAGAGTATTTCCTACTGTTGAAGTCGACCGACTCAAACGTGATGAACATAACCCACTTCTTCTTATGTAGCCGGTTGAAGTGGGTTAGTAACATCGACATGATATGAGAGAAAGCACTTTTGATTTTGTAATACACGTACAAACGCATATATACAGGATATCTCCCTCCTAAAATCGTCCAAATGGGAGTAAACAAAAAATTGTTTTTTGAATCTTCATATTTTTTCCAAGGATTTCAAATATCATATGATTGGCCATACTTTGGATTTCACCATCATCCACTATTTGACAATTTTGGGGTTGAGCAACTTTGCTTGCTCGCAGAACTGGTTTCGCGCAATAAAAAAAATTGGTTGAGAGGTCAAATTTTCATGAAATTTTAGGCAGGGCCCGAATCTCCAATAAAAAATTGAGGTTCATATTTGAAATAAGAAAGTTAGTGTCACTTGCGCATAGTTACGCAGTTGCGTGGAGTGCGCAAATATGATATTTGAAATCCTTGGAAAAAAATATGAAGATTAAATAAAAATATTTTTGTTTACTCCCACTTGGACGATTTTAGGAGGGGGGGGGACAACTTGTGGGACACCCTGTATACATAGAATACAAAGTGCACATTACATATTACGTTTATGCACATATTTTATATATATTTACTGTTTTGGTCAAGATTTCATCATTTATAAATTAATTTTGTTAGTCCTCATTGTCGCTCATCTCATTATACAGCATTTCCTAGTTGGGTTAAACTTTTTCCAAAATAATTAAACCTTTTGCCAAAATAATTAAATCTCTAGCGGCAAAATTAGGAATTGCAAGTATGTGAATGGCGAAACGGTTTAATCATGAATTAGGTTGAATGAACTGAAGAAAAGTGAACAAAGGCGGGAACGAATAATGAAGACATTTAAAGTTGTTAATGCAAATGACCATAAAGTTTTTACCACCATACTCGCCGATGCTAAATCCGATGGAAAAAGCTTTCTCTAAAGTCATGTTAGCAGCAAGAGGAATATTGGAATAGAACAGGTACAGTAAACCCATAGGAAGCTCATTATATTTGTTGTTGTTATCTCAACTAGGACCTGTTGAATAGATCCGACATTCATCGAACATTGGTCAAATTGCTTATCAAGATTTGTTTTAAAAAGCGGTATTTGTAAATGGGGATTTTCAGCTTTTACGTCAGTTTGTTACCGCCCTTTGTCTCCATATTATCAAGTTCTAGTAACATGTCATAATCGTAATAAAGGAGTATGTGCTCCCGGTGTCTACCATAATTTATTCATCTTGATTTACCTGTCCGTGTCTTGAAATCATATAACACTACTCATGGAAATACATCTCTTAATAATTCAACGGTTAAATAATTAATTATTTAAAAATTGTCTTTCGTTTAAATATTTATATGCAGTTTGGGGTGCAACGGTACTACATTGTCAAGTACTCTGACATTAATCTCCTTAATTCTGTCTGCTGCACGCAGAATGTAACCTCTGCCAGCTTCGTTAGAACATTAAAACTATTCTTAATCAATAACGAGCTCTACAATGAAGGAAATTGTTGTATGTGTTTCAGGTCTCACCTAGTTAACAAAATAAACATGTTTATTGCGGTCAACGTTACGGTTGGAAGGTTCCTTTTGAGTTTTCCTCCGTTTGATTTGTTCGATGAAACTCAAGTATCCGTCGTTATCACGGTTATTCTCAGGTGACCCTTGATCTATCAAGAAACCAATCTGTGACGGAAATCGATGGCTGGGATAGGGACATCTATAATAGGTGCCACTCCTTGTTTTCTGCACCGTGTTCCAACACGTACCGAATGGTTTGCAGATTGTCGTTTATCCACGTCTATCTATCCTCAACCTACGTCTATCTTGGTGGTGTTCTAAGTCATGCAATTTGAAAAGTGAAACTCTTTTCGTTGATGTCATTTTATAAATTTGTTCATCAGAAATGAAGTTTCTAAAGTTTTTTGTATGTCACTAGGCTTGTTCCTAATTTATTTATAATTTCTTATATACATATATATATTTCCTATATTATTCTTGATCTATGTACAAGTACGGTTATTTGATGACATTTTTACAATTTCCTTTCACATGTTTCATTAGTATTTTTGAGAAATGAAGTATGTTTATTCATCATAAGATGAAATTTGAAAAAACACTAAAAACCTAGATTACTCATTATTTTTTTATATTACGCGTGCAAGCTGAAGTCATGATGACGCACTGTGAATTCAATTGTTCATGTATAAAAGTCTCTCCGTTTGTCCAAACCTAATATGCATACCTATAACATCAATAAATTAATTGATAAATTGATCTCCCATTTGTTTTTTATATATTTAGTGGGACTTAAAAATAATGTCTGTAACATTAAATATGGCTTTTTCCTATAGGTAGGTACGTAAGAAGATAGTATAAATTTGTGAAAAATACGTAAAGTAAGTAAGGTGGATTAAGAATGATGATACATGAATTTTAATGAACATCGTAACACGCGAAATTTTCAACATATGATTTTATGCAATCATCTTGGCAGAATTTATTTCACGACGGATTGTGAATGTACACACCCTGAAACGTGAAATGACAAAATTTGAGAGGGGTTATAAACAATTTTTCTGTACGGCCACAAAGGTTTATTATTGGTAACCAACAAACCAAAGGTCGATCCAATGATGATCATCTAGATCTATTGTGCACAGTGCGTAAGATTGGATCGCTATCAAATTTCGATGTGCTTGAAACAAAAAGACTTATATGAAGATAGAAATGGAATCTAACAGGTACTTCTCTTCCTCCTGTAATCCCTCTTCAATGAAACATATTTATGGTTTCAGGAAACTGGAAGAGCAACTGTTCATGCAAATTAATATTATATACATATATTATTGCCTTCTTCACATAATATATTTGTAACACATTATATTCTACCGATTTCGACTTCTAGTCGTGGGCATTTGTGTAACAAACCAAAATGGGAAGTAATAACTTATTTTTACGAATGACATCATGACTCTTCCCACGCTTAACTACGCGAAAGCGGTAGAATATAATGAATAACAAATACATTTTGTGAAGAAGCCAATAATAAATTCTGCATCCTCAACCATACAAAATAATGTAGCAACACAATAGATGACTAAGTATATAAATAAATACTTATTTGAAGAGTTTTAATATAGCCGATCATCAAATTAGTATAGCAATACATAAATTTCACAAGTTGCGTTACAGTTTAACCATCACTAGTTCCTATGTGCCAACTAACTCATTATTTTTTCATAGGTCTGTGTTCTGAACGAGTACCTATTTGCGTTCTTTCTATGGCTGGGCTACTTTAACTCAACGCTGAATCCAATCATCTACACTATCTTCAGCCCCGAATTTCGTCATGCCTTCAAGCGCTTGCTCTTCGGCAGACGACACGCCATCAGAAGAAGGCCACGGCAAATGGGTGACCGGCATGTTCATTAGCGTAGGGCTAGCACTAGCTACATATAAGCTAGGTGCTCTATGACAATTAGTTTGGGAGTCACAAGAACCAGTCAATTCTTAAAAAATGTTATGAAATGTGAACACGAATGAAGGACCAATCTCAAATAGGATACTTTTACTATGTGCATCAAATGCTTCATCCAGCACATCTATCACGAATAGATTTCCCAAGAATAATAACGGGCTAAATACGAATGAAACCATTACCAACTTTCATTCTGAAAAGTTTTAAATCGGCGGCACACAGACACTGCGAGTAGACTTTTTTTTTATAATTTTTCAAAGTTTAGTGGTTTTACCTCCCGCGTAATATCATTAGCTTACTCGTCGTCGAATAGTGCGTTAGTGCCAAAATATCAGACTACGATTTACAACCATTGGAAAATATCGAGATCTAGATAAGATAAACCATAATCAAAACGTATCATTTTCTTTGAGTTGGGCACCAACTGCACTATCTACGACTTGTTGAAGTTTGGGCTATTAGTGACGTCCTAGCGCCCCTCTCAAAAGAATGGCCTTTGATAGTTATTGTATTAAAAATACTGCTGAACTGTTGCACAGACTGTTAATGGTTTATTGTTAATTATTAGTTTATTATAGAAGATTTTACTATGTTCACAGATATTATCATTCACACTCATGATAACTTTATTTTTTCAAGTTTCAAGTTGAATATGAGATCCCGATGGTCTCATTTGATTCTTTGAAGGATGATGATATTCTGATTGTTTTTACACTATCTCGTTCAAATTCGAATAGCAACAATCTCAACAGATTGTATCATCGCTGTGCAAACATGGATATGCAATCTTTACAATAAGCACTACAGTAATCGCTGAAAAAAATATAAGTTTTCACTGCACCCAAACTTCATTAGGTGTAAGTAACTTCCTCATGACCTATTGGTCTTGCCTCGTCAAATTCAAAGGGTCGTTTGAAAATGAAGATTTGATGAGCTCATATGGATTTCATTATGATAGTTTCATTAGAATCAACGACGTATGCGTGAATCTCAAATTTTTCATTTGGCCCCAAATGATTCATTACTCGAAAACCACTGGTAACTTTCAAGCATGCGCGAAATTTAATATCTACTAATCATAATGTACCCAATTGATATTTAAAAATTTTATTTTGACATTCGCTCGTCACACGTGGAAATTTATCATTTTCTACATTTCGGGTACGATAGAAAAAGCAAGACAGTTTAGTGGGAAAATGTCAATGTTTGTTTGGTTCAAGTTTCACAAACAATGAAGCTTCAGCATTAATAAGGCATACAGACAGATTTAGTGAGGCAGAGATTGGCATATTCATATTTGTAAATAAGAATACGAATGGAATCCATTAATTGGAAAAGATGAATAAGAATACGAATGCGGATATAAATGAAATATAAATCATCACATTTACCTGTGGTTTTCCCAACAATTCACTTTATTGTGAGTTTTTCTATAATACGATCTCAAAGGCTCATTTGGGGAAATTATAAATCAACGATCGTAATTCAATAAAACTATTATAAAATTTTGAACTAAAGTGAAATTTTATATTAGAAAATGTATTATTAAATGAGACGACTTTAGCGTAAATGACGTTCTACAAAAAAAAGTGAATTGTTGGAAAATTCATTAAACTTGTTAAAATCTCTGGAGAGTTCCCAAAAATAATTTGAATTTTACCATTATTCGGATAAAAAGACTTGAATTTCACTAAAATTTACATTGAAAATGGGAAATGTCAAATAACTATTTCTGGATAAATTTTTTAAAATTGTAAATTTTTGTTAAATTTAAAAAAATTGGTAAATTTTGGTTAAATTTACAAAAAAGAGTAAATTTTTGTGGAATAAAAAAAATTTATTAATTCTTTATTGGATTTCTTACTTATAATAATGACCGTCTTCGTATTCCTATTCATATTCATATCCGTATTCTTACTTTTGTTTTTATTTCCGTATCCACTCCGTATTTCATTCGTATTATTTTTTACGCCCTTCTCTGACTTTGATGGTGTAGTGTCATTTTTTCAAGTTTATTTATTGATTTTAAAACTTTTGTGAAAACGCTCTCTCGTGGTCGCAAGAATTTTGACTTAGTTCTCTCTCACTTCTTACATCCCCACTGTTCCATTTCTCTTACTTCTTCAAAACTACTGGACCAAAATTTATAGATTTTGACTAGAAATTAATACATTGGCCCTGGATGTCTAAATCCTTTGTACGCCCTTAAAACATGAGTATTTATTTATTTTGTTTTATTTTTTCATTTATTTCATTTTCCAAGTAAAACCTACTACAAGGCTGCACTTTTACAGGCGAGAGTGGGTGACATAGGCCATAAATTAGGTTAAGACTTACTAACGTGCCTAACTGGACCCCAACTAAGCCTAAAGAGAATAAATGCTCACAACAATTTCAATCTTTAAGTTAACATTGTTATGCCTTTCCTATTTTCAATCATTCAATCTATTCACTTTCAATTTACAACGAAAATTATAACATTTATGAAATACCTAATCCTTTTTGTAATGAATTCCTGGAGATCCAGATGGGTTTGTATTATCATCAATCGACTTGGGAAGTCGGTAACTAAAGAAACGTTTTTCTCGATAAAAGTTAATCGACCAATCCTCCAGATTCGGCGTATTCAATCTATTTTTAATCATTATTATTATTTACTACATAATCTGAAGTATGGGCTAGTATGCCTGCTTCTTGAGAAGTAGAAGTATCCTATCCCCTGAGATAATTGTTTTTCTAATCCATTGTTCGCTTGTTACCAACTCTTGTTTGGGTTACTAAACTGTAATCTGACGTAGAAAGAGAAAAAACAAATTGAGAGTAAACGGTTCAAATGTCGACAATCGTCATTTCTAAACAACTAAATTAGAGGTTATGTGTACTAGATATCCTTGCACGAAGACAAATTATTACAACGCTATAATTACAAAAGGTACGATAGTATGTTTGGATCATTCAATGCTCAAGTTTCACTAAGGATCCAATGTAAATACAGCCAAATGAGTCACAAGTATGTAGGTAATTTCTTCGATTTTTTCCTACCTATCTACCACCTCGTCACCCTCCCAAATTCATTCAAACGAAAACGCTGTAAAATAAACCGCTTCGATCATAGTTGTAGCTGATTTTCCACATAGATAAGCGAGATAGCCTTACTTTTTACCGAATTATTTGAACCCGGATCTAGAAAATTAAGGAAGAGAATCACAATTTACTGAAAAAAAAAAAAATGACTGAAGAAGAAAAGAACACTTGTATTATTTTTGATCGAGCGTCGCTGTTTATGAGCCCTGAACAGCGACGGTCAACGGTTGAATTTTAGCAGGTAGGAATCTCAGGTGGTGCTTAACGGATACCTACTGTTATTAGACAAATATATATATTATTGCAGTAGTATTTCATTTAGCATCAGTATAACAAGTAAATGTATGTACCAACATAAACGTTGGTACCTACCGATGTTCCACGTCATTTCTTGGATTTTACCTACATTCCTATTTTTATACCTACTAAACTTCTGTCGCCCATTACCCGATTTCAACTTTCCCCCATTATCAAGTATTAGAACAAATGAATTTAGTATACAGTCGTTTCGTCTCAGCCAAAGAGTGTACAGTCCTCTTTCTACTTAGCTGCTCAGACCTTTATACCCACATCAGTGAGGTAGAAATAAGTTTATTACTGTAAGCATTCGTTATAATCACTTTAACTTTCAATTTTGCGTGATCCCAACGTTTATTCGATAGCATAGTAGCATCAACTATTAGAAAAAGTTTCCGATTTAAAACTAATATTAGTAATAATTTATGATTACCCAACGTAATATACTGAACTAGGCATTACTTATTCATCTGGTAATCTGAGTGTATGACGGTCTCTGTGGGTAGGTGATCCAAGGCGCTTAACTAAAGTAAAGGATCCAGGGTTCAATTCCTGGGCTGATTGGTAGTGATGGATATGGTCAATTGTCCACTCCCGATTCTTGAATCTGTCGCCTATATACCAGACGCCTTCCAGCTATGCGAGATTAATTTATGAGAAAAAAAATTAGATATCCTTTGAGGGCAAGCCAAAAAGAAAATAATTTTTCTTTTCAATTCGCGGATGAACTAATGTAATGCCTTCCGCTCTCGAGTGGGTACCAACTTATTTACACTTCCTTTCGCAAAACGTACCTGTTAAGAGGCTAGGAAAAAATATAATAAGAGTCTGTATTATGGACTTTCATCTTGACTGTGTTCGTTGCATTTAACGTTATGTAATTCATATATAGATGTGGAGAAATGATTTACTTATAAAAATCTACTTCCCGAGTTGTTAAAAATACATACCAAATACGAAACCAACTACCAAAGTAATTAGTACCAAAATTGTATACGGGTCCATTACCAAATGCAGGTTCTGCGCAGGCGTAGAACCGTAGAAGAAACGTCTGCTGGCAGGTGGTTTGTATATTATATAAAACAACGTTTACATATGTTAATGTATTAAAGCAATAGCAATCGTCATGGAATTGGTATTATTGTAGATAACTTCCAATCATATAAATATTTTAAAATAACCATATTTGTTGCCACAATTTCATCAACTTCAATCAGGTATCACATAACGAGAGATTCAAATTATTGTTAACGACATTACGTATCCCATGGAAGACCATTTATTAGAAATATTTTTGTATTTTATTAGTAATTAAATCAAAAACTTAATACTTTTCATTTTCATAAGGGATATTAATCTACCTTCATACCATGGTGATGAAGAATATCGAAACCATAAAGATAAACGTCAAAAACCCTTTAATACTTTTATTTTTGAATGCTGTGATTTAAGTAGGTAATTGATAGAATGTTAGTTATTTATTATGTTCCGATCAGTAGGCAATGTCAAAGGCGAATAGTAAAGTTTTATTTTAGCGATATCTACACTATACTTATAACAACTTGAGTGTTTTGAAAAAAAAAAACATTCTATTAAGTACTACTAAAATTTAATATCTCAGTAGGTAGTTGAATCTAGACATTTTATAGTTGATGTATAGATACCGTAACTGTTGTATACTATCCAAAGAAATTGATTACAATCAACATTATTGTGATATTGTGAATACGTGTGGAATTACTTACCTGTAGAAGCAACCAGTGATTATGTATTCATGAAACGAGTTTAGACCCTACATACATTTCACAGTAAATAGAAGAAATTAATCGTTATTGGTTTTTGTGATATGCGAGGAACAATTTGTTGCCCTAGAAAACTATGTGTGTTGAATCTGATAGTGACAATTTTTAAATTTATTTATATAAGTCTATTAAAACTGAAAGGCTAATAAAGAATATTACTTTTAATCATTGTTGAGTATACATTAACCCGCTAACAAGTTCATCTTCTCAATGGTCGCTTAATAATTCAATTTGTTAATAAAATTTTACCAATATTGACCTTAATGACAGTTTCAGAACAAACTATTCTTCAGTTTGCATATGTGAGTAAGCATACGAGCTTATGGGTAGGTATATTCAACTAACATTTGTGACACATGATTTTTGAATGTGCTTCCAAGTAAATATAGCGATTACCAATAAAGGAAAACAGATGATTCAGCGTGAAAATATGTTTGATGTCAGGCATTGATAATTTCGTCAGTTTTTCATCACTCAAAAACTAGAGTAATGGGAAATTTTTTTCCATGAAGATTCATGTTGATTTTGGTTAAGTATTATTGAATAATAAACCATTATAATAGCTCTTGAAAAAAAAAAAAAAAAAAAAAAAAAAAAAAAAAGTTAACCCCCCTGAAAATTTCATGGTTTACGTTTCAGAGGGTGTAGAATCCAAATCTGCATTAACAATTTTTCCGTCCGTCATCCGTACGTCGTCGTACACACAATTTATCCCAAACGGCTGGAACAAAAAATCTGAAGTTTTCAGCAAAAATCATTATTGGTCCGACAACGCCCCAATCCTTTAGCCAGCGCTCTCACTTAATTTAAAGTGCCCTTTAAGGGTTGTCAAAGTTTTGTAAAATCCCTAAAAACCTCATAGAAAAGTCAAGTTGGCCTAAATTTGGACTTTTTTTGAGGAACCTGTTATGAGGAATTGAATGAGCCCTTCCCCAGGTCCATAGCTCAAACCATTCCCGATGTATGGCCCAATTTATGGTGGCAACATTTGCGTTATTTTGGTTCATTATTGTTTTTGTTTTGTTTGCAGTAACCTAGTGATGTACTGAACGTGGATACTGGAGTGAACTCCTAAAAGGGTTTATAGCCGATACACGGGTTGAAATATTCTGATAACCATAAAAATAAAAAAACGCTGCAAATTCTTTCACTATGGTTTATTATTCAATTGGCTTGCGTTCATGATTTGAATTTCTACGAAGCTTTGGAGTCTGCGTGTTTCACAGGTGATAGAGCAATTATTGAATTTCAGGAGGCACACAAATATGATCAACTGATCAATCCAATAGGTATGTCGGTTGAGGACAGATTTACGTGATCTATGCATATCTCCTGAAATTCAATAATCTCTCTATCACCTGTGAAAAAGGAACACTCCAAAACTTGGTAGAAATTCAAATCATGAACTCAAGCCGATTGAATAATAAACCCCAGAGAAAGAATTTGCAGCGTTTTTTAACGTGGAGTAGGTGAACAATGGCAGTAACCAGGTAAAATATCAAAGTTATTGTACATGTCTCACTCAAATTTAATAATACAGGGAAAGAACGGGCTATCAGCACTTATGCTCAAAATCGAGTTGGAAGGGGTACCTAATGTATATTTGGTCGCCGAACACAGCTGGTGAGTATTTTCCATACAGGGAAAGAACATGTATATTGGAGCAGTACAGGAAAAGAACGGGCTAACGTCGAGCTGCTGGGTCGTCTCCTCACCTCTACCGTCACCTTCCTTGTCTGAGATTCCGTTCCAAAGTTCTAGGCAAAAACCTAGTCAATTCATAGTAGAGAAAGTTGATAATCATCTCGTTGGAGACTGGAGGAGTTATTTAGATACCTTACTAAAGCACCAATGAACTGAGAGAGCTTAAATTCGACGTTGCTGATCCCCGGCTTGTTTTTTTTACCAAGAAAGCTTCCATGGAAATTTTTTGAGTAGCTTTTGGACACCAAACCAACCCCAAACAGGACACGATGGCAGAGGACATGCGGATGCTCAATAAAAACGGAGTAAGATAGAACGTTGTCTATATTTCCAAGAAAATAATGAGTTACACAGTTAAATTGATTTCGACGGTATCTTTCTTAAGAAAGATACAAAAGGTATTTTGCTGGTATAATTTGATTGACGTTCAAGCACACCTAAAACATGCTATCACTGCTGCCAACATACGGAGAAAATGGGTTGAGCGTTCCCTGAGTGGACTGTCACACTCACGTAGTCCGAGTGCGCCCTTATCAGCCGAGTGAACAACCTCACTCAACTATGAATTCGTGCAGGTGAGTGGAGGGTGACCCTCTACTCAGCGGAGGGCGAGTGCACATTCTCACTCAGGCTTTGTCCATGAAGTCCGCAATTTCCTAATCGACCTATTATGGAATATGAGTTAGTCCATGCAAGAAGATGGAACTCTCTCTCAATACGGCCGTGTTGGAATCTGTTTCTAGCTCCATGTTTTTGATAGCCTCGGCATGTGAGCTGTGTGATAAGGAGTTCTCTTTCCAACACTTGACGTGAATGTGACAACTGTTTAGTTCACATTCTCATGTATTTCCTGCACATTCTGCTCGGGATTTTGTTGAAAACTTACCCTAGTCTTATTTTAACAATTGAATCTCCAAATGGCGCCTGAAAATATGGATCAAACTGTTATCAACGTCGTAATAGCCGTTTGCGTTGTACTCCTTACTTTAGGTGAGTTCCAGCTGTGAGGTAACCGAATATGTTCCCAATACATAAATTTAAAAGTTTTTAATAATCATGATTTTTTCTAGTATTTTATTTGATCTACAACCGAGTCAAAAGTACAAAACGAAGTATTTTGCTCACTGGAATCTGTGGAGGAGGCAAAACTCTCATTTATACGAGGCTGGTTCTAGAATGTTTCAAAAATACGCATACATCTATCAAGGAAAACGTTTCGGAATACATAACGGATGCTGTAAGTTCAGTTTTATTTTATTTGTCTGCACTTGAATGTCGGAAATGGTTTCTCACTGTAAGAGAGGACCAACTTATTTTTTGAAACAAGGTTAGAAAATCGGGTTCCTCGTTGAAAGCGCTGTATTGGCGGTTCTCGAAACATCGTATTTGAGTCTTCTTCATAAAGATCGAAGCCGTCCCAACGACTCTCACATCGAGGGATCTTTTTGAACTGCTGGGGTGCTTTTGACGTGGGGGAGAGCTAATAGAGTTAGTTGGTTGAGTTTTAGCACCCTACCTATTCTATTCTACCCACAAGAGCTTGTACACATCTACGAGAGCAGCCCTTTGGCTCCGTCTGTCTGCAATGAGTACGTCTGCTCCGAGCGATAGAAGGCATGATGAGGAATCCCACCAACAGTTTGAAAGAACACCTTTTCAGTTGTATGTCATTATGCAAACAATGTATGTATAACTTTCCTCAGTATACATTCCGTCCCAAAAATATGATCGTGTTCAGCTTGGACTAATGGAAAATAGTCAAACATTCGCGTATTTATTCAAAGGAATTTTAGTTTCTGTAATGAATTATAGAGAAGAACATGTGCCTCCAACCGCTCAAAGCATACCCTATGGTTGTCGGGTTTATATATAGGTACCTTTTGAAAATTCTTTCTTTCTTTTTCGTACCTAATGAATTTTCTATTTATTAATTCAGACTCATCTAGATCACACATGTCTGTAAAAAATTGTCTTCATCATGTATAAATATATTTCATTAATCTGGTCCTACAGAACTGGAAACAGTATAATTTTTTCTATTAGTTTCTCAGTATCCTTTGTTTAAATGCACCGTGTCCGTGGGAGATGAAGAAATGCAGCAATGATCAATTACAAAAGAAAGAAAACTAAAATATTTTTCATTTTTAGCTTATTTCATGTTTTTAAAACTTTCTCATGAAAAATGTACTACATTTTTCAACCGTGTTAATATAATTAATACTATCAACCGTGAACAACAACAGTAAAAAATGTATGCTTTAAAAACTATGTTGAAAAATGTACTTAGGTAAATATGCTAAACCATCGATACAATCGTAAAAATCTAGTTCATTTGTAGAACTGAATGTTATTTATCAAAAAGTTGTTTGATATAAAATTGTTAGTTAACCTTTCCTTCGCACACAAAGAGCTCGAATTTGAATTCTGTCAAAAGAGTGATGAGAGAGAGATACATTTACATCATCTGAGGTTATGAAGTTAATGCGGAAATGAAGGTATCATTGCTCTCCCAATTGGTTTCAAAGGTAGCATCCTTCATCCAGTTCTCCGAAATTATTATTGGCTAAAAGAGCGGCTTATTATTATTTTCGTCGTTTTACTAATTTTGCAAAGCTTCAGGCAACTACAACTCTTGACGTTTTAAAGAGAATGCCAACGAGTTTTATGAAAACTTGACTGGTTGAATCTATTCACAAATGCGTAGGTTCTTAATCCATTCCGTGTTGAATGGACAATGACTTTAAGTTTGCTTGATGATGAAGATTTTTCCTTTTGAGTTTCTTTAAACCCTAGAAAAGTTTCCTGTGACTTTTTAAATAGTACAAATAATAGAAAACGATATTGAAATTTCTTAACGCTATCTGCGCAACGACAATAATTGTAAATTGTTTAGCAATTATTGCTTTTCTCCAGAAGTATTATTGGTCAAAAACACTTGCTATTTGCTTTTGATTCATTCCAGGGTAGCAGCGTTGAACTCGTAGCTATACCAGGACATGAACGACTAAGGACGAGATTTCTTGATGAATACAAGAGTCGAGCTCGTGGTTTAGTTTTCGTCATCGACTCTGCGACTATCCAGAAAGAAGTGAAAGACGTAGCAGAGTAAGTTCCGTGTATTATTTTTTGTTCATAGTTGATATTGTAATTGTTTCCCATTGTGTTCTACTCTCAATGCGTGCTCCATACGGGTCCCGTTCCACCAGTTTTAATCCCACGTCTAGCCGGCGTTGTATCTGTGTTTACTAAGCCTACAATGCGCTTCTGTATTTATATTTCAAGATTTTTCTCTCCGAGAGAAACATGTTACCAGTGGTAGCTCCTGCCCTGAACCTGAGACGGCAACAGACAACCACAAAAGGAACGTGAGACAAAAATGAGCTTTCGGATTTCTTGGTTTCCAATCGTGAAACAAACGGCTCATTCCTACCTTTGAAAGAAGTTCTCTAGTGAATATGCAAATAATTATTTAAAAAACTCGGTGCTGCGCGCCTTGCCAGGGGCAAGACCGGATGCTTACTGCTTAGAGCCTGCGGCTGAAATTAAAAAAAACATACAACATGCTTTAGCCGCACTTTTTTTCTGTTTGTTGCTTTCAGTTTGCTCTCATTTCGCCCGCTATCTTAAGCTTTCCGCTTTTCCACATTCAGTAATTCAGAATGTTCGAATTTTGATAGTCCAAATTCTGAATGGTTCATGGATCGATCGATAAACGTTAATTCTCGTTCCATAAACAACATTTCCGTTTGGCTATCGATCTATAAATGTTTATTGTTGGCAGGAGGTAGACTGATAATTACGTCTGGAAAGTATGGAAGGAGCGTTTTCAAGGGCTTAGCTAGTACGGGTTCCAGTACCAAGAGCTAAGACCTCGAAAATCTTCTTGCGGTCTTAGCTCCTGGCGCCCTAGTACTTGTCACCCATCCCGCGTGAAAATTTTCAGCTAGTTAGTCCAAGGCTAAAGCATGTTCCATGCTAAAAATTGTCGAACTTCAGAAAACCGTTTTTTTTTTTCAACAGTTTAAATTCATATCAACTTAGCTAGAACCATCGTGAAGGTCAAAGCCCAATTTCATATTTAATCCAAGCTTCATTCCTATTATTGCAGCAAAGAAGACAAGGGAAGCAGAAACGTTTATTACTTACCTCACATCGGCAGAGCCAATCTACCTTTTCGTAGTACCGAGGGTTGAACTTGCAATTCGTTTTACGATTAATGCTTGGCTTTGAGGTTTGTTGCAGTCCTGTCAATACTGGCATTGGGTACCCTGCGCGAGTCTGTACGGGCTATATGAAGCTCGCTCGTGAGCATTCCTCACTTCCCGAAGCTCCTATTATTATTGAATACACGAATGAGCTGTAATGTTATTCCATATACCATTGCCAGATGTATAGACAGCGTACTTGTAACATTATAACTTGTCTGTTTGTTCGAAGATGGAATCCATTATATCGACGCATCAAAATAATGTTAAGCAATGATCTGATCGTATTATCTATTGGAGAAAACACTATCTGTGTTGGCAATATCGATATAGGAAAGTTTCCTGTTCTACATAAATACCCGTACAATTCAGGAGTTGAGAAGTCACACTTCTCAGTTGGAACAAAATAAAATTCCATTCAATCTATGAGTACTCATTAGGATTTCAGCCTCATCCCATTACTTGTTATCTACTGAATATTTTTGTGCAACGTTTTTGTTCGACGTTGATATTTTACTATATCGATACGAAGTATAACGATATTTGCATCGTTGTTGCAAATTCTTATTCACACACCTGGTTTCTGTCCTTTCCGTTGGTGTGCTTTTACTCTCATTGCTTTCAATCATTTTTTGCTGCGTGATCAACACTTTTAGCTAAGTTTTTGACAGAATACTCTTCAACCCATGTTTCACTTCAAAGACATTTCGCAGAACACCCTTATGGTGCTATGGAACAGCACACTTTTCAGGCAAACTTCCAGAAAGGTCGATATTCATTTTAGACATTCCTCACTCAGCCTTAGGTAGATACAGCAGTCAACCTCAAACCAAATCCCACTATACTAGAATCTGTTATAGGACGGAGACATTAAGGTTTTCGTAATCTACTACCATGTCTAAATTATAATTGTTCAATTTTTTTTCTAAATAATGTTCACATCTGTAAAATTGTAACCGTTTCTCACCTTTTTACAGATTTCTGTACAACATGTTGACTGATCCAGAAATCGTGGGGAGTTGCAATAATATTCTAATTTTTTGTAATAAACAAGATATACCTACAGCTAAAGGTGCATCCTTGATCAAGACTCTTCTGGAGAAAGAATTGTGAGTACCCTATTTATCACGTTAGTCGGAATAGTGGGTTCACCAGAACCCTTACACATCGTAATAGTTTTCCCAAAGGGCTTTCTTAACTTTCAGACTTGAATGACGTAGGGCAGTGGACTAAATGACCTCATCATAGAAACATTACATATTACAAGTTCACGCTTTTCACCTTGAAAATCGTGTCATCAGTCTAATTTATCTTCAGCCTATTAATCAGCATCATTATTCAGAAGTACTAAATACTATTAACCGAAACAACGAGTGAAAACCTCAACAAGTTAAAAATTTTCGTGTTTTTCCGACCGCTAGGCTGATTGCACAAGTTTATTTCGAAAATGCATATTCTTCTTAGCGATGTTGGTCTAACAGCATGTTAAAAACGCATCGCTACCTGATTTATTGCTCCAGGTAGCTAGTTTTCCATACTTTACAAAATATGCAAACCAATAAATCCATTCGAGTTTAACATTTGCTTATTAATTTACGTGAAGACTTTCCAACACACATGTTTTTTTACGTTTATGAGGATGATTCATATTTGAATTGTAGACGATAACTGGAAAGTTATCTACTCCACCGAGTCTCACCCTATCTAGATGTTCCCGTAGATACTCCATTTATGTAAATAATAAAATAATTAGACGACTGTACTTTTTTTCTCAGAAATACTCTGAGGACCACCAAAACGCATGCTTTGGAATCTACCGAAGGAACAGAGGCTAAAGAAGTATTTTTGGGATCCCCAGCAGCAGATTTTGTGTTTGAGCAGCTATACCCTTGCGAGGTGAAATTTGCAGAAGGGTTTGCAAATGAAGGAGAAGAAAAAGAAGGGGAAGAAGACCTTGAACAGCTCAAAACATGGATTGAAAAGATAGTCTGATCAAATCTAGGATCTCTACCTAAGAAAAGGAAAAAATGAAATTTTTGTTTACTTACTTACAATGTACGTTTTCTTGTATTAGAAGTAGGAACAAACGTTCTGAACCATTAATGTTTTCAAAGTTGATAGCTGAAAAATATATACATCCGCTATGTAAGAAATGAGAACAGAGTTGTCATAGGATGTTTTCTACGTTTTTTTTTTTTTTTTTAAATAAACTGTCTAATATATTTGTTTATTACGTTCGGTTAGTTTTCTATGGTGAAATAAAGGAATATATTGACAATGGGTTTTTATATAGGTGTACAAGAGCCCTTTACCACAAGAATGCGGTAGCCCGTTCTTCCAGTAATAAAATTTTCCAATTTATTTTCCCTTGAGCATTGAGAGGACTCATCTACCAAACTGCAAGCGTTCGATTACATTCTTAACAAATTTCTATGGGACAGAATAACTCTGAGACTGGTGGAGTGACTGTGATAGGATGTAGTTTTTCTGGAACTTTTGAATTTTCTATCAACTTTTCACTGCGTGATCAAGTTATTTCAAGTGGGATTTAACACCAAGGAAAGGTGAGAACTGATACATCTTCTTTAAATTGTTTAATTTATAATTTTATTGGCTTTCCTCAAAAACCTGGAAAAGTATTTAGCTGTTGACATCCAGGGAATTTATATTGTTCGAAATCATCTATTAAAATATCAGAGGCTCGGGATTAATTTGATCTATATTATAAAACAGTACAGAAATTGAGTACAACGCAAATAATGAACGAACTGACTAGTAGAATAGTGTCAAGAGCTAAACAACCTCTGACATTTGGTAAATTCAATCATATAAGTATTTCAATGTTCCATTACTCAAATCCTAAATCATTCGACTAATGGAAGGGCTAATAAAGAGCCGTTGTGATTTTAAAAACGCTGTTAAATAATTTGAATGCTCCTCTTTGAATGGCAACGTGTTACGTATACAAAAAATAATTTTCAGTTTATTTGACATGCTCCATAAAATAGAATTAGACATAAATATACAGTTCACACACTACAATGTGTGCATAAATGATATAAGTGGCGGGGCTTGGAGTGAATCCGATGACGCAATAAAGTAAATGATGACATACTCACTCTAGATGTATACTCCTATTAACATAAGAAATCACCAACACAGTAACTTACAGCATTCCAATGACGAGTAATCAAATCTTGGTTTAGACGCTTTTATGAGTGCTATATACAATTACGCTGTACTAGTGATATGCACTTTAAGAACAAGATTATTTAGGTATTTGACTAACAATGTAGGAATTGGTAGTGGGATTGATTCATTGTACAAAAAAAAATCCAGTGCCTTATGATTGACAGAAGAGGTATTGGAACTAGGTTTTTCTGCATGGGTGAGAGGAGGAGGAAGGTCGAGTTTACAATTACTTCTGCTACACCGCAACGTCACTTATGGTACACCTTAAACAACCAGTCTATTCCTTGTGCTCTCCACATCAACGTAAATTAAAACTAGGAAGGTCGCAGTTTTATTCACCCTGGAAATACCTATACTTTTTCCCACTGATGAACTTAGTTTTTTTTTTAATCACCTGCTCGAGCTTATTAAGCCAATCGACACAAAGTTCATACTAATAATACGGCCAAAACATATTCGCAACTCTTGGCATGACGATGGCTGTGACGATGTTGGATAGAAGATTGACACTATGGTTATCCAGTATTCGTCTACCGGAGATATACTTAACCTCTGGCCCAGGTTGTTCAACTATGACTCCAGTCGTTTTGTGTACACCTGTAAAATAACGGTATAATCTAATTGTTTAAAATGGCTCATAAAAAATGCTGTACTAAGCTATTTTTATAGCAACATACTTGTAGACTGCAAATATGTGATAATATGCATTGACCTATCGTAACTGTCCAGTTTCTTGACGAAGAATGGGCACCCAAGGGTCATACGAATAAGAACTCACTGCGATTCACGATGCAGTTATCCGAGTCTGCGTCGGCAAATCCGAACAACCACCTTACCAGTTTTTTGAAACCTTATTCCATAATCCAGCAATTGTTAAGCAGGCTTAAGAAATTCACAGCATATGCAATGTCTGGCTAACGGCTAAGTACTTTAGTGACCCAGTCAGCCATTGGTAGGAGTAAATCACAACAAACCGGCGGTTTTCGATTCGGCACACCTCTTATCACGATCTTATCAGATAAGATCGATGTGTCCTTACATCGATCTAATTATCGATTATTACATCGATATAATGCAATCTTGAAACTATTATCACGACCATTCAAACCCGAAATTGTTGCTTTCATTCCTATTTCTGTTTCTTCTGATCTATACTTCACTAGAAGGATTGATGTAGGATATTTTTTTGTTTTTGAGATGCGAGCGTAGCGAGCATCCAGACCACCAAACTAGACGGTAGGAGATTTTTGCTTTCACACCAGAAATTGTTGCTTTCATTCGTATTTAGATCGATGTAAGGACACATCGATCTTATCTGATAAGATCGTGATAAGGAGGTGTGCCGAATCGATGACTGTGCCGAAACGAAGTACGCCCACAACAAACTATATTTTTGTTTTTTTTTTGTCTGTTACGTCGAAACAAATCATAACTGAAAATAACATCAACAATAACATTGTTGAAGAAGCATCAAATCGACTTCTCACAAAAGTATTAACCGTACTTTATAATATTTGTATTAAAGTAATTAATATTAATTATTAATCAATATTAAATATTTGTATTAAAAATTCATAAATTTTATAATATTCCAATCAATTTTAACTTCTCTGAACGGCTGTCAAGTTGTAAATAATCTTGAAAGATTCTAAATCTTACAAGATCTACACCAACGCCTTCAAACGGGTAAAAAGGGATTCTACTTCTACAGGGAATTTGCCGAGGCAATTCAATTGCGGGTAAAATAATAATTATTATAATATAATAATTATACAATCCAGTTGGACTACACTCCAAATTCGTGCCTGGCCGGACGAGTAGACAGTGATAAATTGATGCTTGACTGATTTTACGTTTGCTCACGAGCAGAGTGGTTGTTCAGAATAATCGAAAACGTAAATTGCGGGCAGAAGTTTAAATTTCTGAGAGAAATGTTCACCCCGAAATAAAACACTTAGTTTGATAATTTTTTTTGTAGCTAACCAAAAGCTAATGGTTTACTTATTTCAGCAATACGGTTACCAGAATACTGGAGAGTAGCTCCGAAGAATGAGTCTATTAAGCTCCCAAATAGACCTGCAGCACCTCCAAGAACAATTACAGGCCACTGAGACGGAGAATTCTGCAGTAAAGTAGAGTTCACAGTGAAGATAATTGACAAGTAGAATGAAGCTCCGACTGCCAAACCTCCCAGCAAACTCATAATAATACCGACGATTGTAACTCCACCATTCACTCCTATAAAATGGAAAACAAAACCACAATTGTGATGGAATAGATTTAAATGGAAAGGGGTACTAAATTTTAGAGACAAATAACACTATTATTCTCAATTTGTATTGAGGAAAAATCAGAAAGGTAATCTCTCATTACAAGGAGAGAGGATGTCTTTTACTCTGGAAAAGTGTGCAAATCCAGTCCAACTAGACGGATAATCGAGGCTTAATTATAATATTCCACATGATAAACCAAAAACCTGAGTTTTTAGACACAAATTCTGCTCGTTATTTCTTAGTTTGCCTGATCTATCGAAAGAAAGTGCTTCTTCGTGAATAATGTATGACGTTGAACGAAACAAAAAGCTTCCAAATAGCTGTGAATAGCTCCTAAAAAGCTACAAATTCTAGGAATGATTGAATTTACTTGACGGATGGTGGGTGATTGTTGCCTCCCGTGATGGATGATCATCAGGTGAATTTATGGTTGATTGTCATAGATTTACCGAACAGAAAATGTAAATAATGAAGTTCGTCAAGGTCAACATCCCTTTCAAGCTCGTTGAAAGGGTGTGTCAGACCCTGTCTTGGACCACTAGATCACTTGCACGATGGGTTTTGCGGAAGGTGAAATTGTTCATAAACTGACAGTGACATATTTACGATTGCGGGTCCTTCAAAATACTGTTCGCTACTTGAAGAAGTGGACACAAACAAATCTAGATTACTCTCGAATCGGTAGTGCTGATGGGAGACAAAGTGCACTCTATCTGAGACACCTTCTGGAGACGGTTATATTTTTGGACATAAAGAATCGGAAACCAGAAGCCATTTTACAAATACACAAGTTCAAGAGCAAAATCCTTCACGCAGAATTGATCAATTACAACTGGCAGAATCCAGAAAACTTCCTGTCATTCCATGTTTCCAAGGCCCATTTCACTCACATGATGCTGCGTCATCCGTTGCTATAGAAGAACCAAGAAAATCCCAAAGGTCTAGGAATCCGACAGCGTATCTTAAGGACTGTATGACAAAGTAACCCTTAGGAGAATGTCATAATCTAATTACTTGATCATTATAACTCCGTTTTTAGGCAATAATTATTATGTAGAATTTATTTTTTAAAGGGGAATTTTAACTCACCACAAGGAACTTTTTTAAATGTAGTGATCAGTCGTGGATCTGAGGACGATAGAACAGTTCCCAATTCAGAAGCCCACGTATCAGCATTGGAACAAGCAAAAGCACCTGGAAGAACATAGTTTAATACAATCAACTATTGAGCTTCACCCACCACTCATCATTTAACATCAGGATGTATCCAGAACCTAAATTGTTATATTGCAGAAAGGCACATCCCCTAATGAGTGAGCCTCTTTAAGATTTTGGTTAATATCTTGATAAATTGGTTTATAATTTATATTGCTGGAATGTCATAAATCTCTCATTTTATTATAGATATGAACACCATAAACTACTTTATATATCTTCCACCAAGTAATACAGCATTAGCAACATTTCTTTGCAATGAATAACCAATGACGGTGAAATATGACACACCTTATACTTCATCTTCAATGAACATGATTTGCAGGAGGGTACATCACAACAGACACTGAACAAACTTTCATGAAAATATCAGCATTCCCTAAACAGTTCACCAACGACCTGAAACTGGAGCCTCTGATGATGGGCTCTGGGACTGGGACCGCTTGAGTTTCAATTACTTCACTTATTATGCAAATTTTTGGCTCGTTGTCAATATCATTATTGGACAAGCACTGGTACGTATCAACGTAGTATTTTGCATCTGGAATCAGTGTGTAATATCACGATTACCTTGAGAAGTGCAGCTCCAGAGCTCTGCACCTACAGTCCAAAATGGTTCTAGTACCTGATTGTATAGGGTTAGTTTAATTTGGGTAGATAATTTTGATCGTCTTCCAATCAACCAATACATTTTCCGAAATTTTGTGTCTACTTCTGCCCCCCCCCCCCCCCCTTGTTGTCTCCAGTGGGGTCTTGCATCCAGAGTCATATATAAACATTTTGCCTCCTTCACATTAGGGACGACTCTGCCATTAAGACAAATTGGTACATTTTTTATTTGGTAGTATGTACAATCAGCATGGACTAATTTTGCTTAATTTATCTTTATTCTCCACTCAATTCCATAAACTACTGACAACCAGTGAGATTCACCTTTTCTTAATTATCTTAAATAATAATAGAAACAGTACTAGTTTTGTACCTAAATTTTCAGTGTTTACAAGTAACAGAAAGGAGTGACATTTTGTTGAACTAAGTTTGTGGCCACAGGAAGTTGAAAAAAAAAAAAAAAAAAAAAAAAAAATTTGTGTAATGAAAAACATAAGTGTACACCGGGAATGTCTGATCATTACATAATCGAGTAGGAGTAGTAAAAAGGGCACACACAGTATGTTGTCGAGCACGACTTACTCTTAGGTGTATGATCTGAGTGGGCACATTCGCAGCAATCCTCCTCATGTTGATAGAACATTCATGAAGTCATTTTGAAGAAAAGTTCTCCTGAAAACCCCTTGGTAAGGATGTCAGCATTAATCTCTTCAGAGGGAATGTAGACAACGTCAATGTCTCCCTGCTGAATGTTACACGGATGAAATGCCCACGAACAATAAAATGGATCTTATGATGTGTTCAGCAGACTCGTTGTCAATGTAGATTTCAATGGGGTGAATCATTGGTTATCCTGATTCCGTAAACAAAAGTCTGAGGTGACTAGCCTCCTCTGCCGCATGTGTCAAGAGTCATATATTTGGCATATGTAGTGGCAGGGGCAATCGTCATTGCTTCCTGGACTCCCAGATCATGGCAGCAACTTCGATCTGCAAGACAGGATGCCCAATCAGCACCATTAAAACCATGCATGGCTTGATCACTCTTTGTGTATTTCAAACAGTAATGTTTAATTCCTTGTAGGCATCTAAGAACAAGCTTGGCAGTAAGTTGAAGGTTCTGTCCTTGATAAGAAATAAATTGGGTAAGAGAGGCAACAACATGCCAAATGCCTGGTCAGGGGGAGATTGCCAAATATAAATATGGGGATCCAATGAGGTTTTGATGAGGTACATCTGGATTAGAACACTTTTCAAGCTTAAAGCCACAGACCATTGGTAACAGGGTTGCGGTCCTGCATCTTGAATTTCTGACTTCTGTTCAATACATTTGATTTTGGCAATCACAATTTCCAGACAATGAGAGAGTTTGCCTTCTTCTCCCTTGCTAAACAATGCCATACATTTTCTCTTTGGTTGATACTAATTTGGCCGAATCAGTGAGTAGGCAGGGAGTATGTATCATTTACACAGGGATTAGAATTATGTCTCTCCCGGATTCTTAATCATTTGGGCAGGAACCAGCTTAGTAACGACTTTTCCAAGAAAAGTGTTTCAATTTTTCACTCATTTTCGTAAACCGATGTCCCCCAATCCATTTAAGGCCGAATTAGGTTTTTTGAAGTCGACATTTGTACTTTCTTTGTCCCGTGCAGCACTAACAACAATTGCAGTCGTACAATTATGCACTTAATGTAACACGAAGTCAGGAAGCTACAGTACAGCGACATCAACAGAAAACCCTGACTTAAAGCAAACTTATTGTAAGTAGTTCTGTAGATGAATGTACGGGGTTCTGTAATAACCAATCAGGTTAGTGGATTTCCACCCCATGAAAGTGGATTTTTTGTTAGGAAATCGACCAATTATGTTAATTGGAATATTATTTCTGTTCTCATTTTGTTGTAATTATTGGTTCCACCTATGGAAAACACCCTTTCCAACGTAAATAATGTTTTGAGATAGTTTGTAAAATAAGTGGTATATAAGCAATTGTTTAGGTTAAATATTTGACGGTCTTTCTTCAACTACAGGTTATAATTTTTCATTATAAACCAACTCTAAAAGTGATCATGACATATTGCTATATAGACTCCTATCGATATAGGTCCACGCGTTCGATGTGTGTTCGGATGTGTTCTGCCGAGTTTGCTGGTCTGGATGCTCGCTACGCTCGCATCTCAAAAACAAAAAAATATCCTACATCAATCCTTCTAGTAAAGTATAGATCAATTGGAAAAATAGATCAGAATGTGTTAACACTGTGCACTACTCCGTGAAAATCATTCCGATACGGCACTGGTATCGATATATTGATATCATATATATCGATGAAAGTACACATCGATACATGTTCAAATGATCCAGATAAGAGGTGTGCGTTACCTATTCTGTGATTCAGCCCAGGAGAACTATCAAGTGACAGAGAATTACTCTGCGAGTTTCACCAGGCCGGTAAATTACATCTGTGAATATTTTATAACTAAATAAATTTTAAATGGAAAGTCAGAACGTACTCATCACTCCAAGGGCAAACCAAGAGGCTCTGAAATCTTCAATAAAATCAATAGGTCTCTGACCAACTCCGATTTCAAAAATGTAGAGGAGTGCGAGTTGAGGGGCCATCCCTGAATTGCAAAGCACTTGGATCCAGTTTCTTTGACCACCTGAACAACGGACGGAACAACAGTTAGTACATAAAATTAAAAAGGAGGCGCTTAAGCTTTGTATGAGTAAACCTGATTCTTTAGAACATAAATTAGATTATACATATTTATCTAGCTTATTCAAGCATTAATTCAATACTAAGCCGCTAAAAACATCATCCCATCCGTAGAAATGATAGCTATTACAACAAGTAGTACGATAACTTATAGCAGTCCCTGATATTTTAGGATGCCCCTTTGAAGTTACGTTATTTTAAAAAACTATGCATAAGACGGACGGAATACTAGAATTGATTCAGGGTGATTTGGGACTACCTAAGAATGGGGGAAAAAACCACCGAATACGAATCCCGATCATTCCATGAAAAAACCCATAGTGCTATAATTCTCACTTTCAGGATCCTTTGTTTGTTCGATGCCAACTTTCTAGTTGAGCAACAAATTTTGAATGGGGTATGTGAGCGATTAAAAAAAATGTATTTCTTATCATTATTATTATTTTGTTATTGCAAGCTTGAGTTCCAATAAGACTATTGACGTCATACTTTAGTGGAAAAGTTCCTTTTTAACCGTCAGGACTTAACGATATTTGGAGATTTGAATTGGGGTCTGAGGCTTACAGCGTTGCAGTGGCAATCCTGCCTACAGATTCCTAAAATCCCTAAGCTTCTCTACGAGTAGTCAGTATATTACCGTGGGGAACGTCTTGTCTTGACTGTCAACAGTCAAGATAAATAAAACCACGCTAATAGAGCACTAGTTATCTAAAAATAATGGTTGGGAAAAGTGGACAGACCAGCCATTTGTGATTGAATCCATTATCAACTTACCCAACCTTCGACGCCCAAAATTCCTAACGGAATGTGCAGTTGTACTGCTTGTTGTACTGATATTTAAAGTTCATGTTCAAGCACCAAATATTCAAACGTTTAATGACCTCAACCCCCCTTCTGTTTTCAGAGAAAGATTAAACCTTGTTCAAACAGGATAAAAACCAGTATTTCAAGCTTTTGAATGAGTTCCACTGGAAAAACTGAATTTTGTACAACGCGAACGCCCAATTGTATGACAGGAGGGAAAAAATGGAATGCAGAAAACATTGTATTATCGGAATTGTTGTGTTTACCTAATTTTCCAAAATTACTCTAAATATTTACTGAATGGAAATGATGATTTAATACTTGAAAGATCAGAAGGTTTTGTGAGAGGAGAAGGAGGTTACGTTCTGTATTGCGTGGGTCGAATAATTCGAGCAGCAGGTTCCAACCAGTCTTCCGACCACTTGTATTCTCCCGTCATATAATAATTAATATTAATATATGACAGGAGAATACAGGTGGTCAGATGACTGGTTGGAACCTGCTGCTAGCTTAGAGAGGATATTCTGAGCCCCGACTTGACACCCGTTTTCCTTAATAGAGGATAGATATCTTAGTTTGAGAGTAGAAGAGCTAAATTGAGTGGAGTACTAGGAATTATTCCACAAACCCAACTAAATGGAATTGAGATGATTTAGATAAAATTCTTAAAATAGCTTTCTTCACAATGTAAAATAAAATGTTCCTTTAATGCGATGAATTCCAATACAGATCCATAATTACATACTATCACACTTCGTCTACCATTTAAGATATTCCTGCACAGACAATGATACTCGATGCCAGTATTTGAATTGATAAGTTGTTGACTTTGGTCACTCATATCAATTTCCTATAACTCTCATTTCGAAGCAATTTTTGCTTGGAGCTGTTTTCAGTGAGTAGGTTTCCTAAAACCATCGAACAAGCTTAACTTTCTTCGAAAATATTGGTAATTTATTCAGTGACTCTGATCGCCTTCATACTGTTAGGGTGTCATCGGTCACGTGACCTGCAACGACGTTTTGAATGCTTACCTTCTTTGAAATCTTCCTCAATCTTCCTTTTCTCCTTGGCACGAAATTTCGTTGCCTTTGAAGACGTGAAGAAGAACACAACAAGACAAGCGAGAAAGCAGTAGTTGGCCAGGGTCATTACAAAACCAACGCAGAATCCTATAAATCAAAAGTTCCATTCATACAGCATGATCGTAAGGGCAAATTTTCGAAAATTATCGAAGTACATTTACGTTCAATTGATGTGAAATCTTCGAACTTTGCTAGCATTGTTTACCTGTCAATGTTTTTGAGAAAAAAAATGTTCTAAACTTCTTCTGATCTTGAGTTTTCGAATTTTTATAGATTTTTAGTACATTTTAATGACATTGAAGTATAGTTTTCATATAATTTCCTATTCACGGTTGCTCACTTCTTCAGAGTAATATATTGCTAAATAAATGTGAATCCTACGATTTCAGACGTTTTCTGTTACTTTTTTGTGATTTGTTCGGTAAATGTTTCGAGATTTTACCAATTTACCCGTTTCATTTGAAATGCTTACTTTTTTAAAAGAAAGAACAAAGCTTTTACCTCAATCCTACCGAGGGTTATCGCGTGAAATCATACACAAAACTTGTTTTCTCAATAATCTTCTCTCAAAGTTGGATGTGCTGAACATGAATTACAACTTTGGTTGTCTATAAATGGATTAGTGACGTGTAGCTAGATGTTTTATATCTTATAAATAATTTTTTCTAAGCAGGCGTCCTTCGTGTTACTGCGGTATACTTGGTTGGTGATGTAACACGAACTCGTACTTAAAAAATATCGTTACCACATACCAAGTACTGAGAAAATGTTAGTTTTACGTAGATGACATTTTCAAGAATAGAAGCAATGGACTCCAAGTTATCCCACCGATCTGAAAACTATCTGACTTTATTTACATATCTAGAAAAGATTCGAAACTCACCCATCACAGCGCCACTTGCGTTCACAGAACCTCCTTTCAAGCCCCATACCAAGGATGCAATTGGAATGAGGATTGATGCCAACCATCTAGTAGGTGGAATGTGTTCTGAAAACATGTAGAGATATCAAAGAAATGAACGAAGATAAGTAGGTCATTGTGTCGTATTCCAAAATGCTGCACGGAATCATATTGTGGATATGTGCAAGAACGCATCCTCCACAACCTGACCGAAATCTTTAAACCTGGATACAGGGTGCACAACTGGATAGATTTCTAAGTAAAAGAAAAAGCAATTGACAAATTCAAAAGTTCTTGAAAAAATTCAATTTTCGTAATAGTTTTTATTTTATTATTATTATTTTTTTGTCACCACTCATTTAAGTAGAAAGGTCTATATATTTGAACATTTTGGATGCACAAAAATTGTTAATGCTCAAAATACGGTATAACTACTCTATCCGAATGACAATCTGCAATTGAAACCAATTGCAGGTTTTGACATTTTGTGTGATTAACCCTAGTCGAGTAGACCTTAAAAATCTGTGAAGAGCAAACCACCAACAAATTATTGTTACCCATAAATATCACGCCACCCTTTCAGCCAACCTAATAACAGTGACCCGTGAAAGTAGTCAGGGTCAACTCCTCTCTAAGTCAGAAAACCCACATGAAACAGAACTATCGTTATCTTGCAAGGAAAACCAAACACGAACAGCATTGTGGAGGCCTGGCCTCTTTCTCCTGAGCAGATGATCATCCTCCCCTTCCAGCCAATACCTGATTAATTTTTTCCCTTCCAATTGGGTGTAGGATGGTATGATTAGGTTATGATTATTCCCTGACTTCTAGGAATATGGCCTCCCGAAAATAATATGCCAGACTACCTACGCTATTTATCAGAGCACCAAAGTTTTTGAAATCATGCTTATTGATAAAGATATAACCAGGGAAATGGGCCCTCGTAATCTTTTCATGCTTGGAAACCAGGAAACATTTTCAATAGCCTCAAGAAAAGTTAGCGACATCATTCGGTGGACAAAATTGTCCGCACATTTTTGTAGTGATTCGAAAATATACTTCCCAACTAATGTGAAACAGAAGTTACTAAGGTAGTTCCTGGGAAGGGGGTAGGAGTAGTTCTGGGGTTGTCCCGCATCAAAACTTACATTACAGGGACAATTTTCGTCAAACTATATACCCCAGTGCCATGACATAACTGCACCTTGAAAATTTCTTTCTACATCCACAAAGATTAAACGGAAATTAATATATGTTTTATCCAATTGACAGATACTGGATCCATATATCTTCTGATTGAAATGAATCTAGTTGCCAATTCTACTCATTCTTCACGAAACGAAGATTAACTGGGTGCATCTTGTGTTGTACAGAATGCAGTAAATAAAATGTACCAGAAATCAAAGCTTGTAAAATCCATAAAGATGGTAGAAAACAAACTAACAAAATACAGTAGTACCTACTTATTCGAGCGCAGCAAGTAGAACTCTCCTGTTTTTATTATTTACTATTCATAACCGTTCACTTAGTTCCTCTAATTGTTGAATGGAGAGTCTTTAACTCTTGTTACAAAATGCTTTCCACAACTATCGAATAATACAACCCTCTAGTCATGTGATTTTGAACAAGTGTAAAATGTATAAAAATTTGAACAACGATAAGTTTGGAATAATTTGAATTCATAAAATGTAGAATCTAACAAGAACGAAAAGTAAACAACTACAAAATTTACCATGGGTTGGAATTAGCTACTTCTCTTTATAGAGCGCGACATAACAACAGCATTATCATTTTAGAATAGGTATACATGGGTTAAAACGAAAATATATTACAAGTTAGATTACATCACTACGGCTGGAAATACTTTACCATCTTCACTATGCTTGATTATATGGAATGTTCGATTTCCGGCCCATAGGAACATGGATAAGGGGATGGTCACCACCAGCAACAGGATAGGTGTTGTCCCGTCAAGCTTCCATTCTTTGTTTTTCTGAATCTTTCTAGTATCAACCATTTCTCTCTTCTGGAAATTTAAAAGGGATAATGTCAAGGAGAAATTCAATGAGTGCGAGCAGTTGGTTGTGTCATCTCACATGAGTATGTGCGACAAACAATAACAATATCAAAGATATACTACGACGGTCTTATCAAGAAGGGCCCCCTATTCTATATTTCTACCCACTCATGAATCATAATAAAATACTGTTCACCTTCACATTAAAAATTCCCTTCCATTCTAGAGCTACAATCTTGGTCATAAACATAATGACAGTCCTGAGGTTCCATTGAGAAAGAAAAATGGGGACAGGCTGAAAACTCAGTTTTCCGGAGGGGGGTTTCATTTTGGAAAATGTATACCTTTACTATAAATAAAGAGGAACCCACCTGCTGTAGCTGGTAATTTCGGAGAGTTTTGGTTTGGTCATGTTTTATTAGTACCCCACTTCAACTAACTTGCTAGATCTGAGGGGAGAGTCATGAGTTTTTACAATTTTGGATTTCATGTTTCACCAATGTATGCTAGTTGAAGGCATTTTGGGGGGGCTAAAACGTTTCTTTATTAATTCCACACAGTTTGCAATCGTTTCATTGCTTCAATTGGCATTTTTCATTGAACATTGTGAGAATACGTCATTGGGGACATGAAAGCGGCAAAATAAAATACAATGACCCGAACACTCACATTGTTCAGAACCCAACTAAAATATAATTTTGCTCCTAATTTTCTCGACTAACTACATATATACTCAAGTGCATATTTTAATCTACTTACCTAGAAAAAGTCAGTCGAATTCTGGAGTTGTCATTAACCACCAGTGGAGTTAATGGATACCTATAAGGAACGCTAGATTGTTGAAGTTACGATTCAAACCAAATTAAATACCAACCAGTTAAACCAAAGAGTACTAAGATATTCAACAATTCAACTATGAAATCTGCGTGCTCTTATTATCGCTAGTCCACCGATCCAACCTAAAATTGATGAAATGTCTGGAGATAAAAAAAACGAAATTCAATTCAAAGGAGACGTCAGCCGAAAGCCCTTTACTGTTATGGTGGTGGTGGTGGTTAATCTCGACTTCATTATCTTAATTTTTGGCCGCACTCTGTTGTACTTTTTCTTCTTTTAGGTGAAACTGGATGTGATTAGTTCTAACTTGCACAGGATGCTTTGAGATTATCTCAAAGATAAGTACGTGTCTGCTGTATTTGGGATTACGTCAAAATACAATTAAAATACATCAAAACTCTTTGAGTGTTATTAGTTTATTATTTAAATTTAGTTACAAAATCATTTATTACTGATTTTGAGCACGAACATCGTGAACGTCACTTGACACGCGTGATACCCACTTGATACACGTGCTCCCCACGTGAGACCCGACGCGTCACATTCTAAGTCAATTGGTTTGTTTTGAGAATTGGGTCAGCAGAGCGTAACTAGGATATGCGCCGACGCTGCTAACAACTATTGGAGTCGACTCCCTGACAATATGTTCAAATGGTTTCGAGGAAGATCAGCCAACGCCTAATAATTAACTGAAAATTTCTTCTTTTGGTTTATTATTCAATAATAAAACGTTGTAACCGCTCTTGAAAAACAAATTTCAACCCCCCCCCCCCCCCCCCCTGAAAATTACATGGTTTACGTTTCAAAGGGTGTGGAATCCAAATCTGCAATAAACATTTTTCAGTCCGGCCGTACACACGTTTTCTTCCAAACGGCTGGGGCAAAAAGTCCAAAATTTTCAGGAAAAATCCATATTGGTCCGACAACGCCCCAATTCTTTAGCCAGCTCTCTCACTTAATTTACAGTACCACTAAGGGTTGTCAAAGTTTCGTGGAATCCCTAAAAACCCAAGGCGGCCTAAATATGGACTTTTTTTGAAAAACTTTCCATGAGGAATCGAATGAGCCCCTCCCTAGGTCCGTAGCTCAAACCATTCACGATGTATGGCATGATCTTATGCTGCTAATTCTTTCACTGGGGTTTATTATTCAATTTTATAAATAAACTAAGTAAACTGAGTAAAACAAACTGAAAGGAGTTCAGAATGGTTTAAAAGGCCGATTGCGCGTGGAAATCTTGATTTTGGGGAAGAGGAGGTTTTTTTCACCATATTCTGAGCTACAGTTTGGTGTCAGTTTCGCGCCTGGTCATTTTCAGAACTAAATTAAAACCATACTGGATGAAATAATTAGCATGGCACCAACGAAAGCAGCATTATTTGAAGACACGGGGGAAGATCTGAAGGAAGAATGTTTCAGACAAAAATAAAGCACCAAATCGGATTTTGCAATGAATCTTTGATACAAAGCTTGTCTTTCTGAGAAGTTTGAGTAAAGCAGGTGATAACCGCAGAATTATTGTAATGAAATGAGCATATAACTGCCCTATAAAGGCCTGATTCGGATTAGAAGCAGATGGCAGATGATACAAAAATACAAATTGCGTTCGCACACAGGTAAATCGATGGAGTTCCTTGATTGATCGAGATGCGTTGCCTTAAATATTTAATGTATGAAAATTCTATCAATGCCTCAATGGGGTTCATTTTTCCTTTTTTTCATTAGCGAGGGCAGCACCTACAGGAACACCGATATATTCGGCACATGAGGTCTGTGTTCGGTAGAGCAATTCCTTTCTGCAGCTTTTATACTCCGCCCTATTTGTTTTCTTGGCCATTGGATTATAGAGGGACTATATATCATACTGAACCGCTTAAAGTAAATCAATGTTAAACATTGGGTTAGAAGATTTCCCTACGCCGACCAGTGGTGCAGATCGCCTAAAAGCGCTTAGAAATCGGATTTTTAATCTATTTTATCCAGAGTTGCTGGCTGCAAATAAGGTTTTGTTGCCTTCAGGGGGTAACATCTATTGAGTTTAAGAGTGCTAACTTCGCTTAAAGAACCCTAAGGAATCGTTGAAATATGTAGAATTGCGAATTTTCGACTATTTGAAGATATCGATTGTCTATGAAGTCAAGAGAATTACCAATTGGTAAAAGAGTATTGGTACATGTGGCTTACAAATATTACCTTTAAAATTAAGAAATGGTTCAGGAAAGTTGAACACGCTGAGATGTGAGAAACTTGACCTAATCCTCATCCTATTACATTCAGAAAGAAAGACTTTCTGTCCTCAGGGATCAAGAAAGAGAGATCCCAATAAGGAGCTAGACTTGCACTGCAAGCACTGAATTGAAAATGATGACAATTTTTCAATGCTAATTAAATTGATACACCAATCAATAAAAGCCAATCTACCAAAGAGCATACCCACTCAGATTTAAATATTTGTGGGGATTTCAAGTACCTTTTGGTAGAACATCAGGGAAGCTTACATTTGAAACGTCAGTCACTTTAGGATACACATTTCTCCTCATTAAAGATGCAGTCTGGTTTGGTGGAACCGATGGTCGCCTCTCCGAACCTGTATGGCCCACCAATAAGAAATATGCGATAGGAAAATAAAATTGCTGTTTCTTGGAAATGAACCTAGGATGCTACCATAATCGAGTGTGTGTGTGTGTGTGTGTGGGGGGGGGGGGGGGTACAACGGAAAAGTACCATATGCTGTATAGCTACCTAATCTAACCCATCCACTGTTGATTATAGCACATAACCACTTATTATTCGGGGTACAGGTATACTTTAAGGGCAAGAGCTTTTCTCTCTGGCTTATGTGCGTTACAAAAACGCGGGAGGAAACAACGACAATTATTGTTAGAGCTCTGTCTTTATTTCGGAGTATCTCTGCATGAGTACATTCGTATCATTAACATATATATCATTAACAGAGTTCGTGATAGCAATTGATTAACGTTCCTTGCTTACCCGAACACACGACATTCGAATGAGTCATGGAATAGTAACTGTCAGTTTTTAGATTGAGTTGCTTGTCATTGGCGATAGGAAGAATCCAAGATACATACTATTCTTTCCTGACGTTGATTCAATATTCTTGGTAGGTTGAACAGTATAAGTTACTGGCATATTAATGTATCCTAAATGTTCTACATTGCGGTTCGCGAGTAAGCCATCTCCTGTCTATTTGCACTGATTATCAAAGTAAATAATTCGGTTCAAAGCTATTCCTCACAATATTACCCGTGGATTTCAAAAATTAAAAAAAATTGAGCACCAACTTTGTTTCTCAGGTGGGAATCCCAGTTTTTATAGCAGGCACATTTGGATTCTAATTAAAATTTTCTGAATATTTGTCCCCACCGACGACTTGTTTTTGCGGAGCAAAATTCTTCCGGAGAGGCCACAAAGTCTTGGAACCTTGTAAACAGATATGTAGAAAAACCCCAAGTGTGTCACATGTTTTTTCACTACTTTTTTTTGCCCAATCATTTTGTGGTGTCCGCTTTTTTATCCGATTTGAGTATACTGGGATTGCATTAAAAAGTTTGGTAATTTTAATTGAAAAATCACCTTTTAGTAAGTAGATTACTTTGCATATTCAACACTTCACACAGTTATGAATTATTCTCAAGGGCATCACCACAAAATTATTTAAGGAACCAATGGAACCTAAATACGAGTATTTCTTTACACCTAAAATTGATCGTCTTCGGTGTATGTTTCGTAAACTTCTCATATTTCGACAGCATAGCAGGATCGTGACAACCAAGTTCGTTGCTTCGTGGATCCGACTCCTTCAAGACTTTTTTTAATGATTGGATCCCACTTTGGAAGGTTTTCTGTGGATTCTATTGCATATCGAAAGTTCACACTCTTCGGGCAGACTTTGCAGTACCATGATCCTTAGGAAATCGTCATTTATGCTTATGTCCATGTTATTCAACTTATCCACAGTGTCGAAAAATATTGACAGTTGAATTTGGAGGCAGCCACAGAAGTTCATCCTGTTCAAAATAAGTCTTTCTAATAGTGACATCCCTTTCTCGCCGGCCCATTTGACATATAAACCTCATGGAGTTTCGTCCATAGTTCATTCGATGTGAGGCATCCTTTTATTAATTTCAGTTCGGAAGGGCTGATTGACAGAATTAAATCTGTTCTGGCTTTCAAATCTCCAGCAGCCCACGTGACAACATCTTCAGACCCCACGACCGCTTCAGCTTCTGAAGGTTTCTTACTTTTTCAGTCACATTGTTCTATCCAACGGTCAGGTCCCAAAGTCTCTATTTTCACGTTGATGGCTACAGAATTTTGATAAATATCATAATTCTACACTGGGTCAATATAACCTCTTGACTCTTGACAAAAATAAAGAATAACTTGAGGCAATAAACAATCTTGTTATGTATTTGGAACAGAATGATATTTTAATGTTTTTTCGGAACTGTAAACAAGTCACTATGTGATAAAATGGGAAATCAAGAATAAGTTCCGTCTTAAATCAATTTTCAACTAACCGGTGTGGCAATCATTTCAATTTCTTCTAGTGTGCGTTGTTACCTGTTGTTCAAGTGAAAGTTGTGAAGAAAATTACATTATCAAATTAGGTGAAGCCTACTGTTATCTTGCCAAATAACAACTTCCCCATAGTTCGAGATATTTCATGGAACTAAGAGTACGAAAGCAACCATTATACATTTGCCACAATGTTTTACTGGAATTGGGACTACTACCACTTCACTTCTTGCGACTTGGAACGAACGTCAACGTGTGGAGTCTCAACTATTGTGGAGAAGACAGATCCTTTAGGGGACAAAACCTTTAGGGGTTTTTGAGGGTTTTAAATTCGAAAATGAAAGCCGTTTTCTTCATTTGGTTAGAATGACGCTGTTTTTAGAAGTTTTCTTTACACTGAATTTTGTAGTAATCACCTACTTCACTCAAACGTCGTTTAAAAAAAAAAAAAAAAAACGCTCATGAAACAGAAAATTTATTGCAGATTCAAATTAGGTACTCAATTTTGTATTAAACTATCCAAAACCTCTAAAATCTGAGTGAAAACGAGCAAAATCACATTTTCACGGTCCCTTTCTTGTATTGTACTCTCTACTCGCTGTAAACATCCCTAGAAAAATGAAAATTTGACGCTTTAAAAGGTTATAAGAACAGAATGAGACCAATCACGACTATTGAATATTTGCTACAATTTTTTAAAATACTTCCTCGTTGACCCAAAGGCGTGACTAAAATCTCAAGGAGATCGGATTGCATTCTGGAATTGCAGTTCCCACATATTTACTTGGATAAGCTAAATTCGAGTATATTTTTTTAGAGAAGATTAAGTTTGGAACTACACAAGTTTAATTTTTGATGTGGGAACATGTGGATTGTCCTTTTCGGTTGAGAGTGGGAATGATGAATTTGAGTCGGATGGGAGGGACGGAGTAATGGAGGTTCGGCAGTTGAGTGCGCGTACTTCACCGTATACGAATACGGAGGACGATGGAAACAATTAACAATGCTAGAATTAAGCCATATGATGAAGAGGTGGATCTGTGTTCCTAGTATGTTAATCGATTAACATACTAAGACCACAGATCCACCTCTTCATCATATGGCTTAATTCTAGCATTGTTAAGACCAATAAAAGGTTATACGGATCACGTGTGGGTTCATTTTAAGTTAATATCCAGTGCGAGACAATTAATCATAAATTAATTCTCTCGTTACAGCTGTTGTCAGTACAGTAGCATTGCAAAAATTCTGTAAAAAATTATCGATTCAGCACATCGAAACTACTCCTCACCACCCCCGCACGAACGAACTAGGAAAGAGGGACTTTCAAGGTCAGGCAACGGTAGGAAAAGGGAAGAGGAACGAATTTTGGAACGATTGGAGAAAGTTCTGTTCGATTGGAGGATAACTCCTCATGGTACTGCAGGACGGTCTCCAATGGAATTCTCTTTGGATAACGAACGAAGTTCGACTTGTTGAAACCCAGTCCCTCAGCGGAATACATCTCGAGCGATCATGTTCCAGTAACTTAATCATGATGAAAGGAAAACACGTTGATCATAAGATTAACTTTCTAGTTGATTATGCTCTTTGGATAGTCGGTAGAGAAAGTTTCGAGTAAAGAGTATCATATTCTCAATTTTCAGTAGCAAAACTTGGAAATATTGAAGCGCTTCTAGTTTCAATATTCAAGAGCCATGGTTGGTATCATTCTATTTGAAAGAGTTTAGCCTTTTAAAAATTCACCTTTGGATTTTTTTCTTGGACATTCTAGAGTGAGTAGAAAAAACAATTCAATCAAGAAGTTCTGTTCAGTTGATTGATGATTTTGATGGTTTAAGAAGGTTTCAGACGAAAATAAAGTACCTAATCGGAATCCGCAATGAATTAACAATTCGAGAAGATTGTGAGAAGTTTGAGTAAAGTAGGTGATTACTGGAGAATTCGATGAAATGAAATGTCCACAAAACTGCCCCAAAAAATCCTGACTCGAAAAAAAAAAAAAAAAAAAAAAAAAAATCAGTAATTAATGTCAAATATTTATTGGTTGATATTCATGCGGTCTGTGTTCAATACAGTTAATTCCTTCCTGCAGTTTTTGTACTTCCATTTAAGTCCATTTGTTTATTTGGAAGATGGTTGGGTAGGGACTGTATCGTAGACATGGTGCACTGAACCGCTTTAAGCATATCAATGTTAAACATTAATTCAGTTGATTCTCCATTCAATACAGTTGACCAGCATCTACGTTCCTAGTATTCGACCTTTTATGCCCTCAGTTTCATCTATCACCTATGAAAAACAAACTTACAAATTAGCTCACTCCGTTCTTAATATGATCACAAGTATTTCATTTCACTGAATATTTGGATTTGTGAACAATGAAATTTAAAGGTTACCATCAACATAACAGCACTCACATTTCCTCGAAATCATACGGAATCGGTAAAAAATAACTTATTACAAGGATACCGAAGCGCATATCGAAGGGTATTCAGAATTTTTTAAAACGTTGATTGCGAGTGGAAATTTCGATTTGGGGAAGAAATTTTGTATCCTGAATCTGAAATCATGATATCCCCTACCGATAGGTAGATACCACCCATGTGCGAAGTTATGTGATTGCGGTCAACAAGGGGCCAGGGCGACCCCACCTTCAAGACCTGAAGGTCTTGCGGGTACTGTATAACCACTTCGCCGTCTCATGCTGTTCTATCAAGGTTGTTTCCGAATTTGGCTATTGGAAGTGGAAGCATTGATTTCGCTCCTGGGATATGAAGTTATTTCTCGCCAAAATCCAAATTTCTACCAATTTTAGGTATACGCCTTATGATGAAGAGATGGAGCAATATTCGTATTATGTCAATTAATTTGAGTGGAAATCTCACGTCTCGAGTTGTCAGGGTATGTTGATGAACAAACTCCATCAATTTTGTTCCTGACTTCAATTCGACTCAGTTGATTCAGTCACAAAAACCTTTACTTGGACCTAGGCTAATTTTTCAAAAACCCGAAAAAGAGAAGGGGAGTGCAAGAGATCTTTAATCAGAAGGATACAATCTGCTAAATTACGTCAGTGCACCTGGAAGCAAAGTTATGTTGACATGACCAGGTTATGATGTTTACATACTTTTAACTGTTACATTATGGAAATCACAAATTGAGAGAGTTCGAGGAGGGAGAGGAAGTTGGGGTCGAGTTGACATCAGCCAAACCGTCCATAAACGGTCAGGGGTAATGTCGTATAAAATGGAGTTGAACGGGAGGAAATCAACTGATTATATTGATCACGTGCAGAAGAAGACTTGACGAGAGAAGACGACAAGAGGGATTATATTATTATTATAATGTTATTATAATAATGCATAAGGTCATGTGTATTTGTGGTCGACAACGACACTATTGTTGTCAACCAATACAAAATACTCAGTTCTGTTCCGTCTTGTTGTGATTGTGTATTCTAATATAATACAGGTACATACTTTAAGGTCCTATATACAGGGTGTCTAGTAAAATTATGGGACAAACTCAGATATTCTGGTTTAAACGAGAAAATAAAGTGACCATTGGAAAGAGCATGAAATTTCTTATTACCCTGATATAAAATTCTCATTTTTTAGCTAGACCTTATTGGTGAAAAGAAATGGCGGAAGTTCAAACTTTGAAAATGTCTTAAAAATCATCGTTTTTCTTTCGTTTTTTTGTTATCTGTAGGGAGGTTTTTTCGTCAGGCACTCCTCAGGAAAAACTTGCCCAGACACTCAGCTTTCCAACGGTATACTCGTTTTTATGTTTGAACTTCTTTTCCTAGGAAAAAAATGAGTTTTAATGAAAGAAAAGGTGTTTTTTTTTAAAAGCAAAATCGAGTTTTTCATGATTTCAAAACTTGGTGGTTCGGGTCAAGTTAGTTTCGTATTCTACATGATTTTTCACGCTGAATCGAATGGTGATACTCCCAATCCTCTCAGGCAATCCCAAAAGAACGTATCGGGCCAAAAGTCTAGAGGGGTGAGGTCAGGGCTCCTGGCAGGCCAGTCTCTGGTCTCAACGTGGAGTTTTTCAATTTTTTAGAAGATATCCCGCTGGATCGGAGGAATCAGCTATGGTTCGGGATGGACGGTTGCCCGGCCCATAACTCCCGAATCACACGAGACTGGATGAATGACAATTTTCCCGGGCAGTGGATCGGTCGTTATCACCATTCGATTCAGCGTGAAAAATCATGTAGAATACGAAACTAACTTGACCCGAACCACCAAGTTTTGAAATTATGAAAAACTCGATTTTGCTTTAAAAAACGCTCGTTTTCTTTCATTAAAACTCATTTTTCTCCTAGAAAAAGAAGTTCAAACATAAAAACGAGTATACCGTTGGAAAGCTGAGTGTCTGGGCAAGTTTTTCCTGAGGAGTGCCCGACGAAAAACCTCTCTACAGATAACAAAAAACGACGGAAGAAAAACGATGATTTTTAAGAAATTTTCAAAGTTTGAACTTTGGCCATTTTTTTCACCAATAAGGTCTGGCTAAAAAATGAGAATTTCATATCAGGGTAATAGGAAATGTCATGTTCTTTCCAATGGTAACCTTATTCTCTCGTTTAGACCAGAATTAGGGGGAGCTACGGCTGTTTTAGTGAGACGAGGTCTAAAAAGTAAAAAAATCTTGGAAATTAAATTGCGGGAAAACGAAGCCTCTAAACGAAAAATGCTATGAGACACTTTCGATTGCAAATTAAACGTAAAATCGATTCCCTGAGTGTGTCCCATAATTTTTTTAGACACCCTGTATACTATAATAGTCCTCATATACACTGGAGACCAAAAAAACCGGCGCACTTCAAGATTTGTGTAGTTCGGTCTGGTGAAGAAATAAAGTTGGAAGAAATTTGAACATTAACATAAAATTTATATTCTGTGAAAAGAAAACAATCACGGTACCTCTGAACTGCCCGTCGGTCCGTTGTTTCAAGCAGCCCAAGGGCCCTGGCCGCATAACGTTGGCTTCGGCCGTCCTCTGTCAATGCAACAAGTCTTGCGACCACGCACGCGTCTAAAACCATTTAAACGGCAAGTAAACTTTAAAAAAACTTAATTCAAAAGGCAAGAGATCGAGAAAAATGTTTTAAAAAGGCACAATGACAAAAACGGTTTGTTTTGACCGCACTGAAGGCAGAATGTTGAAAAGTCATCTTTCGTCCTTTAGGCTTCTATCGTCAATTCAAGAGAGCATTACAGTAGGCCCTTGGGCTGCCTGAAACAACGGTTCGACGTGCAGTTCAGAGGTACCGTGATTGTTTTCTTTTCACAGAAAATAAATTTTATGTTAATCTTCAAATTTCTTCCAGCTTTATTTCTCTACCAGACAGAACAACACAAATCGCAAAGTGCGCCGGTTTTTTTGGTTTCCAGTGGAATATAAATAGTTAATATTTATTTAAATCGGTAACAATTTATCTATTTGATTTTATGAATCGTTGCATAACTTGTCATTTTACAAGTAGGTATTTTTGCATTAAATGTATGAACAGGTTGGAGAAAATGACCAGGACGGATCTGTCAGATGTTATACAGCTTCTCCAGTTTACAGGACATTACTTCACTTTCAAAGGAAACAGACACAAATTCTATGAGACAGCTCAAAAATTTCGTGTGGTCCTCATGGTCGCCTGCAATCCTTTTACGTTGTCATCACTCTTCATCGGTGGTCTCAAGAAGAGCATGGGGGTTGAACTGTTCTTTGGCCTCATGGGTTTTTTAACTGCCATGCAGCATGTGTATGCATATTACCACAGGTAGGTGACCATGTGAAATAAGCTTGTAAAGAATAAATAAGGTTTTATTATTATTATTATCATCATTGTTATCATATTTAGACTCTTATGAAGTGTCAGTTCCTTACTGCCACATTGAAACCCCGTTTTGGTGTATGAAGCATTTCTCTGGCTGTCATTTCAGTTTTGGAGCCAATCCCCTTCCTTCACCGAACGATGGATTCCTCTTAAAATGTTTTCTACTCGTACAAGCTCATCTGGGTCGAGTTTCAAAGATTCCGAATTCGCCTGGCTTTAAGTATTGGTCATTCAAATAGCATAGGGGTGATTCCTAAACTAAGGGCAATTTTGATCAGAAAAAAGTTTGTAAAAAACGTTTTCAAAATTATTGGAATTTTTTTATATGGATTTCAGTTAAAATCTCTAAGGCAAAAATCGCAATTTCAATGAATCCCTTTTAAAATTCCAAAATTTGAATTTGAAATTCGAATCCATGACAACAATTAGGGCATGCGACAATGTTAATGTCCGTTACACTGCGGATAAATTTAATTTCGTTGCAGCAACATTTTTCTCTTGGGTTGGTAGGTAAAAGGAAAAACGGCATTGTATTTGGAAAAATCGTTTTTATATAATTTAATGAATGTGAAAAAGTTTTTTAACAAGAATCAAAATATGAAAACTTACGTAATATTTAGCAGTACAATATACTACTTGTACTTGTAGGCAGTCCCTCATCTATCAGCCTTCAAAGTTTCCCAAATCACATAACGCCTACTCGAAGTAAAAATGAAATCACGATAACTAATCACGTTAAGAAAAATTGGTAAGGAAATGACAATTTGTGTTGAATCAAACAGGAGAGATGTAATTGTCTCATTCCTGACTTTATAGAGGTTCCAAAGCCCCATGTAACTAAATACATTAACCAAAATATGAAACTATAAAGAAAAATAAATCTCGAAGACTCGTTTTCTTCTTAATCTCTCCTCTTCTGAAATTCTTGATCCCCCCCATCCTGCTTACCTTGTAAAACCATAAGTTGCGCCAGTCACTGAACAAGTAGGTGGATTCCCAACTAGTAGCACACTATAACAATAACCTACGTAAAAAAAGAAGGTAATTACTTAATTTCAAGATTGTTGTGTAGGTCTTAACATTGTCGTGGTCTTTTGATAATTTGGAATGTCCACGAAAATGTTAAAAACTAAAAGCCACGTCAATGTTATTTCCAACTTCAAAATCACATTGTGACAGAAGTACTCACGTCCCAGGGTTCCTCCAATGCTCATTAATTACAGCCTCTAACGAAGTTGTGAAAACATGCATCGGAAGGAATCTTGGTCATTAAAATTATAGAACTAACGAACAACCATGACAATGTTGACAATAAACCTACGCACTTGAAATATCATCTCCGAGAGGATCAGTTAATCACTGACACGTTGAGACGTGATGCGCTTGCGGGCGGGGATATTCCAAAATATTCCGAATCTCCTTTGCCATGCAGCGGATCTCTTTCAAGAAAGTTGTAGACATCTTTTCGTTAATCATAATTGCTGTCATGATTTCGTTTCTATTATTCAATCAACGAGTCAGTAATTAATGTCTATGGTATTATATAATTGTATTTAATGATGTTCACATTAATATAGAAAAAATGTATTGCGAAACCAAGAACATGGTTCGGTAATCACCAGGTAATTGGTAGGTAATGGTAAGAATCTCATATTTTAAGTTCAGTTTTTAACAATTTTTTTAAAAGTATGATTAGTCCTTTTAAAGCTTACATAAACCTATTTCATATTTTGAACAGAAAGGATAGTGAAGAAATCATTCAAGCCATTCTGCGGGTACGACGAAAGTATCAAAAAGGCTCCGACTCCAAGTTTAAACAGGACACGAGAGTGATTTGGAGAGTGGTCTACATTTATTTTTCAGCTATGACAGCACTTTTGGTTTTCTACATCACAATACCCAAAATCTTAGATCTGATATACGGTGTCATTTGGAACGATCCAGTGGCGTACAGATTACCGCAGTCGATGGACGCGTTTTTGGACGATCATCAACACAGGTATAACCACGGACTTAGGTCTAATACCGCGGGGTATATTGGCAGCAAATTTATTTTTTATTTATGTAATTCAAGGTTTTTTTTTCTCTCATGTATGCATAGTAATGATGTTTATATTTTTAATTGCCAATAAATATCTCTCTCTCTCTCTCTCTCTCTCTCTCTCTCTCTCTCTCTCTCTCTCTCTCTCTCTCTCTCTCTCTCTCTCTCTCTCTCTCTCTCCTATATAAAATGTTGAAGTTATATAAAACTAGTACCGTAAAAGAACCAAAACAGGGCCGCTTCCTGAGATTTTTCAAAAGAATAAATCTTGAACCGTTCATGAACTAGGACCATTTTAAAATGTCTGTTACTTACTAGGGGCACAATTGGTATTTTAAAAATATGTATTTGTTTTTAACAATCAGAAAACTCTTCAAAGCAAAGCATTCTACTTCGTTGTTTGTACTTGGAGACCACAATAATCAGAAATACATCACTTGTTTTTCTGTTTGATATAACTCCTAATTCGTATAGGTAATAAACCACTTTTCAATTGAGCGTAGGATGGGGCGTTTGAAGTAGGCATACGGTTTCAAACTTTTCCTTTCCCAGTCATAATTGTTGATTTTAACCTACTATTTTGTCATCGAAACTTAACGCAAACTAACATCGATTTCAGGAACCTTAAATATGCAATCGTGTCTCTGACATCTTCAGTCTGGTCCATCGTATCAACGTATTCACATTTTGGGCTTGACTCCTTCCTCTGCCTGGTTGGATTCTACTACTCGTCATTGGTCGATACCTTTTGTGACAGCCTGAAATTGGATACAACGTTAACGTAATGCAACCATCAGTTAACAGTAGTTTGCCTGTCGTGCAGTTCGATTTTAGTATTAAAGAATCATTCGTAAGTGGCCAAAGCGGATAGTTGTTGGATCATTAAAAAAAATTGGTGTTGCTTCCCTTTGAGTGACGAATTTGATATAAAAAAAATAGCCTCAAGAAACCAATGAGCTAAATTCAACTTCTTGATTGACATCAGTTAAGTTAACTATGAAAACTGTTAACCCAACGCTGATTTTATCTTGATAATTCGTGTTTTGAGTCACTTTGGTTATTCCGAAATCACGGCGTAACAGCGTTGGTTTGAAGACTGGTCTTGAGTTTTTTGTGTCTGTATTCATCACGTAGTTCAGAAATGAAAAACGATCGTTGGTAAATTGAAAAAATAAAACAAGTAAACAATTTTATGAAAACGATTACAAAATAATTTTAAAAATACTAAAAACCAAAAATTTAGTTGGCAGTAATATTCTTGTTTGCATTTAGGCGATACATTGTAATTTAGTTTGGTTTTTGCAGGCCAGAAGAACTTACGGCTCAAATTAAAACTTTTGCAGCTCATCACCACGAACTTCACAAGTAAAGTATCATTTCCGCAAAACCAGTAGTAGTAATTCATTATTTTATTTCATCCTTCATTTAAATTAATTTAATAACATTATGTCTTCATATCGATTTTGCAGGCTGTCGTTGAAAATGCGATCTATTTTCGGCTGTCCATATGCGATGCAGAACACATTTGGAGCATTTTGTATTGTGTCCTTAGTCTACGCTATACTGTCGGTAGGCTATAAAATGTTGAACTCCGAAGTATACAATAATTCCTGACGCACTCACTCATTAACCGATTAATTTATCCATGATCTTCTCATATTGGTACCCACAACACCCCGCAGAACTCCATGCACGGGAAGTCGTGTTACCGTGTATTCTAGAACATTTTCAAAGAAATTTAATCATTCCAATGGTTCCAAAAAAATTTGTTGTTCGGCAAACTGAGACTAGTAAGGGGTAAATGTTCGTTTTAATTTCGCAGGGCCTACTTTCATGTGCCAAGCAATATTTAAATAATGTACCATGGACTACGTTTAATGATGTTAGACCAGTGATCTGTAAATACGGGGCGTGTAATAAAGATATATAATATAAGATATAAACTATCTAATAAAGATAGTAAACCGTTGCGTAATAATTTTCATGTTTTTCAAAAGCTTACACAATGTGTCGCTACCGTACGATAAAATATAAGACTTAATAAGTGTTCTGTAGGGTTTTGTCTACAGGAAAACTTTTATTCTTATCCTCTTTATCCTCTTCGTGTAGATCTTTCCACTTTTCCACTGAACGTGTTAGACTATTATAATCAATGAAGGGGGAAGATGATTATTATTACTTATTGTCAAATTTTGTTTGTCAACTATTGTCATGTTCAAAATTTGATCTGTCACGGCCTTGAACATATAAAAGAGCTCCAAAAATTGACGTGTAAAAAAAAAAAACCCTGAAGAAACAGTAGTTCTTGTTGAATGATCAATTTTTCTTGAATAAGAAACCGGATTTGAGGAATACCGTGGGTTCATCTTTAATTCGCTAAGGACGCTGAACCTAATATCTGTTTATAAACTCATATAAAACGTGAAGTAACTAAGCTAAATTAACATTACAGGACGATTCAGGAGGACCGCTGATCTTGCTCGCCAATTTGTTCAACCTTATGATTTTAGCAGGAATGCTGACCAGTACTGCATACGTAGGACAGCATGTAACCGATGAGGTAAGAAACGTTTTCTGTGTGTAAAGTATTTAGTGTACTTAAGTAAAATTGTAAGGAGTAGACCACAAATGCGCACCAAAATCACCCTCGCAGGTGAAACGGGTAGTCTTTTTACCATCTTCTTACTGTTAATCAACTTTAAATGTTCGACAAAAATGTTTTTAAGTACATTTTTCAAAGAAGTACTTAATTCGGTCGCGCGCGCGGTCAAATTTGGACTAAATGATTGCCCTTAGACCTCTTTTTTGAGAAATCCCCTCGCCACCCCAAAATATGGTTTGTTTATGATTCCACACGCGAGCTCACGTCCAATTTGCAGCCCTACACGTTGGAAATCAGTTTCGTTTCGACATCGGAGAACGATTGGTACATTGCGGTGAGAACACCGCAGAGCGACCAAACCCAGCGGAGAGAACACCGCAGTGACATAGTTCAACATGTAAGTAAATTACATCGAATTTATTTTTCTTGTTAAAGTTATTGTTTCAAAGATCTTATTGATAGATTCGTGGAAAAAATGTAAACCTAATATCTTTTCAGGTCACGCCCTACTCGTCGGTATTCCACTAATGGAGAGATCGCTCGTGTTCTGAGAGAATTGGACGCGGAAGAATGGGAGAACCATGAAGATTCAAATGATGCTATTTTTACCGATGCAAATTTTTTGTGTGCATTATATTTTATTATGTTATTGAGTAATTTTGTTAATAAAACAGTACCTCGATTATCGTGTCCCAGACTGTAAAATTTCAAAATCTAACTGCAAAAACGACTGCAGTGTAAAATGCAGTCGACCTACAATGTCTGTAGAACATTTTCTGTCTAGATGTCGTTTATTAGAAAAAGTTATGATTGTGTGTGACGATATTTATCGTCGAGAGGGGGATTTTGCTGCCCGTGATAGAATTCTCATGCGATTTTCGTGACTCTTTATTTGTTCTATTTTAGCTTTGAAACAAATTTCAGTTTCAAAATTCACTGCGAAGAGAGAAGAAAGGAGGGTGTGATTCCGGTGATATTTTAAAAGTTTAGTTTAGAAGTGTGAAAAATCGAAAATGAACGAGAAGCAACTATTTCTGTGACTTTTTTTTCAGTAAGTGAAACCATTTTCAGTGAACTCGTAAATCTCCGTTAGTTCGATTTTATCTACATTCAGCAGAATCTTGATCTTTTTGCTGTTCTCAATAAAATCGTATACGAACTGGCCATAGGAACGTCCCTGCTAATGCGTGCATTACCTATTAACAAATAGGTTAGAGACGTTGGGGCCCTGCTGGATGGACTTCAATCTAATCCATGATTATTATTTTATGGAGGTTGGTGATGTATACCTCAGCACTTTCGAGAAAGGGATTAGGTAGGCAGATAAACACTAGGTATATTAGTAGTGCACAATAGTAATATCTGACGCATATCCATGGTGTATCGTCTCGTACAAATATCTTATAAACCAAAACATTATTCAATCGTGGGTAGATCCACAAAATCATTTCGATCGGAGAAAATTTCTTCCTTTTGCCTGATCAACGTTAAGCACCTATTTAAATGTGAAAGCTGTATTATCCGTTTATTTATGAGCAAGGTATATTATAATGTACAGAGCTATATTATCACAAATTAATGTAATTAATTAAAATAAATATGTATAGACTTCAGCAATTTTCGACGCATTGTACGAACTACCCTGGTACGAACTGAGCCCAACAAACAGAAAATACTTTGTGACGATGATCTGTGCAGCCAGAAAACCGTTTACGATTCACTTTCATGGGCGAGCGCCTTTGAATTTGACAAATTATATGGCGGTACGTAACATAGGAAGTACAATATAAATTTAGTTTCAATAATTAAGTATATATACATTGTATAAATAGAAGATACTCTTGTTTATTAGAAAACAATGTCGCTTATTGGAAAATTAAGGGCAATCCCAGTTATGCATGTGTTAACAAAACAATCTCGTAACAAACAGCAGCAAATGCATCACAACATAATAGACATGCAGATAATAAAATATTTATATTTATATTCCGGCTACTACATTTTCTTGGTTGTTTATAAAGATTTTTCAGATAAAGATTTCTTTATAAAGATGAAATGAAATAATATCAAATTCAACAACCAGGAAAATGTATTAGCCGGGGAGAATAAAAAGGATTTAAGCTTGTCGAATGAGTCACAACAAATGTTAAATGAATGAGTCTCCCGTCTCAGAGAAATCCACGGTCAACCACTTATAACGAATTCACAAAAACTGTAGTCTTAAAAGATGTGAAGTGCACTGCGGTGAAAGGTGGTGACGAAAAATTTCAAGAAAAATTGATTAGTGTAGCAAAAAATCGCTGATGGTGAAGAATATGGCAAAATATAGGTAGTTTCAAGCCTTCAGCCAATAGTAAGCATTTGGCATTTGAACCGACTGTGTTCACAACACCTTTTAAATAACAGCACAGTGACCCAATTCAGGTACCCTGTGGAACTCCGAACCACGCAATAAACGGGAATAACAGTGTTCCTTTTTCACGAACCATTGTGTCGTTCACTGAAGTAGGTGGAAGTCCATGTCAGGAATGACTAAAAAATTCTTACAATGATGCAGACATGAGAGATTACGATGAAATAGCTTGTCGAGAGGTGTCCCACAGTCAGTCGCCACATCTGTGCGCTATTCATAAGAATTCCAAAGGAATAGTTACTCCCAACTTCTTTAACATAAGACATGTTGTTCATCAAAGAACGTCTGATCACTAATTCAACTGCGAAGTTCTCGAAGCACCTGGGCCTTAGAATTCCGCATCGCTTACACGATGTCAAGACCATACCAATTACAGTAAGCAGATATCACAAGGGTGGGGATTGCTAAGGATAGCAAAAGAGGCAACAGATGTAAATCAGTAGAGTTATGAATAGTGATAAATTACTGTACTGTAATACCTATATGAACGATTCTAAGATAAATGCTCCCATGAAGGAGGCCAGGTCGATTGCGTCGGATACTGAAATTCGATCAGTTCTTCGAGGTTGCTTTGAACGTTTCAAGAAAGAGTGATTTTCATGATTGGTTCAGAGCTGTTAAAGCGCTTCAATCATCTTGGATTACTAGTGGAATCACATGAAAAGGCTTTCTCATGATTGAAGACTGTGCTGCAAGCATTCTTTCTTTGTCGTTCCAGTTCTCATTGCGTTACCTCAACAAATATACGAACAACTAATTATACATTTCGCGAATCCATAAAAACATTAGCATGTTATTATTGCCTGACTAGATTTAGGTATTGAGGTACGAGTAATAATTAACCTGTACATTGCTTTCGTTTCAGATATTGAATACCGCATACAGCTACTTCATGTTCATGAACTCGACTCTGTAAATTGATCTGATTGATGAAGGGCACAACCTCATCGATCCAAAACTAGAATAGAAATTCAGTAGTTATCAAACTTTTTGCAGTTGTTGTTAGTTGTTGATTTAGTAGGCATTTCCATAGGATGGTAATTTCGATAACCATGGAGTCCATATAATTTTAGAGAGATTTCAGTCAACATAATTTTTTTCAGTTCTTGTGAGACAATTATGCTGTGTCCACATTAAAGTTACATTATGCAATTTAATTGTTTCCAACGTTTTTTTTAAATAACCTACTGATTCAACTTATTTATTCAGAACTGTCTAAAACAATGAGAAGATTGGTTAAAATAACTTATAGCCATGAGTGCGATACATTTTGCTTCCGAGTCTACCAAGGTAGCGGAAGCATTGTTTTCACTTTCGGAATGTGAACATTTTTTGTCTCCAAAATCAAAAATTCCACTCGCATTTTGCGTTTTAGACCTTTCTGAACAATTTTGGTTCCGTGTCTGTCTGTGTGTCTGTCTGTCAGCAAATCCTTGTTACGGGCAAAACTACACGAAGTTATAGTCCGATTTTGATGAAATTTTCAGGGATTGTTCGGTTTGATGTGTAGATGGTCCCCTATAAGTTTCATGACCCCCGGATCAATAGTAGTCTCTGCTCATGCGCAAACGAAATCCTTGTTACGCGCATAACTCCGGGAGTTTTTGACCGATTTCGATGAAATTTTCAGGGATTGTTCGGTTTGATGTGTAGATGATCCCCTATAAGTTTCATGACCCCCGGATCAATAGTAGCCTCTGCGCATCCGCAAATCATTGTTACACGCATAACTCCGGGAGTTCATGACTGATTTCGATGAAATTTTCAGGGATTGTTCGGATTGATGTAAAAATGGTCCTCGTGCGTAATAAAGAGAAAATAAAGTTTTAGCCTCGAGCTTGGATCGAACCATATTGAACCATCATTGAACGATGCATATATTTTTTTTTTTTTATTTATGTGAAAATATATCAATAAATATAGTTTGTTCAATAGTTGAACATGCCTACCTTTATTTTCTCAAGTTACGCTCCTGCATAACAATAGTCTCTAGATTCCTCTTTCCTAAGGCTAAACAAACCAAAGATTGCAGTTTAAGTCTTGAATACACACGATTTCCGAACAGATGATGCCTCTAAAGCAAAGTAGGTACCTCTTACAATGTGTAGCTTAATGATCTAGGTAACTAATGGGTGATTAATGATTTGGAGGAAGAGGACTGAACAAGGTGTTTCAAAGGAAAAGCGCCTCTCGAGTTCCAGGAGTGGAGAGATGTTTTCACGGATCACTGTTCTTCTCGCCAGTATCCAAAAGCCTCTTCAGGTCCAGTGGCTCCCTGATGAGGCGGATGACGCCTCCCGGCTGATCGCAGCACTTCGAGCGGCCGCCTATGGAATCTTCACCAACCCTGGCTCCAGAGATAGCGACACGAACTTTCTCCTCCTGTCTGCTCACCGTTAATACTCGCAGCATGTTTCCATTCCCCGAGACTGGCCGATTCTTCCCGAATCCTCTTTATCCCATCCTACTCTCACCCTTCAGCAGACTTTTTTTCCATATCTCGATCACCAGGGCGGTAATAAATCAGAGCGTCTCTATTCACACACAACCACATACTCCAAAAAATAAGAATATTCCAAATTTTAGTAGTTAGACACATCCCCATTGAAAAAGAGATACATTACCTACATTGTACATACCTTTAAATTTCTCCGTTTAAAAACCATAATCAATTAGCATTGTAAACGCAATAAATAAGATAGCACGTTTAATAGTGGTATTTGTGAGCTCGTTGTTGTATTTGTCAATCTTGTGGGACACATATACCAGATCTCTACAAATTAAAGTTACTTGTTTCACTGCAGATGAACACCAAACCGGTAACCAAACAGTAACCCTGACATAAATTGTGATCTATTTCATTCATTCTGTTCAACAATGGTTGACTTGACCTTCGAGTTACTTTTGATTATTACCTCCTGTTCTCATACTGGATACTTGTGAATCACAGCCTGAATTAACATGCATTTTTGATTAATTATTTGTTACCCATAATTCATATCTCACCGCACGATGTAAGAAACTTTGGGTCAAACTAGACAAAAACTGGAGCGAAATTCCGCCAACCGGACTTTTCTATCTCAATCCGTTCCTAAGATATGACTTTAAAAAGTTATTTTAGTAAGATAATAATTTTTTTACTTGCTTAGAAGGTTTCAAACGTTTTTGCCCATCCAAACTGGGATCTTCCACTCAATATAACTATACTAATATTGAGGATGAGTTTTCTAGACCACTGAGTTAAATGTAAAATGTTTTTTATATACCAATATTATAAACATCGAAGATTGAATTCTTTTTTTTTTTTTTTTTTTTTTTACATGTTACTATTTAAATCAAAAACTGTTAGCATAGATACTCTCATTTTTGATAGAAAACACTGAACTGATATTAAATAAAAACGCTGTAAATTCTTTCACTGGGGCTTATTACTCAATTGGCTTGCGTTCATGATTTGAATTTCTACTAAGCTTTGGAGTGTGCGTGTTTCACAGGTGATAGAGCGATTATTGAATTTCAGGAGATATGCATAGAGCACGTAAATCTGTTCTCAACCAAAATACCTATTTGGATTGATCGGTTGATCATATTCGTGTGCCTCCTGAAATTCAATAATCGCTCTATCACCTGTGAAACACGCACACTCCAAAGCATAGTATAAATTCAAATCATGAACGCAAGCCTATTGAATAATAAACCCCAGTGAAAGAATTTGCAGCGTTTTTATGGTTATCAGAGTACTTCAACCTGTGTATCGGCTATAAACCCTTTTAGGAGTTCACTCCAGTATCCACGATCACTACATCACTTGGTTACTGCAATCAAAACAAAAACAATAATAAACCAAAATAACGAAAATGTTGGCACCATAAATCGGGCCATACATCGGGAATGGTTTGACCTACGGACCTGGGGAGGGGCTCATTCGATTCCTCGTGGAAAGTTCTTCAAAAAGAGTCCAAATTTAGGCAGCCATGACTTTTTTTAAAGGTTTTTAGGGATTTTACAATACGTTGACAACCCTTAATGGCACTTTAAATTAAGTGAGACAGCTGGCTCAAGAATTGGGGCGTCGTCGGACCAACATGTATTTTTCCTGAAAATTTCAGATTTTTTGCTTCAGCCATTTGGGAGAAATCGTGCTTACGGCGTACGGCGGGCGGCGGACGGACGGAAAATTTTTATTGCAGATTCGGATTCTACACCCTTTAAAACGTAAACCATGAAATTTTCAGGGGGGTTAGAATTTTGTTTTCAAGAGCGATTACGATGGTTTATTATTGAATAATAAACCAAAAGAAAAGACGATTTTTTCTTTGTTCAGTTCCATTTTTGTCCATTCAACTCAAAAACTACTCTACTACTACTTTAACGCTTCTTTCACCATGAGAAAGCTACATCTCTACTAACTAGTATTGGCTACATAGGCTAGATGTAGGTACCTAACGATTTACGTCCGCTAACTGAAACTACCCAGTTAAGTACTTAGATACCTCTCTGAGCTTATATATGTACTTGATTGCCACTGTGCTACTGCACTATATATTGCATTAGTATCCTAAGGAATTAAACAGAAATGAAGATGAAAAGGTGGTTTGATATTTCTAATTAGTGTTTGTCAAAATTCAATAAGCCTCTCATTTCCCACACCATTTGTTAACAATATACAACGAACTACACATTTATTCCAATACAGAGGAATGTTATTTGTAATCTATCAACATCCATTGATATTAATGGATTATAATGTTTTTAAGTTGTATATCTATCTGAATCTTCGTACCTACAATTTTAGCTTTCCCGGCCCAAGCAATGTCTAGCATAATTTTTTCTCGTCTCTCGTTAAGTCATTTATCACCACCCGACCGAGAATCGTTACAGGAATTAAAAATTTCTTTAATAAGAAAAATGTAAATTTTAGTACTCGCTCGAACCAAAAGTAAATTCACACAGAATGCAGAAGTAATTCGCAAAAAATTGGCTGTGCTTATCTTAACTGAAAGCGCTGGAAGGATTATTTAACTTTTGATAAGTACTGCGAACAGTAGGTACTTTCCATTTTGCAAAAAACTCATTTTCTCATAGACGATCAGATAGGGCAATACCACCTGCAAGAGGTTTACACTCATGTGGTAAGAGAAGGTGTAAATTTTGCGCTATAGTTGTCGAGGACGAGGTGATCTCATCTATTCCAATTAGACTGGATCTACCTTTTACCAATATAAGGGAGATGAAAAAATTGCCATAATAGAAGGTCCACCAATTACTGTACCTTGACGTGAATCCTTAGAGCAATCCTGCGTCATTAAATGCCAAATTTTGCGCCCTCTGCTAACTCAGTGACACATTTCTCACACCTTACAGGATGCAACCTCATCTAATGCTGTCTTGTTTCAGCATCACAAATTTCATCTCTTGAATTTATTACGTATACATATATTTATTACATAAATTGCTGTCATCATTATTTGTGATAATTCCACGCTCTTGAACCTTGGGATGAATTCAGTCTAGAGTTGCGAATTGGGAAATGAAATTCTTGCTTATATGTTGGACATAAACCGTTTCGGATTCTGATTTAACAGCATCATTGTGAAGTTCAAGTTACACTGATCCCAGGTGTGGACTCCAGAAATGCGTAAAATGTAGCGGTTCGGAGTAGACTCCTGCAAAGTGACAAATCCTTCCCCCCAGTAAATAACAGCAGTCAATCAACGGGGTTTTTACTGAGCGTTTGTTTGGAGAGGAGGGCGCGGAATTGAAAAGTGTGGATGTGTTGGTAAGAGGGAGAGGTGGTTGGGAAAAGGAGGGTACGTGAAAGGGAGAATGAGTGAGGGAGAAAGCGAAGCCAACGTCCGTTGAAAATTTGTAGAATGATGAACGTTGGGATGTCATGGGTGTTGATTTCAAAGAAGGTTTGAGAGGAGGGAATTACGGAGCCCATTCACTTCAGTATTCGGCGTTGATTTGGACCAATGGGTGCCGATGACACATCCTAAATGTGTTTTTATATCACGTTTTTCTATTTAAAAAAATATGATTATCAATGGGAGCTTGGAAAATCTCGCCCAATGAATTGGTGGAAATTGAGCTTTAATCACGTAATTAGTCCTTTTTCTATACTTACCACTTATGTCCAAAATTTTCAAGAGATTTCAAGATATCCAAACAATAAGTAGATTTGTCGCCTTATTGTTATGACTTTTCTGATATCGTATTGAGTAATTGTTTCAATTTTATATTGTATTCTTTGGTATTTCGAACTGCAATCGGTAATCGTTCTTTGATGGTATTCCAATTTATTGACCACACAATTCTGAATAGTGGTAAAATCTGAAGAAGGGAAGAAAATAAGTAAATGGATAAAATGATGGATAGAAATTATTAAATTAATCAATAAACACAATTAATATTCCTAATAAATTCCTACTTTTCACAAATCCAACTAATCCAATATTCCACCAAATGTAATGATCAATGAATGTTTTTTCTCTCGCATATTCCTACTAAATTGTATTTTCTCATCCAACGCTTGATTTAGTACCAACTTAGTGATATAAGAAGTAAGGTTAACGTATATTTAATGATTTCATTAAACTAGTAATTCCGACATATCTCTTTTGGTGTAGGTAGATGTATTTTATTGAAATTTGAGTTTCGAAGAGCAGAGTCCAACGTCGGTACGACTCATGGAAGAGACGAGATCTCTCATCTGGATTTTGTAAAAGTTGGTGAACGATTTAGAGGCGGAACTGATAACATCTCATTGAACGGGAAGAAACTGAGGCGACAAAAATGCGTTCAAGAGAGTGTGAATTGATGTAGCTTTAATTTTCTTGACAGGAACATAGTGGAAGACAGGCCATCACTTCAATTAACCTTAACAGTAAATCTTCAGTTTTTTGTACTTAACATAGCTCTCCTAACTGGGTGAGAATATGTGAATCATGATGGTTTAAGGAAGTTTCAAGCATCATTGGCCAACGAGCAACAAACGGACAGATTAATTTATGAGAATCTAAAGGTATATAGTTTCTTTCACGAACACTGCCGATAATTATTAATGAATCCACCAATTTCAGTTTATTTTTAATACTGAACAATTAATAATCAACCCCCTCATTATTTGTTTGTAATTCACGATGTGTAGAATAAAAAATCGAAATGAGGCTACTTTGCAGTAGTGTACTGCAATATATATTTAACAAAGTTCTCGAGTTCAAATGGAACTCTTGAAAACAAAATTCCGTTGATCACATCCACTGCCCCTAAAATTAATTTTAAAAACTTGAAAATTCACCAACTCTATTTGAGGTCTAATTAGTTGTAACTCAAGGCCAGCCAGATCCCACAACAGGGGAGTGGGGGGGGGGGGGGGGAGGATTTTGTGGGGAAAGGGGAGTTGAATAGGAGGTGTCAAGGTTTTTGAAAACTTGTTCGTATGGTGAACTGTTGTTAATGGTTCTATTAAAAGCTCAATCGATTCTCCGTGGTTTAAATTGGAAGAAAGTTTACTCCAAAACACTTCATAAAAATAATGCAACAAGCCGATGTTCAACAAGTCAACAATTCAACAAGTCGATCTTCTTTCCATTTCTTCTTTTATGCATTTTATTGTTTATTTATCTTTTCTGGTACTCTTTGTTTTTATTTCTTTCCTTGGATAAGTGTTGAACAAAAAATGTGGGAATGAAGGAGCAGAATATCTTCTATAGCATCTTTTGTTTAAGTAAATGATATTTTTGTGCTAAAGGAAAAAGCTTGATCGGTGAAATTTAGCTTTATTAATAAGTTTTCCAACATTCTGTGCGTTTATTGCACTAGTTACAACCGTGATAACCATGCAATTTTACTATAAAACCAATGCTGTAGACTTTTATCTTACTAGCCTCGGAAACATCCACACTGCCGTCTGCCGTCAAGAGCTTTTCAGCAAATTACTGGACCGAAGTTAACGAAATATTTATTAAAATCACAAATAGGAAGAGAATGGTTCTGAGTCACCTGCATCAATTTTGTCCAACCACCCTGAAGGGTGAAATCAAATGGGTAAAATGTTCAAATATCTGAATATCGAAAGCTTCCAAAATAACTCAAATGTTTTTATGTTAATTATTCATAGATATCCCTTCAATGAATCGAATGAACCCAATCAAATGGTTTTACGTTTGTTTGCTCTCCCTTCATAGGAGCTAATGGTTTGATAGGAAAAAATAACGTCAACACGAATAACAATGTCAACGTGTTTGAACATAGCAAAATATGCCACGTAAATTCTGACGGTCGAATCAGCTCATATAATCGCAATCGAATTCTGTTTTCAAGACTTCCATCTGAAATGAAGTTTTTCATAACTTTATTAAACCGATGTATGATTTCTGAACAAGTGAGGCGAAAGTAGGTGTTTCATTCTATTTCTATTAATGTCAATTGTTCCAAAAGTGGGCTTCAAAACCGAACCGATGTATAGTACATTGCGCTATTGTGGGCAGATGTCAATAAGCTTTTCTGATGGACTAGTAAAGCGTTAGTGTTTAAGGAGTTGTATTGATGATGGTGCCATCCTGCCATCATTGGACATTTAGAAGTCAATAACTAGGAAAGGAGAGACAGATCAGTCGAAGAGGCCGTACAGCTAATTTTTTTCCTAATCCATCTACGTATTAAATACGAACGGGACTCTGGTATTGATAACACCGGTCCAAACAAAAATGACCACCTAGTAGCGGTTTCTTCCAATAATTAGCCGATTCTTATTCTAATCTAGGGGTTTAGAGGGTTCTAAACCAAAAGTCATGGCCTTATTTTTGTCGGTTCGAGTAATGCCTTTTTGCGCAATTTTTTTTTTTTTTTTACCTTTCTGTACACATGGTTTCGGATTATTCACCGGCTTCATTCAAACTTCTTCAAAAGACACTCATCAGATTGCAGATTCCAAAAAAATATTCAAGTTTTATCTAAAAACCTTTTTAAATGATCAAAAACCTAAAAAAACTGAGCTACCTAATGATAATTTTTTTCCGTTTTTAGTCTTATACTATTTTCTCTACTTGCTTCAAAAAGTCCCGGAAAAAATTAAAGAAGACGTTCGAAAGCTTATACAGTCTTCTACAGAGAATGAAACCAACCACGGTTCTCAAAAACTGAAACTATGAGATCTACAATTCTTAAAAGTTTGTCGGCTGAAAATTGGGAATCTAGGTACACAAAATTTCTTTAGCAACTACTAAAAGATGAAAATCAACTTGAAATATTCATCAGATCTCTTCCTCATCAACCTACATGTCTGACTAGAATTCCAGAGGGACCTGTTAGGTTGAACAAGTTAGAGTACCTCTCTGTGGTAATTGGACACACATACTTCCATATGTTAAATTCGGGTATATTTTTTGGAGAAGAACAATTTGGCACATATGGAGATTTAACGTTTTATGTAGAAATACAAGAATGAAATTCAGATTAATGAGGTTGAAACCAGGTTCTGGGTGATTTCATTCGAAGTTCATGTTATCATCTTCTCCATCTGTTCCGACCGTAGTCTCTCATCATGTTTTCTCCCATGTTCCGTAACACTGTTCTTCGATTAGTTGGACGTCTTGTCCAAATCTGTCACCTTGTTAATGATACAAACTTCATTCATTGTTTGAACGATTTGGAAACTATGGCCTAGAGCGGTTTCGTTTTGGTCGTTTAGCATTTTCTCGATGATCACACTGAACTGAATCGATTTAGTTAAATATATGTTAGTCTATTAGAAGGACTTTGGGACTAATAAGGGCATTCAATTTCATTTTCTTTATATCCATTTGGACAAATTCGCAGACAAAATGTGGGATCAGAACGATGCCCAAGGTAAACAAGGTGAAGATGTCTAAGTAATGGAAGAACGGTATCAAGGAGATGAGACAAGCACATGATGTGAGACTATTGTAGGAAGACACATAGAGAACACGGTAACATGAAACTTCTGAAAAAACCATGGAGGGCCTGTTTTCACCCCAATAATCAACATTGCATTCATACCAGCATTTCTTCTATGAAATCTATTTAGCAAGAAAGGTATTCACAAGGAATGTTGTCGTCCACCTACCTTCAGTGGGAAATCATTAATTAGATGAGAAGTTAGTTTTAAAGCAAGAATGGCCCATTGCATTAATTTATAGACGTTCAGTTTGAACAGTAACGAACTGATTTCCTTTCACTTCTTTTGGGGGACCAGGACTGAGTGAAGTTGGGCCATTCGTCTCTGTTTCTGGCTTAGACCTTAATTTCCTGCCATTTTCAGCTTGAGTTGTAAATAACAAATCGTACCAGCCCTTCCTTATAAGTTCCCACCTATTCGTCTGCGGTTATGATCATGTTACTTTTATCACAAAGGCTCGGCCAAACCTCAACCAAAATACCTACTTATGCAAAGTTTAAATCAATTATTACATTAGAGTTTATCCAATTCAAAGGAACAAGAGATTCTTCGTAAACATAAATAAAGTCGATGTTAAAAGTTGTGGTAATATCAAAAATTTAGAACATCAACAGTTTAATAGTTTATCTCTCTTTTTATTCCCAAACATTGTATCAAAATACTATAAAAGATCCAGAACTTATTATGTATTGCAATTGATAGTTCTACTGGGAACTTTATGTGGACTGGTTTGTAGGAATGAACAGTTTGGTTCCACCATCAGGTTGAACAGCAAAATCATACCCCATTGGCAAGTCTGTATATACTTCGATGATGATTATAGATGTTTGTTTTACCTGGTAAGTCTACTAGCACTTTTTTGCTTTAAATACCTCTACTATACTAATAAGACCTGTTTCAATGCTATTAAGGTAAAACTAATACCTCTGATGAAATTCAACTGTTCAAATTCCGACATGAGAAATTTACTAGTGGATGGTCGTAGGGCGAAAAGTTATTCCATGAGGTCGGACAACTGGGTAGGCTAAGACCGCATGACCTTTTGGTGTTGCAGGAAAGGCAGTCTTATGCATCCTTCAATAGTAAACCTTTGTAATCGTCTGGAATTTTCCTCCTACACACTTGGATCAAAATTTAAGAGAAGAAGCTGAATAATTCCTGTTGTATGGTTTATTGTTCAATAATAAACTATTGTAATCGATCTTGAAAAAAAAAAAAAAATTCTAACCCACCTGAAAATTTCATGGCTTACGTTTCAAAGGGTGTGGAATAAGAATCTGCGATAAACAATTTTCCGTCCGTCCGTACGCTGTACGCCGTATGCCGTACCCACGATTTCTCCGAAACGGCTGAAGCAAAAAAGCTGAAATTTTGAGGAAAAATCCATGTTGGTCCGACGACAACCCAATTCTTTAGCCAGCTCTCTCACTTAATTTAAAGTGCCCTTTAAGGGTTGTCAAAGTTTTGTAAAATCCCTAAAAACCTCAAAAAAAGTTAAGGCGGCCTAAATTTGTACTCTTTTTGAAGAACACTCCTCGAGGAATCGAATGAGCCCCTCCCCAGGTCCGTAGGTCTAACCATTCCCGATCTATGGCCCGATTTATGGTGCCAACATTCGCGTTATTTTGGTTTATTATTGTTTTTGTGTTGATATCAGTAACCTAGTGACATAGTGATGTAGTGATGTATTAATGTGGATACTGGAGTGAACTCCTAAAAGGCTTTGTAGCCGATACACGGGTTGAAGCATTCTCGTAAATGTAGGTAAAACGCTACAATTTTTCGTGACGCTGTCCGCGTTACATTTTCGAGTTTATGTAGCAAAGTAAAGACATAAAACGCTGCAAATTCTTTCACTGGGGTTTATTGTTCAATTGGTTTGCGTTCATGATTTGAATTTCTACTAAGCTTTGGGGTGTGCGTGTTTCCTGGTGATGGAGCGATTATTGAATTTCAGGAGATATGCATAGAGCACGTAAATCTGTTCACAACCAAAATACTTATTTGGATTGATCAGTTGATATATTTGTGTGCTTCCTGAAATTCAATAATCGCTCTATCACCTGTGAAACACGCACACTACAAAGCTTAGTATAAATTCAAATCTTGAACGCAAGCCAATTGAATAATAAACCCCGGTGAAAGATTTTGCAGCGTTTTTTATTTTATCTTGTTTAGTTTCAGTTGGATATCCACGTATATTTTCGAGTGCACCTAGGAAACATCCAGGATCTCTCGATGTACGCTCCAGTTCTCATGGTCCAGTGATTGATTTCCTCCCAGTTTGTATATTCGTAAACCCTCGTATATTCGTAAACCCTTGATAATTTTTTATTCAAAAAAAAAAAAAAAATCTTTCGGGAATATCTTATACACACATTCATCATGAAGGTACCCAGAGCCACTGTTGTTGTTACTTATGCATATAGAGGATCAGGTGTAAACAGATTTTTACATTTCATGATCCATACGAAAGAGTGTGGAAAAACATTTAGGTGAAAGTATATGCGTTCTTAGGCATGCTTCTAGCCAAGCAGATGTTTTTCAAAATAGTAAGAACCGAAGTTTATAAATTTTTATCGTTTGAGTTGACAATACAGCCAAGTTATTAAAAGGTTTGAAGGGGATTAAAAACTGAGCTTACAGGAAATTGAGTACGGGTTCCGCGAAAAGTAGTAACGTAGTAAAAGTAGTAAAGAATGGGATACCAATATAAAAAAAAAAAAAAAAAAAAACGCTAAAACGTCAATGTTGATATTAATTTGCCCTTATCTCGGCTCAATGAGGAGGTAAAATGGTTGGTGGCATTCGGTTCCACTTGTTATGTACTCTTACCTAAACGTTTATGTCACACTCGGTTGAATCTACCCTACATTAAGATGGGGCGTGAAGTGTAAAACTTGATTTGCAGATTCGATAGAAAATATAATCGTACAAAAACTTTAATATACATTCAAAAATGTGGCTCAAATTCGCGAAAAGTAATAGTTAACTGGAGGCTATCTGGTATATACCTACGTAAATAAGTGACTTGAAGAAAAACATTAATATTTTGGCTATGAGGTGAGATAAGTTGGTGCAATTAGTGGCATTCTGCTTCACTTCTTATGTATATTCACCTGTTTTTTTCCCATTCGGTAGTATCCACGTACTATTGCTCCGAACCAAGCAGCACTTCAGGGAATATTCCAAGGTTGAATTAAAAATTCCAATGCTTTCTTCAAATTCATATTACAACCACGAGGAAGCTGCACACAACTTGGGAGAAATCGTTTGTTTCATTTGAATATAAAGCAGTTAAGAATTCGCATATGATCTGGCAAAGCGTTGTACAATCAGCTGATTGAGCTCTACGGAGCTATAGAAAAAGTTGTCAACACGACTGTGAACCCAAAACAATGTTAGTGTGGAAAGCTGAGCTTCTAAACTTCGGCTCCAACTTATTCGGCACGCGCTTTACAGATAACTGTATACACTTTTGATGACTGGCAATGTTGACCGAAAAGACAGTTGTTTGCATACCAAAAATTGAAACTTTGACTTATTACACATTATTTTATTCACAGAAAATGAAATATAGTTTCTAACGGGCCACTCCAACTTGGAAATACTCTGAAAAAAAAAAAAAAAAAAAAAAAAAATGGGAGGTATGGCAGACTTGGGGAGAGAAGATCGAACACCCCTTAAATTCCCAGAAGTAAAAAACTAGGAGTTAGAAGGAGTAAAACAAGTTATTGAGCTAAAATGTTGCAAATTAGTTGTTGAATCGACCTCTGGCTTTCTGGCCAGCTTTAATGTAGACACCGTTTGTATAAAATAGGCGCAGGATGAGGACTTATTCGCACAAAGCCAGGCCCTCGGTGAAATGGAGCCCTTATCGCCGACGGAGTCGCAGCCGCCGTTAACATTACTCCTTTGTCTCCGCCACTGTGATAAGAATTCCCAAATCAGGAAGAAGACTCCTTTGTCATCGGAGCCAGTCGTATGATTCAGTACAATATATAAATATAAACGCTGCAGAAAAACAAAAATAACAAATGACTCACGGGGAGTTGTGGACGTTTTGCGACGCTGAGTTTTCAACACACGCATATATATACATACTTATCATATTTACATACTCCTATGTAACGAACCTAGAACCACTGACTGAGCTTCAAATAACTGACTCAGCACGGCGACCCTCGAATACAACCGGCCTGCTCAGCGCAAGGTAGCTCGTTGTCAGCTTTTGTTCGTTGAATTCACGTTATTGACCTTCCGTTCTTTATTCAGTCACAGTCAGCTGTAGGACATACGTACACCCGGTTTTGAGAGTGAACTCTAAGAACCTTTTGTTTTTAGAGAATTTAAAATCGAACCACGCCATAGGAATCGTAATCCGAGAGTGTAAACACAAAAGGATTCGTAAACCACAACGGACTCCTGAAGAGAAACTGAAATTATAAGGAACCTCATGTCTACAATTTAATTCAATAAACCATCCAACTCACATAACTTCACTCAGCTATAGACATCGATCGGACACACCACTGTGGAGGCAATTACAAAAGAATATTGTAGTTCCTCCTCCCCGAAGTAAATATGATGATTGAGGTAAATATGATATGATATTCCTCCTCCCCAGCGATCATTAGACTAAACATCGAATGGACACCGTTTTGTTGAGACGAATGCAAAATAATATTACATTCCGTAATAAGTATTGCCATTGTAGATATTTAGATATGTGCATCATCCTACCATCTTGCGTGGATCCAGAAGTCAATTAAAAGGCAAGGGACATTTCTTTCCTAATCGATCTACCATGCTGAACTATAGATAGAGCTCTTTTTATGGTATCTATAATTTATTACAAGGTACGGGCGCGCAAGGAATCGAATAAAGGTAACGTACCGTAGGCTACGTCTAATAAAAACATATGGGTGAGTTAGATGAAAGGGTTATCTAGTACAGAAATAAGAACATTTGTGCAATATATTCCTAGTTTTTTAAAAGTAAAACAAAAATTTTGAGGGGTTTCAAACATGTTGGTTTATTGTTCAATAATAAACCATTGTAATCGCTCTGGAAAAAAAATTCTAACCCCCCTGAAAATTTCATGGTTTACGTTTCAAAGGGTGTAGAATCCGAATCTGCAATAAAAATGTTTCCGTCCGTCCGCCGTACGCCGTACGCACGATATCTCCGAAACGGATGGAGCAAAAGATCTGAAATTTTCAGGAAAAATCCATCTTGGTCCGACGACGCCCCAATTCTTGAGCCAGCTCTCTCACTCAATTTAAAGTACCCTTTAAGGGCTGTCAAAGTTTTGTAAAATCCCTAAAAACCTCAAAACAAGTCGAATCGGCCTAAATATTTACCTATTTGAAGAACATACCATGAGGAATCGAATGAGATCATCCCCACGTCCGTAGGTCAAACCATTCTCGATGTATGGCCCGATTTATGGTGACAACATTTGCGTTTTTTGGTTTATTATTGTTTGTTTGTAACCTAGTGATGCCGATAGAGTCGAGTTGTAGTGAATGTGGTTACTGGAGTGATAGCCAATGTGGATACTTGTAGTTTATAGCCGATATACGGGTTGAAGCATTCTGATATGCATGAAACACTGATAATATATATTATATAGGTAAATATTATTACTAGGGTTTTGGTTTTTTATTATTGTTTGTTTGTAACCTAGTGATGTCCGGCCTATAGCGTCGAGTTGTAGTGAATGTGGATACTGGAGTGATAGCCGATGTGAATACTTGTAGTGTAGTTAGTAGCCGATACACGGGTTGAAGCATTCTGATATGCATGAAACGCTGATAATATATAGGTAAATATTATTCAATATTATTACTGGGGTTTATTATTCAATATTATTACTGGGGTAAATAAGTATTCTTTCACTGGGGTTTATTATTCAATTGGCTTGCGTTCATGATTTGAATCTTACTAAGCTTCGGAGTGTGCGCGTTTTACAGGTGATAGAGCGATTATTGAATTTCAGGAGATATGCATAGACCACGTTAAAAGTAATCCTTTTTCAAGTGGCCCTTTGAAGCCAATTGCGTTTTTTCCGAAGCAAGAGTTTATTTTTAGCTATTAACGACAATTAACGGCTATGTTATTTTGAATAGTAAAGAATTTTTTATGAAAAATATGTTTTTTGAATTGCATTATAGTTCTTTTGTTTTTACTGCAATGGAAAGTAGAGAAATCAGCAAGATAACCATTGAAAAAGCAAGGGCGGTCAATAGACAGCTACGCGAGCGTGAGTCATGTTGGCGCGAACGCATGAAAGTTAATGCTCATATTGTAGAAATGCATTGACAATAACTGAACATGTACTGTCGCACGACGTGATCGAAACTGAAGCTGGAACCGAGGTTCTCGGGCGCTGGGTCAGCGGCGCTGGTCGCTTGCCTCACCGCGCTTCTTGAGAGAAAACTCTTCCACAGGGCGGCGCCGCTGGCGCCTGTTTAGGTACATGAAGGAATGGCGTGCCAAAGGCGCAGGCGTCGGGGAAACCACCCGCCATGTCTTGGCTTACGTGGAAAGCCTTACGAGCTGGCCCATCGCGATCTGTGGGCGCCGTCAAACAATGCGATTCTATGGATGTGTCAGACGTAACAGCGCGGCACCGTGCGGCAAACGCTCACGCCGCGTGGTCTGATTTTCGTCGCAATCGCGTAATCGCGTTAATGTTTGTTCACACTTTGTAGGTTAACCTGCTTTTGTTGAGATTATATCGTTCAACAATGATATTGCCTTTTCGGTGATTCCTTTGCGGTTTATTTTCAATGATGATTTCAATGATTTTCAAGAGAGCTTCAACAAAATGAATAATAGATCAATTTTGCTAAAAAATAAATACATTTTTACTGTATATCAGATATAGATTCTGAGAACACATTGCGAGCGCGACTTCTTTCAGTTTTACTAGTCTGATTTATTCAAACTTTACTGGTCTGAATATTATAACTGATTTTCGAAAATAGGTATATGAAATTTTAGTACGAAAGGACCAAATTTTAGGAATAATTTTTTTAATTTGGTTATTTCAAATACTATTTTGGCAGAAAAAATGTAATAAATTTAGAATTTATTTATGTAATTTATATTACAAATAGTAATTTTTATTGTTAATTTTTTAATTTTATTGATTTTCATTTTAATTTCTGTTGCTTTTGTAACTTTATTAGAGCGTAAAGTGTTAAGTTATATTCAATTGCGCAAAGGTAATAATAAGGTAGGATTAATAGGTTAACTTCAACCATTTTCTGATGGTATTAAATTATTTTTTAAAGAGCAATGTTTCTTTGATCCCTGGGATTCCTCGAATACAGTTTAAAAAAACGCTGCAAATTCTTTCACTGGGGTTTATTATTCAATTGGCTTGCGTTCATGATTTGAATTTCTACTAAGCTTTGGAGTGTGCGTGTTTCACAGGATAGAGCGATTATTGAATTTCAGGAGATATGCATAGAGCACGTAAATCTGTTCTCAACCAAAAATACCTATTTGGATTGATCAGTTCATCATATTTGTGTGCCTCCTGAAATTCAATAATCGCTCTATCCTGTGAAACACGCACACTCCAAAGCTTAGTAGAAATTCAAATCATGAACGCAAGCCAATTGAATAATAAACCGCAGTGAAAGAATTTGTAGCGTTTTTTTAGTTTGAACGATTACAATAATTGTGATTGTTCTAACAAAAAAATTGTTAAACCAAAATTATTGTTCATTATAGAAAATAATAAACCAGAATAAGCCTATCATGCAAATGTGTTTATTTCTGAATGCCTTTACAGCGACATTCGAACGAACAACGTTTTTACATTCTTATATACAGCCGTACATTTTTTCCTGCAGTAAATCATGCAGTTTATTTATGAGCAAATGGTTAAAATGTTTATCTCAACGGAGCATGTTTTGAAGGGGCCTATGAAAATTCTCACGTATCTTCAAAGAGACCGAGAACGCGTAGCTGCCACATCTCTCTCGGTCCTGTTTTAGGATAATTAACAAGCAAAGGGATCTCTTACTCCTCTCCCAAATCCGACTGCTGGGGTCCCTTAAACTTGTCTCGCGCCTTCGCAGGGAAAACCTAGAGCACCCCTGATTTGCATGCGCTTCTCATCCCTCACTCCTCCACCGAGATGTTCCCCAGGGTCTGTCTACGCTGTTTATCTCCGTCACGACCTTGTTTGTTTGAAGTAAGGCCTAATTTTATTTGACCAACGTGTTTTTAATAAGATTCGGAAGTCATTGTCTGGTAAATATGGGTAATCAGGTTGAGAGAGGTTGATATCAAACATCGGACCCTCTTCATCTGCATACGTAGAATCGGAAAAAGAAACAGCGCAGAGCGGTGTTCAGTGAATTAGTCCTTCTGTGTTAGGTAGCTGTTCAAAACAGATCTATGGTTTCTAATTACTAACCATAGTCTGTGATTTGTTACCCTTGGACGAAGGCACTTACTGACAAAAAATGAATGAAATTAAATAAACCACCGACAATTTACTAGTCCCACTGTACTGTGGAGGCGATATTCAAGTGCAATGACACAACAGAATGTAAGTATGCACAAACATACTCATGTACAGAGAACCACTAACTGGAAATTAATGAGATAAAATACCTAAGCTTTCATGTAAGTACTAGGAGATTTTTATTATGTCACTACAGTTCTTATTTACACTCTTATTGTCACACTTCTTTCTTGCCAATGCTCTGATTTTTAGGATGTTTGAACTTACAATTAGTAACAGATTATTTACAATTCGTAAGGTGTCGGAATTCGGATATTCAATGTTTCAGCCTTTCAATTTAGTGCTTTAGGGCTGATCTCAAGTGATGCCAACGTTTCAGTTCGAACTGGATCTCATGGGATATTCGGATTTTAGTTTTGATATTTTCAACTGTGAACTTTTGTAATAGATCTTTAGAAAAGAAGAAAAGCAAATGGTTACAAAGGGGTAGTATTTTTGTATTAGAATAACCCAGGGTGTCGCGCTAGCACTAGAAGAGACACAGTGTCTAAGCACTTGTTTGTGTGAACATTGTGTACAATTTAGTGGTTTTAAGTGAATAGAAGTGATTGAGTTTTGAAAAGTGAGTGATTTAATGTTACAGTTCTGCAATCGTGGAGAAACAGTAGAAGAAAATGCAGCTCATGAAGGTGAATCAGAAACTAATTTTGTTTTCAGTTTTGTGGAGAAGTCGAGACGAGTGGCCCGTGCGCAGAAAAGAGAAAGGAATCACTTGTCAATCCATGTGAGGTGTTTGGGCATTGTCGGAGGTAAGTTGGGGATCTGCCAATCGAAGTCAACAGAGGTGTACTTTGCTAATCAATAATTGGGAACTGCCGAGATTGATAGGAGGGCATTGTGTGATAGACTCAACGAATTCGGAAGGTTCCGTATGGGAAACATGCTAAACTCGAACATGATACAATATTTTGTTTGAGGAAAAAGATATAAATCACCCGAGGATCATGCTTTCGACACGATACAAAAGGCATCAGGATGGTCGATAAATGAGATAATGGAAAAGTTTTGATCACTAATGGACATAAAAATGACACCAATTCAGAAAAGTTTGAACAATTTAGCCACAAAAGGAGGCTTACTACTATGAAGCAGAAGGGTGCAAATTTAACAGAACAAAAAGGTCATCTGAAGGAAGGAAGACGGGGTAGAATCACAGAATAGGTAACGCACCTCTTATCAGACCATCGACATATTGAAAAACCAGATGTCTCCTACCGTCTAGTTTGCTGGTCTGGATGCTCGCTACGCTCGCATCTCAAAAACAAAAAAATATCTTATATCAATCCTTTTAGTAAAGTATAGATCAGTTGAAGACTCAAGATTATAAAATTGTCCAACTTGAGAACGAAGTACTTCGAAATAATTAGATGGTAGGTGGATTAACAACACAAACGGGAGATGACACCAAGCAAACTGTATTGAGTATGTTCCACGAAGCAGTAAAACTTCAAACTGTACCAAAGAGAGTGAGTACTCGGATACTACGAGCTCCGAACATGAAGAATTGGCCAATTCTAGTGACACTTTTGGGACAAGAAGAAGAAGATAAAATAAACTGACGTGCAATGTCGTTAAGAAACATTCAAATATGGATCAATCAACACTTGTCACGGGAGATAAGAGAAAAAAGGAGGATCCTTTGTGGAAATAGATAAGGAAAATTAAGTTTACTGATCCGGCAGGAAATGTTCGTGTAGGAAATGAAATATTCGTGTGGGCCAACGACAGGGATGTGGAATGGAAAAATCGAGGTAACTCAGAATCATCGATTTGGGGGATGGAATTAAAAAACTGATGCAGGTGAATTTCAGAAGGCTCAATCAGGAGGATATGGAATCAGGATCCCGTCTTCTGGAGGTGAGAAGAGACGAGCATGAAGCGATTCCAAGATAAAGTTACCCGGAGGGTGCTGGAAATGAGCTAAGTAACGTAACTTTACTTGAAGTTTAAAAATGTGTCCAAATATGACGTTTTTCTATTGTATAGGACTTCCGTCGTTGGCGTAAATAATCCTGATACAGTGTTGTTTTTTTAAATGAATTAAAAATATGTAGGGGGCCAGCAACAAAAACAGGTAGTATAGGAATACCAAGTGGGAGATATTAAATACAGACAAAGCTATTCGGCAGGGGTGCTCAGTTTGGTGGTATTGGAAATGCAAATTTAGTGATGGTGAATAATCCTGCTAATGGAAATTTAATGGAAATGCGAACTATTATCCTAATCTTTTCAAATTCCGAAAAATGTGAAGGTGATTTTGAAGGGGGGAAGCAAATAATTGGAAATAATTTAGGACGATCATATCCTATAATGGGTGATGCGCGAGAATAGGGTCACACCTACAACTGCCAGAGGGTCCGTATAATTGAATGGAGAGGGTTATTACGGATCTGGAATCAAGAGATAAGGCCGTAGACTCTGGAGGGAGACAGTTGATGAAATTATTTGAAGATTATGGATTAGTGATACGGAACAGTCGCATTTGTGGTGACAAGGAAGCGAATGGGAGATTTGTTGACAATAAAGGTGGCTCGGTAATAGATCTGGCTGTGATATGGTCAAATTATTTGGAAAATGTTTCTGACTTCAGAAGAGTTCCAGAGATATTTTTATACCATGAACCCATCAGAATAAGCACAGATCGAGAAGTAGATGGAGAAATCCAATCTATGCGATTCAGTCTAAAAATTTTCAGGACGAAAATGATGCAAAGTATCAATGCAGAGCTGATGGAGCATTTTGGGAGTTTGCTGCACAATTTTGTCTGTTTCACCAAATGTAGTTGGTGAAGAGTTAGACCGTGACTTCACATGTGGTGAACTGAATAGCCCGATGAATAAGTTAATAAAAAACAAAGCACCGGGTCCCGACTGTCTTTCAAACGAATTTTTCGTCAGCTCACCTGAAGTACTGAAAGTACAGTTACCTCGGATATACAGTTGTTGTCTTTGTCATTGTCTGTGTGAAAATTAGTGAATGTGTCGATACCTTCCTGACGTAATGCAGACTTAAATGTAGATCCTTGAATTTCTTCTTGTTTTTAATCAAGGTGGGTTGCGATTATATACCAATCCCATTGCTGGATCCATTGATGGGTGTCTTTTCTGCTTTAAATTCTTTCAATGTAGGAAATGTTTGTCTCAAGTAAATAATGGAACATGTAAAAGTACAGTTGTGATCGGAAATATTTGTGTTTTTCGGATACGAAACTCGTTGGTGGATATTACCGGCATACCATGAAACCCCAAAAATGAGACGTACTACATTCTCAAGTAAATCTTCCTGAATAATTTTCATTTAAGCTTCATGTTTGGAGTGTTCTAGGAAACAATTTTATAATTTTATAGTTTTCAAGTAATTAAAAACCTTAACAAAGGAGCTGAAGAAAAACACTTAATATTTTTATTTTCGCCATGTGGGGGGGGGGGGGGGGGGGGAGGAAAGGAAATAATTTATCCTTTAATCTAAAGCTGTTAAATATCCATTATTGAGTTTTAGGTGATATGGTTCCCTCTCTAAAAAAGTATCATACAGAACCATGCGCGTCAGTTGGGCCAAAACCAAAATAACTTTGAATTAGCTGAAAATTTCATCCCTGGGTTCATACGTAATCACAACTTGTAAAAAAATGTAATTATCATGGGTATAATGATTGGCATAGGAGATCAGGTGGCTCAAAAAGTGCAAATGAATCAGATTCTACCAAGTACAGTTTTACTTTTGAAGGGATGCCTAACAATAACGAGCATAAACATCAAAATTTGATACATCACTCTCATCAAAGGCTACAACTTGGAAAAAGCGAAAAAAGGAAAGAAAACTCAACATGGATGTCAATCTGAACATGTTTGAGCTAGTGGAAACCCGCTAGTTAATTGTGAGGATCACATCAATTGCAAAATCATTCTTTTTGAGAGAATTTCTTTAGAAATCGAGTTTTTTTTTCAATAAATTTTGTTATTTATTTTAGGGTAAGTGAAACAAAAGTAGGTGTTCCATTTCATCTCATTACTTTTCAGTTGGTGGGTGCCTACTATTTGTCTCAGTTGCATAAAACCTTTCTTAATCGACGCGAAAATGTGAAATTGAACGTATTTAAACCATCTAGGAATCAATTACATTGTCTTGAAGCGCCCTTGAGAGAAATTTGTTTCCTACTCGATCTGAGTAAACGAAGTATAAATTGAGCTCTTTATAAGGCAATTAGAATAGGTACAAGATATGTGAGCCAAGCCTAGATAATGTACAATAGACAACGTCTGGTAAACATAGATCAGTGATCTACGTAGAACGGCTGTATGTATAATACAGAAATAATAAACATTAGAGTAATCATTTGCAGCGTTTTTAGTAATGTAGTGGTTTGACAATAAAAACGAAATTGATAGAGAATGTTGTTGGCTACTTTAATTTGTGGAAACGTCAATGACGAGCAGTTAGACATCAATTTAATAGTATGTTCGACATTCAGTCATGAACAACTAGAAGTCATCATCCGAATTTCAAAGATACAGGACCATCAACCAAGGTGAAGGATCTGATTTAAGAATGGGTGGGCATATTTCTTATCTGTTTTTTAAATTGTTTGTATTATCGAATTATTGCACATATCTCCCCGATTAACTACCGGTACGGTGTGTGCACAGTCACAGGTGCTTGACATTAAATCTATAGCCGTTCGTACGCAATTAAAGATAGGAGTGGCACAATAAATGAAATTGGACAGTAAAAGAATATGTAGGCCTTCTCCCTCTTCCTAACCCCTCCCACAAATTGAAATGTAGGTTGAAACGGTGGGAAATCGAAGGAAAACTCAGGACAGGGGAGAGTGCCGATGGAGAGGGGGGTGGGGGTGGGAGTGATGTAGGACGCAGGTTCGGTCGGTGGGCTATGGGTGCTGCATGTAACGTGCAGGGTGGGAGGGCCTCGCCCGCCCCAGACCTCCAGATATTGACTAGGGCTCAAAGCGGCGCGGAGTCTCTGAGGTAGGAAGAGGGGGTAACGTTACAAGAGTGTGTTTAGAGATACTGGAGAGGAAATTTCCCCATACACACAAGCTAGATCCCCATTAACAGTCGCAATTCACAAAACGTCACCGCGATCCACTTTTCCTCAACGCTTTTCTTTTCTTTTCACGGATTTTTCACTCCAAAACCGGTCGTTCATTCCGTTTCCAGTCCAAGATTCACCGCTTGAAATCAAGTAAAAACAACATAGTTCCCTTCAATTTCTCTTCGGTCGCGTTTTTTCGACGTCTTTTTCGTTGCCGCAGTTACCGGCCCGATTTTTCGGTTTTATTATTTAATCGGATCATTCAATTTCGTTCCGTTGGTAGTCGTTTTTAAGTTCCGAGCTCCAACGAAAACCGGCACCTTTGCTCGCAGGGTTCAGTGGGTTCCGATTCCGGATTAAGGTTCCTGAAGGCGGATCAAGATATTCTCCACCGCAGCAGATGGCTAGAGATGTCTGCAACTGATGTACCATGCGCCTCGCGTCAACTTTTCTCCTTGTCCACCTCGCGGCCACCATCGTGCAGTCTTCTCCAGCTAAAAGAGGTGGGTTCTATTCCTGAACGTATACTTGAATATCATTGTTCACCCATTCTTGTTGAATTCACCAGATGATAGTAATTTGAATGTTCTGTTATTCTAAAAGCCACACCCTTCTACTCATTCAAACCTCCAGACTCGGGGTCACTTGTTTATCACTGTATAAAACTTCACATTTCAGTAACTTCATACCTATTATTTACGCCCTACATTCATCTCCCCTAAAGTTCTATCAAATTTTCTGCCAGAGATTTGACTCACTTTCTTCTATCATACGGAATTGGAATGAATCGGCTCAGCAAAGTTCCACGGCATTAAAATTGGGTTTGAGCTAAACGCATAGGTTAGCGTTGTCAACATTTATTAAAATAAATACAATTTTCCATACAAAACGTGTACACACATTATAAGAATAAAACTTGTTCACTCCTTTGTAACAATAAATTCAAACCAATCAAGATTTTTAAATTTCAATTTAGCCTTAAAGACTGGAGTAACCTTCTTTCTGCAGGAAGGTTTGGAATCGGGATTTTGGAAAATCGGGAAATCATTAGACAAATTGTTTAAAAAAACGAATAATGACGAATTAAATTGTTTAAAAAATGTAGCAATGAATAAATGTTTACCATTACTGTAATTTATCAGCACCGTTCCAAAGTACCGCCCAACAAAAACTAAGGTTGAAAAAATGAAAAAAAAAATGTCTATAGGGTTGTGGGAAAAACCTTCCGCAATCTTTTCAAAGCCTGCTGTAAAACAACTGAAAACTTTGAGATGTTTAAAAATACCTAAGTTGAATATCTGATTAAGAACTTCCTAAATATGTAGTATTCCTTTGTTTTGTCAATAATAGACCTACTCAAAATGACATAGGTTAACTGTACTGTATTTCATGGCTAAATTCAGCAGAACGCATTTCAGTATACGACAAAGTAATGTTGGTATGTTCTTGTTGGAGATATATCCTTTGAAAATGAAACGGATAACCAAGTGAGTTCTGATTCCCGTGCGAATGTTTACGGGTTCGGACGCTAGCTACAATAATTTTTCAACGGATGACAAAACTTCATGTCCAGTTGTTAAGTATTCTTGCCGTGGTATACACTCGAATTTATTAGTCTCACATAACGAAGATACTAGTCGTGAGATAAAACTAATCATTTATACTTCCTGAATGCATCAACGGTCAGGGAGATTCTGCTTATGGCTCCAAAAATGTGGTATCATCCATAATATTTCAGAGTCTTTCTTCAATGTTATTTAATAACATTGAAAAGCAGGTAGTTCTTTTGAAATTGAAGAAAATAATGTTTCCATTGCTGATGTAAAATTTTACATTAGAGACATTTAAAATTCTGAATAAATTGAGGTAGAAAGGAAGGAAGTAGAGAAAAAAATTAACTTACTATCATTTATCAAGGTATTGGTGTCTTATTCAAGGCTGTCCGTACCCCGACGGCCCCGGGCGCCTCGAGTACTGATAAAGTAGCAGCAATAAATAGTTTAAGTCCTAGTAACCCAACTCTTTCTAGTTGTTGCCTTCCTCACATGACCAGTGCGGTCAAGGCAAAGAATTGCGATCGGCCCAAAAGACTTCTCTCGCACTTCTGCGAATTAGAACCTATTGGGTTCCTCAGAAAACAATGCAAATTATTACAAATAGGTTTATAATTCCTGCATTAGAATAACCCTTTCACGGGAATCGGTTAAATTAGACAGAGTCAGTGCTACATTGTCTAAACTCTGCAGTTTTTCATGACGCGTGAGCTTTTACTTCCCAGGGGGTCAATGGGACACCTATCTACGCTATATTTGTCACACAATGATATTACTCAAGAATTTAATCATCATTTCAATAGGAAAACGAAATACCACAGCCAGGCATTTCAGGAGATATCAGCTGAACCCCAGAACCAATAAAAATAAAAACCACAGACATAACTTCCTAGGAACACTCGGAATCACATGTTGAAATCCAACTAAAATTGAAACCAAATTCCGTTCCAATTGTACGAGTTTATTCGATCATAACATGATACTGGGTGATTTTACTGGTTTTAATCACGTTCACTATCACATTCGTGTTCACGATCTATTTTTCTGTCAAAGTCCTAAGGGAGAGCAAACGGATGAACATGAAGCGGTCCCGGTGGGCTTGTTCGGTTCTTCGAAGGCACGCCCATCAATAACTAACATAAAAACAGGAGATATCAGCAGATGGTGTTATTTCACATTTTTAAAATCTCAGTCTTTCGATTTCAGTTTTTTAGGATCGATTCTGTCCCGACTACACCCCAAATGTGATTACTAAACTGCGTTTCATTAATGGGTGTGGTGTACAGACGGATATTTTTTATTTGATTTTCGGATTTCGCACATCTTGAACAAAGAATTTCAAGGGGTTAATTCTTTTCTTGGTTGGTTACAAACATTCATTATTGCAAATAACAAATCACATAGCAGGTCGAATTTTGTTCATGGCTATTCAAAAATGGCAACGTTCCAAGTTTCAGCAACTCAGAAGGATACAGAAAGAAAAAAGAAAAATAATTATCGGATTAGGATCTGAAGGTTAGAACATTTTTTGAAGTTCATTGCTCTGGGTTAGGTATTCATAATCGTGATTAAATTATTTAAAAACTTCAGTAAATAAATCTAAAAATTAAAATTACGATTTTCGTTGTTGGCAGATTAGGAAAGGGAATTACAAAGATTTTAATCATTTACAAGATTGAAATCTTTTTCAACAAGTTTTACTCGTACTAATTTATTTCCAATATTGAACCTTTCTAGCCGATATCGAATAAGAAATTAACTACCCCAAAATGTCTCATTTACGTTTCAAATCACGTTTTTGGCACTTTGAATAGGTTAGGGGTGCAGAGGAAGTGTGTTTTGAGGGTGGCAGCAGACACAGAAAATATAAATACAACTCATTACATTAACTGTGCACAGCTTGAATAATTAACATAACTAGATCACCAATACTGGTTAAAAAAAGGTCAACTTGAGAGTATTCCCGTATTTTTCCTTTTTAACTGTATTCAAATTTAAGTACCAAGTTTGTGGCTGAAAATCAGGCTTGGATTTGTTGGTAATAGTAATCAATGAAAAAAGCAGCTTTTCTCAATAATGTTCCGGTTTACATAGAAGTTTTTGGTCTAAATATCTACTTATTCCATGATTCCTAGCCGTTATTGGATATTCATTATATTTTTTAGCGCATTTTTGAAATGCAACCAACTTAATGATCAAAAAGTTTTGTTGGACGAACATTTCTTTTTTCCCGAATGCTTGATTTGTTTTTTGCGAAAGATAATTTTCCTTCTTATTCCTAAGGAGAATTATCGTTAGAAAAAACCTTCTATCTAAGATTGTAGTAGACCTCGGGAGACTGTCCATTGTTACTTTTCTGAATTTGTATGCTCGACAGATCCGCATTTTGGAATTCGTGGTTCATTTCAATCAGCGGTACTTCAAGTTGATTAATTCTCAACGAAAATAATGTCATTTTCTCATCTAACACCGTGAAGTAGGTAAATCCACTCAATTACCTACTGGGAATGAAGACGATGTTTGACTTTGCATCCAATGTTCGAAATTAATTTCCCTCCTGCCCCATCGCAGTCTCGGAAAGGGGACCATTGTATCCGTGATAGTCTTCCCACCACCCATCCTTTTGAGCTTAGCCCATAATCAACACAAGCGAGCCCGACTTAAGGATTGAAATATCTTATAATTAGATTTGTCGAAGTTGCTTCAAATTCCTCCATCCGCCGCAGAACTTGGAAGTCTCCAACAATATTAACAATGTTAGTCTATTGAAGAATCCATGCGGTTGGCTTATCGAAAACAGACCTGTACCTAAGTAAGGTAGCACTAAGTCTTAGAAAGAATGTGATTTAACGTACACACATAAATCGACATACTATAATGAAGTACATACATACATTACAACAAAAATCTATTCGTTTCTTAACTCATTCAGTACGGTTTTTGGAATGAGCTATAGAACTAGCGTCAGCTATGTGTACCCACCGTTGACACCAAAAGAGCAATAAGAGAAGAGAATAAAATGAGAAAACACTGGACCAACAAGTATTATTTGTGTATTACATAAATAATAGTTCACTACAGCCTTATTAAGGAAAGCACACATCACATACGTACATCATGCTCTAAGTAAAACTGGGGCCAAAAAAAGTAGATGAAATTAAAAAAAAAAAAAAAGAAGAAACGTGCTAATACCTGTTCTTCACTTGACCGGTTATTCAGACAGAACTCGTTATATCAATGTCTGAATACATTAAAATACCTGACAAAACATTATCAAACTTATTTGGTCGTTATATTTTACTTAGAGAGTGAAGATAAGACAATTAGGAAGATTTTATAGGAATAAATAAGAATAATGCTTTGAAATGGAAGCCGTCAGTAACAAATATAAACACTATTCTATTTCAATGATAACTCTGATTTTGTAATTCCACCCAATAAGATACCGAACATTGACGCTAATACATTTCATCTTGCAGAGACTTTAAATTTACTCGCTAAACTATACATACGTATGCTGATGGGTTTGTAAAGGGGGTTGATGAAATGCAGTTCACACCGGTATTTCGTCCGCCCGAGATTAACTAACTGTTATACTTTTGACTGTTATGTTTTCTTAGTCAATCGTTAAGTTGACGCAGTATTTCTTTCTCTAGCCGCTGCTTGTTATTTTCAATGATCTTCTGTTACTGAACAAGAAAACAAATGTTATTCCCGCTCAAAAATTATTGTTTTACGTTTCGAGATGTGAAGAATCAAAAAATGATGATTACACTGCAAACGATGCCTTAGAGGTTTATTATTATGTATTAGAACAACACTTCTACGTAAATGAATGACATCATCAGATTTCGTACTCCCCACAGATGCTGTAATTCAAATTTCAGCTTTCAAGGTTGATTAGGACAGGGAATAGTAACTGAAGTTTTCCGTGACACAAGAGCTTCTATTTCCCAGGGGGTTGGTGTAAGTAAGGACAAAGAACACCAATATCAACAATGGTGAAATAAACTGCATACATTTTAAGGATTGGACGTAGAAGTTCTTGAGAACAACTAAAAATCAGAAAGGTAAAATGAAATATCTACCGATCCTCAACTTTTACCACAGTTGAATTACATAGGACTTGAAAACCTCGATTTCAAATTGAACTCTTGAAATAAGATGCCATTACAGTTAGATCAGCTGATGCGTTCATCACATGATACGAGGCGATTTTTTAGAATCCTATTTTCGAATTCTTCACATTTTTAAACGCAAAACAATGAATTTTGATGGGGGTTAAATTTTGTTTTTCTCGGTAGATTTTGAAGAGTCATTATTGAAAATGATAAACCAAGATGGCTTCACTTTCCGTGAATGCTTCCACCGCCCGGAGCGTTTCTCCGAAACTGCTGGATCAAAGTTAATGAAACTTGGGACAGAAGTCATTCTGGGGATTGCAGTTTTGAGTATTCAAAAATCTAAAATATCAAAAATCTGATAACCTGGAAATCTGAATATCGGAAAAAATTGAACTAACAAGCTTCAAATGTTTTAATATCTGCTTCACGTTAATCCGTTCTCTCTCCCTCAGGGCTAGAGCTTTGACAGAAAAAAGAGACGTATGTGAATGAGAACTCGATTAAACATTGCCTAGTATCATCTGATGATTGAATCAGCTGGTATAATTTCAATGGAATTTTGTTATCAATTTCAGTTGCTTTTCTACATACGTTTCCTAGAGTGTATCTATGACTCTAGTTTTATTTTATCTTGTTAAATTTAAGTTGTTCCCTTCTTACATTGAACCATAACTCACTCACTTACATTGATCGATTTGCACCATGTTTTGATACCAACTTCTGTATCTTACATCGGGACCAGTAAATGTTGATTTTCACGGTATCATATTTCTGACTAAGTCAACGAACTCTCTTTGGGACATCCAAAAATCGATTATAAAATATGGAGACAGTGACAAAATGAAGTTCTCTTGCGGTTAATTTGTTCTTAGTGAAATATAAATGTAGGTATTTCTAGAATCTAGAATGCAATTAGAAGAAATGTAGAAGTCAGTCGTTTAGTTTAGGACAATGTACCGCAGGCAACGTATAATGTCCACAGATCAGTGACTGAAGTACAAAGGTTCTTCTAATACAGAAATATTGTACTTCTTTGCAGCATTTTTCTTCTGTTGTCCGTATACCATGTAAAAATTGAATTAATTGATACATCAATAGGCTAATTCAAGCACTGTGAGTTATGTGCATCAAATTCAGGTCTTTAAAGTTCCTAAGCTCTCCGAGTTTCACAGTAGAATAGTTCAATTCAATGTACTCACAGAATAATTAGTTTGCTGATAAGTGCAGACTCACCTACGAACCAGAGTGATTATTTTATAAAGTAAATCGTAGGATAGTGGAAGACCATCACACCTGTAAGTAAACCAGAGGTGTCTCCCAAGAAACAATAGATGACATTTGATAAGTCCAGGGGATACCGTTCCGATAAAAGGACTTTCGGGAGCTTGAAATTGGGCGACTATATTGTCTCCGTGAACATAATGTCCGCTATCGGTCTTGAGACACTAGAAAAGAGGCTCAACCCAAAGGAAGGGGGAACGGGTTCCACACCTAATATCGACGATTTATAGCGGCACTTTTCATTTAATTTATAAAGCCTGAGCAAGAGTGTCTGGAGAGGTCAAGTAGTCGGAAGCCAAGCTTTCTAGAAGGATGAGCCCAAGAGAACACCAGTTACATTTTCTCTTTTTTTTAGGCAAGCATCGCCTTTTTTCGAGTGATTCCGTTCGTCGTTTCTTCCATGCTCTCTTGTCTTATAACAACCCCGTAGGAGATTTTTTTTCTTTTTAGTTGTCTCTTCGACTTTTTTTCTCGCTCCTCGCCAATAATATTTCATCTTTCTCTCTCGGTACCCTCCCCATGCTTCGTTTAACATACCATGTTCTCCCTGTCTCCGCATTTCATCGCTTCGGTGATTTTTCCTGAACTGTAGATATTTTCCCTTCAAAATTAAACTTTCCCAAAAAAGTAAAGAGAATTGTTTATTCAACGCTGATAGTTCATTTTTTGTTATCGTATCAGTATGTATTCGGTTTTCCAAAAAACTCAAGAAAATATAAAATGGTAATACTAAGTATAACAAAATCGTTTAAATGCTTCATAGTAATATTTTCAAGAATCAAGTACCTTTACAAAATATTTCAGCCCTGAGGGGAGGGAATAAATCGGCTCTTCCTCGTTTTTATTTATAACAATTATAACTTACGCCTGATGGCCTCATCAGAGTTATGTCATACATTATCATCACCCAAGTGATTGTCTTATTCATTTTCATTCATTCCATTTTTTTCGAACAAAATAACATCTCACCTCGAATCCTGATTTTGAATACTGAATTTTGAAAATTATTTTTCTCTCGATTGGGCATTTTTAATACATTTTTTAATGACTTATTTTGATGCATACACGCCTACAGGATCTGTAGGTATTTTACACGAAGGGTATTTTGGGATGCCAAGTTGTTGACCCTCAGCAAACACAAGATATCTCTGATATTTGGGAAGAACACTTTTTTCCGCATTTCCGTTGTTGCATTGTCTTGCACTCTATCTTCAACTAAACTAGACTTCAACTTCAAGTCGCTTTCTGCGTTTATCACACACAACACTATCCGCCAATAAATTCCACTTTAGTGCAATACTTTGCTTGCCTTTCCTAAACTCGAACTACGTGTATGACGAACGAGAATGAAAAGATGACATGGTAAATATGATGATGTGATAACATGGGCCGTAAACCACTTCCATTGCTCATGCATATCCATTCACGACTGTTAAGCCGACAAAAATGTATTTAATGATCCTCCGTGAGGGAAAGTGACCGATGATTTTGGAAAATGTTGAACAACACTATGCCTGCCATGGTGAAGTCGAGAATTATTTACGTCAGTACAGATTGAGCTCTAGCGAGCCGGTAAAACAAGCGCAAGTCGTCAAGGTCTCGCGCCTAAGTCTTGCGATGAGGTTGAAAGATGAGGTGGCGAGGGCCTCCCCTAAGGGCCGCAGAGGGTTGCTGTTTTCACAACCTCTAAATGAGTGTTCGCCCTTAGGGCGTTTAGTGTTCAGGAGGGAATGAGCTTACACAACTCCCTTCGAGCCCCAAGCGGTCTGCAACCCCGAGTCTTCTGACTCTCTCCTCGTAATATATTTTTTAAACCATTCAACTTAGCTCTCGTTCCCATTATTTGGCCCTCCGGGTGATTTTTCAACTTATTTTTCAATGGAGTAGACACTTTGCAACAAAATCAGTCTATTATTGTGGCGACATAATAATTTACTTCCTTCACGTATTGAATTTTATTGATTTTGGTTTGAATACGTGAAACATTTAACCGATCTGGACCAATAATTGGAATCATCGTAAGAACGGTTACTCGTACCGTTCAAAATAATGTCGAGCTCACTGACCTCCTTTGTTCATCCTCTCGACACAACCTGCCAGACCTCTTTCAAGGTGTGACTTGTTCTTATTGTGTGCAAACCAAATAATAATTATTCACACCCCAATACGTAAATATACATACCTTTCCTTGGTATTATCCTACTTTTACCTGCTCATACCATTATGGTATTGTCTTATCTTTCGTTGAGTTAGTCAGATCAGATTATTCAACATCACTCAGATAATCATTCAATTACAACCTTCTTTGTAGCAGGATTTTGTTACAGATTTAGCATGAAATATTTTAGTGATTGAATTTCTTACCAATTTTAAAATTCTTTGCCGCAATCTTTAATATTTATAATAGAAAATCCAGAAAAATAGGAAATTAAATTGTGTCAATCACTTTAGTAACATTTTCAGTTTAAGGGGTCAGGGTAATGAGGGTGCATTAATTAGGTAATGCGGCTGTTAAAGTTAATGTGGTCTAGAATGGATGAAAGAACTGATGAGAGAGTGCACAAGGGCAATCGGATTTACCTGGATTTAGGATCGGGTCACATTTGGCACATATTACTGTTATATCCTCGGTCTAGCCATTAGTTAGTTTATCAAACATTACTATGTACAGGATCATTAACCAGCAAACCATAAGAAGATGATACAATGTTGAAGAAAGTGATCATGGTAAACACATGTTGGCTGAATCCATCACTAATCTCTCTGAAGGACTGCTCAGAAAAGAATGCAAAGAAGGCACTAAAAATAGGGTTCACTCTACATCCTGGACACGAAAAAATCTCATGAATAATTTCTCCTAATGAGCGTTTGGACATTGTGTTCTTGGACAGTTATCCCCAGTTAAGTTTAATATTAGAAATAGTAGATATCCATCAGCAAGTTTCTAGACATATGATTCGTGGATGGTGGGTGGAATGAAAGGTTCCACGAGTCCAAGAGCACTTTGTGATACCTTTTGAATAGTGCACGGATACCTGCTCAGTATGATGATAACTAGGACATCACCATACCCTTGACATCAGTATTCTCTCTCATCAAATGTAGGGAAGAGACTGTCCACTACTATGCCCTATAGGAGCGGGGAGAGATCCATTCTCTGCAAGCATCCCGTAGCAGTGGTTACTGCAGTCTTCTCCCTAAACATTGTCACCTCCACTGTGCTTTGCTCTGACATGGTTCGCTCCCATTTGCGGAATCATTGTCTCTCCAGTATACTGGTCCAAGTTAAAAGTTGAAAAAGGGAGTTAAAAGAAGTGTTACTGAAGGGCTCCTCTGTCATCCAAGAAGATTCCTATTGCAATCTGCTTGTCCTACAAGACTTAACAATTTTCCCAACTAAGTGGTGAAGAGCAGTCTCGCAAGACCGTCGTTATCGATGTGCTCACTCAATGTGTAGTGGTCCTCTTCAATTCCTTCAACTGGAGTGAGGACATGCTGATTGGCCTAAGGTCTTTGGCAATGTTACGATAATTAATTCCCGGTTTGGGAATAAATACTGACGTTAAACTGTATAAAATTCCATAAACAATGTTGTTTCAACAGGCGGATGTTTGAATAATTTAAATTCAAGTATGGACTCATCTTTTTTTAGTTACACTGTTCCCGAACAAATTCCTGAGATCAAATTCCAAAATCTGCCGTTCCGCACTAGATAGAACGTTCGAGGGCGGCCAAAAAGTACATCATTTTCATTAAAAGTATTATAATTTTTTGTTTCGTACAGGAAGGTTGGTGAACTCTGTGGTGGTTCACAGAGTTTTATTGAGGGCAAAGTCATCCTACCGTCATTGGAACGTCTAGAAATCAATTAACAGGTATCAAGACACACGGACCACCTGGGAGACCTTTATGGCTAATTCTTTCCCTATCCAATATCCCTGACTAAAATACGATTACAAGGCATGGAGGAGCGAGGCGATAGGCTACGTCTAATAAAGATTGGTGTGTGATGTACGTGGAAATTCGATCTAATACAGAAATATTGAATCGTTTTGTAATATTTTCTTTGTTTTTAAAGTAGCTCTAGAAAAATCTCTCTGATTAATTTAATTGAATCCAGCTGTATTCATGTTTCAATACATTAATTAACCAATGCCATCCATGGAAGCTGAATACAACACAGAAGCGTTGTGCACAGCAAATGCTTGTTGAAGGATACACCTAAGAACTTCTGACAATGTGTTGTTCTCCGTGTGTCGAGATAAACAACTCAACCTTTGCATGATGGTACGATGAGCGGCTGATAAGAACCATGGGGAGCGGAGAGTTATCACTCGACTGATTTGCTTTTAGACACGACTGAAATATTACGTTTGTCCTAATAATGTCCAAGTTGTTAACTAGTTGGCCGTTGACGAATGAGAAAGGAAAATGGGTCGCTGTTGAATACCGAGGGATAAGAAGGAAGAATCAAACTATAAGATTATTTTATACCAGATACATCCTTGTGATTTCCATTCATCAAGTATTTCCGGAAGTCGTGTAAAGCATTGGATCAATGGTCCACCACTCACCCTCAAAGATGCTATTACGAGTATGCAGCTTACTTACAACTTTGCGGAACGTTCTGAAAGGGAATGCGATTCACGTATATGTATTGTCTCCGTTTTTGTCATATTCGGAAGCCGCAATGGGCCTTTCACAATGATGGACAATGAAAAATGTAACTTAGTTTGGGCTCTAGGTTTGAAGTAAAATTAATAACAAAACTGGAGAAAAATATTTAAGGTTTAATATTTCTGCTTTACGTACCCCTTCTAGCAAGATCATCGGTAGCTAACCATTAAACGGAGTCTATGGTAGATTATGCAAATTTAACTGCAAGTACGTTGGAATAGTCTTTTGCTTCGTCGATTATCAAGGCTCGTTGTCAAAAATAATAAATCAATTATTATTAAAATATCTAGTCACAGCAGGAACAACCTCAGCCAAGTTGGGCGTGACCCATAACTTCCTCGTCTAGGTTACATCATGTTTGGACCTTTTGAAATGTTTTAAATAATCTTGATATTGGTTTGTATGGATTTTCACCCTCTATGCCCTCAGGACTGACCAAAAACAATGCTGAGATCACAGGGCGATGTACAATTTCTAGGAATATTTCATAAACTTTGTGTCAGAAGTTCCGGAAAAAAGTTGATACGGTGGACAGAAATTTGGTTTAATTCAAACTTTTTGCTTCCGAGTCTGCGAAGCAGCGGAAGCTTTGTGTTCACTTTCGGGAGCCAAAAATTTTTGTTGTCGCATTTTGCGTTTCATAGCTTAACAAACAAATTTGGTTCCATGTCTGTCGGTCTATCTGTCTGTCTTTCTGTCCGCATTTCCTTGTTACAGCCATAACTTCCACAATTGTGATTCAATTTAGCTCATATGCTAAAGGATGTAACGAGGAAGCTGCTGTGCCATCTCCTTGGCAGTGTATTTTATTTGAAGAGGGGTTATCTTTAATTTTTTTGATAGTTTTTTTTAATCGTTCAGTATTGGTTCAATTTCGGGAATAATAGACCAATAAAATAAATTTCTTTGATGATTTACTGTTTACTTATATATAATAAGGGTGATTCCCAATTTTGCCCGGTGCAAGAATGTACTCTATACACAAATCAACACAATATCCTTGTCCAACAATAAAGTCAAGAACTATCTGTGTAATTCCTCCGCTCTGCAAGTATTATTCATATTTGTGTCAAGAGAAAATATCGTCTGTCATCGCTAATATGATACTTTGAACGGTACACAGTATTAATTAATTCACCTAGTGTACCTTTGTAAGATATTATTTTTGTGCAGACAGCACTATTGATCTGGTGCCAATGAAACTAATTTATAATCGTAGAGTGTCTACTGATTGGGCTGTTGATCGTACATGCATGTGATCTAGCACAGACCTCCCGTTGAACTTACAGACTTCAGCCCTCCCGTATAACAGACTAATTTTTCAAACGGTGAAAGAACGGATGATTGTAAAGCAATCCGAGTGGTCTCATTCGGTTCACGGAACTAATTTCAATCTTTTATCATGAAAACGTTTAAAAAACAGCCCTCCTAGATCGAATGCGATCGTGATTTTGTAAAAGTTGAATTCGTAAATAATATCCCGTAGAATGATCCAGATGCCTAGATTACCGTCACATCCCCGATTTTTGAGCCTAATTTAGCTAACGTTGGTCTTGACCGCCGTACCTCTTTCTACGTCAGAAGCTTTCCTCCAAAACTCCTGGGTCAAAGTTGACGAACTTTGACTAACAAATCCTACATCGATCAGGGATATTTAGGTAATTTCGGCGTGTCGATCAAGCAATCCTAAAGATGATACTTGAGGAATAGAATATTAGAAAATCAAAGTCTCAAAAACTGTTGATTTTAAGGATGTTTTTTTCTCGAATAGTTCAGAAACAAATTAGATCCATGAATCGAATGAGATTACTGGGGTACGATTAGTTGAGGTACGATCATCCGATCGCTTACCATATGAACAATCAGGCAGATAGAATGTCGGGCTGCAGACCCTATTGTTCTTCAACTCGTGGTTGACGAAAGACGAACTACCACGGTTGAAGCTGTCCAATTATATTATCCATATCTCTCAAGCTTCAATTCAGTTGAGGAGGACAAGTGGAGAGATTCTTTTGAGAATCTGCATTTTTATTTTATCTTGGTAAATTTCAGTTGAATTTATACGCGTTTCTGAAAGTACCTACCAAGAAACATTGCCTTTTGTTTGTAGTTCGTTCTGGTGGTCAAGTGATCTGTGTATTAGGGATTTCTAATACATAAATAATAAAATTTTGTAAAAAATAGTTTGCAGCAATTTTTTCAACGTTCTATTACAATGTACTTATGTTTTGAGTAGAAGCATTATATTAGTTTGAAGGATTGATAATAGTCGGAGAGAAACGATATTCTCATCTAGTCCCTTTTGGTTGGACGAGTCGAGTCGCATTAAAGTAGTAAAGACAGGCAGGTGGTACGGGCCTCGGTTCTTTACTGAAGATTCCGCTATTTTTGCCAGTTTCAACTCTCCGTCCGTTCCCAGTGAAATCGTACGTGAGTCACCTCTCAGTTATCAACATCTGGTTTTAATTTACCAAGTCCGCTGACCAGTTGTAGCATCGTAGAGATAGAAACAAAATACAACCAACGCCTTAATATCAGAAATAAAAGTGATCAACACGTATACAGAAAGAAATTCTTTAATAATAAAAATCTGATGTTGAGAATTCAGCACCAGCTAGACCCCAAATGTAAATTTCAAAAGGAAAAAAGTAGTATCATGGTAAATACTGCGAGATTTTATGAAACGAAATAAAAAAATTATCGTAATCATGTTACAGGGGGAAAATAATAATATTCGTTGAAACATGACCAATAATCGACATTTGAATGCAATTTTCAGCATAAGTCTCTGTTTTCATTTCTGAATGAACAACCAAACTTTTGTTTCAGTAATGTCCTGAAAAAAAGAAAAGAAATACATTGTAAACGTATTTTGTATTTTTTTTTTTTTTTTTAAAGTTGATCATGCATTTGTTGAAATTTAATGCTCCCGCAAACATGGTCCAACAAACTCATCCTGTCTTTTGGAGGAAGAACAAAGTTTTTATAGCAATCCTATTATTACAGGGTTATAGCGTGGAACGACAAATACATATAGGACCTACAGGATGGACCATTTTATATCCGTTGAACTACGCAGTTTACAACTAATTTGAGACAAAGAGTGCTTCAAAGAGTTTTATTATTGGTCTACTAAAAATTAGAGTTCTTTTCGTATCGAAATTCTCGTGTTTTCGACCGTTGATCACTAAAAAGGCGATAACCCCCTTAATATGAGGAGACAAATCAAATCTAAGTACTCCATTGGACAAAGCATTACATTTCCGGTCTTTTTAGTCTCTAACAATAATATTTTAAAAGGTACTTGAAGGTGGAAAATGGACCCACATAGATAGTTTTGTCTAATCTGGAAAGTCATATTTTCCTCTAACACTCGTTGGGAACCATGGTTCTGGTGGTAAGTAAAATCTTCTACTCCCAAAAAATTCACCTTTCCAATGGCACGAGTTGTTTATTCTTAAAGGAAACGGAAAATTGAGTTTGATGCAAAAAAAGTAAATAAATAAATAAGAAAATAAAAATAATAATAATTTAGGCAAGCTTGATATTTTTCAAAAAACAAAAAAAGTCTTAGGAAGTTGAAAAGAAATGAAAGAACTTTGGGATTCTACAATAATGGAAACGCGAAAAGGACCCATTTGTATTCAAATCTCAAGTTTCCTTGTTATTTACCGACTTTGTTTGTAGTGACCAATCGATTCTCACTATATTATAAAAAACGCTGCAAATTCTTTCACTGGGGTTTATTATTCAATTGGCTTGCGTTCATTATTTGAATTTCTACTAAGCTTTGGAGTGTGCGTGTTTCACAAGTGATAGAGCGATTATTGAATTTCAGGAGATATGCATAGAGCACGTAAATCTGTTCTCAACCAAAATACCTATTTGGATTGATCAGTTGATCATATTTGTGTGCACGCACACTCAAAAGCTTAGTAGAAATAGAAATCCAAATCATGAACGCAAGCCAATTGAATAATAAACCCTAGGGGAAGAATTTGCAGCGTTTCATGCGTATCAGAATGCTTCAACCCGTGTATCGGCAACATAGCCTTTTAGTAGTTCACTCCAGTATCCACACTACTACATCACTGCATCACTACATCACTAGGTTACTGCGACGACAACATAAACAATAATAAACCAAAAAAACGCGAATGTTGGCACCATAAATCGGGCCGTATATCGTTAATGGTTTGAGCTACGAACCTGGGTTGTGCGTTGTCGGACCAATATTGATTTTTCCTGAAAATTTCAGATATTTTGCTCCAGCCGTTCGGGAGAAATCGTGCGTACGACGTACGGCGGACGGACGGAAAAATTTGTATTGCAGATTCGGATTCTACACCATTTGAAACGTAAACCATGACATTTTCAGGGGGTTGGAATTTTTTTTTCAAGAGCGATTACAATGGTTTATTATTGAATAATAAACCAAAATGGGAAATAATGTGGCTCATCAGCTCATCCAAATGATACCTCTCATTTTATTAGTATACTTTCAGACAGGCAACTAAGGAACTTTCACACTAACACGCTACGGAATTTAAGCTTTCCAAGGCGAACAAAAAAGACCAGCTCACACAGCTGTCTCGTATTGAGTACTTAACAGTTATTAAAATTGTATACGTTATCGCTTGATGTCCCAGTGAAACTCCTTATCAAATTTAGTTTTTCAAGATCTCATGGTGTTTTACTCAACTAGTTTTCAGTTCATGGCTGATGTCCTGATAACTCAATGTCCTTGGATTCCGTTGTACCTGGATATCAGCTATGAGTTAGACGAAGAAGTGGATTGTATATCTTATGTTTGTTTGAAAAATGTCCCCTCCGTAGGTGCCCGGGTCGATGTCATAGTATTCATTACATAATATTCAACGTTAACAGCCACAGAATAGTAATCTGCATATAAAGAAACTCAAATAAACTATTAGTTCTTAGTCAGTAAATCTTGGTGTAATCATTTGCAGAGTTATCCATTTTATTGGTGCCCTTATATTAAACTATAAATTTAACAAACTTTATCAAAGTGGTTCAAAGCTCAGTTAGCTAGAATCGAGAATACAATAACGATGTTAATTTCATACAATATGATGAAATTTGAATTACCTAGTTCCTGGTAAAAGGTGAATGATTGGGTTTGTATTGAGGTTGGCTTTTCGAGAAAAATGAATAAATAAATTAAAAGTGGAATAAATCTTGGAAAACAGTTCAGAAAAGTTCGGAAGGCGTGTCTGATACGTTTGTTCTCACCCGTTCCTATTTGATAGTGGGATAAAACTCGTTTTTCCCTGAACGAATAAATCTCACAGGACCAGGTTTCCCCCTCGTCAACAGCAAATTGAACGGGAAAAGACGAAGCGACGTCGGAGAGAAACAGTAAAGCAGGGAAAAGTTTGTTCGAAGTATAATATTTACGATTTTGGAGCAAACTGAGGGAAACAGGAAGAAAACGGGGACGCGAGAATTTTTGGTGAAAGCGCGGGGGAAAAGAAGGGAGGCGTTTCAGGGCTTTGGGCCAACGGTTGTGTCCCTTGTCATTACCACGGCTGGTGGCTCGATGCCAACTGCCAATTTACTGCTTAAGCCGCTATGCCCTTTCTCCAGCCATCCGCAAAGGAGCTTTAGCTATTCAAGACCTTCCAGAAGGAAAAGTGTTGCTAGAGACCGAAATCCAGTGGAAGGACTACACAAAAACTTTATTTGGGACCTCGAAAACCTCCTTTTCCTTTCAAATTTTTATCGATAACTGAATTAGGAAAGAAGAAAGAATCTCCCCTGCGCAACCAACTGTTTGTGAGATGGAAAAGGGCACTATACGGTCCGATCGATCGAATGTCTACTGCCTCTATCCGTATAATGTGATCGTTAAAAAAAGATAAAGTGAGGTGGAAATTTGAAAGGCCCCGTTATCGAAAATATCTGAGTCCTCCCCTTCTCCCTTTTCCATTAAAGGCTTTTAAAATATTGTTTGAGACGTAATGGAGCAATATAAATCATCTCAAATAGCTTGCGAGCATCCATAGTTTTGTAAAGGGTTCATTGGAGAGCTGCAAACAACCTGGGACGAACATGAATAAGGCTTTCAAAGCGGAAGAATTTCATAATGTCCTTTGGATCAAAATGAATAATAAATACCCGAGATGAATGCATAAATTTACTCAAACACCTCTGGAAGACGTTTCAGCAAATTTTGTCTACATTTTTCTCATCGTGCACAACACTATGTGGCTGATGAGTGGCTCAAAGAAACAGTACTATGATACGACCACAATCAAACATCACAAGAAAAAACCCCTGAAAATTATTACACATTATTATACAGAGGTTTATTATTTCTGTTAGAAAACCCTATTAAAATAACCCTTCTATGTAAGCCACTCATCTATATATATTAGACGTAGTCCGTGAAACCTTGTATAAACACGGCACCTTGAGGGTCCTTATCTTTTTTTGTCCATTCGAGAAGCCATAAAATGAACCCCTTCACATTTCGATTAGGTATGATATTAGCCATAAGGACCATCAGCTGATCACTGACATCCATATTTTGTGTATAATTTCTGGATGTCCAATGACAGCAGAACTGTTGCATGACATCGTCTCATAAGTAAGTCCGTGAACATCACCTCAACTAGGCGTTTGTACGAAACAGAAGCTAATATCAAAACTTATTGCTCATGAAGATTTGACTGCCGGACTATGCCATAGTCACTACGGGTCATTCCGAATACTTTCACGTATTTTACGTTACCGTGCTACCAGTAAACTTTTAGCATCACAGGTTGACTAGGGCAGAATGGCCCTTTGGACCTACTCAGCAGATGAGGAGCCCCCTCGTTTGATTCCAGAGGCCCCGCAGAGCGTACCATTCACATTACAGCTGAAAGTAAGGGCACTAAATGTCAATACCTACAACGGTGAAATACGCTGTATATGGACACGACGTAGACATCCAAGGGTAGAACAACTGAAATTCAGAGTGGTAAAATAAAACACCTAACCCTCAACTTTTACCACAATTGAGGAGCTTACTTTCAAACAGGCACATATCCATTCCGACAAAATGTTCAGGAAGTGAAAAAAAAAAAAAAAAAAAAAAAGATTTGCAGATTATATGAGATGTTTTTCTGCAGTTTCTCATCGGAGTAATGTGTGAGAAGGCACAGATAAAGATGCCTCAGAATATGAATCAATTTTTTCCAAAACGCGAGGCTGTATATATACAGCGAGTGTTGGATATATCCATTTTCACTTTGGAAATGTGCCCTTTTGATCAAAACTCATGGATTTGTGCCTTTTTGAAAAATAAAGAATTCATTCTCCATTCTGTAGGTATTATTGAGGGTTGCTTTACCTGACTCCATATTTCCATTTGTCATGCCTGCCATCTATCGAGTCTCGTGTAAATATTCAACGTCAAGACGAAGGCGCAATGCTTCTTTTTGGATATGTGCCTTTTTGAAAACCCACGACTTATCGCCTGACGAAATTCGGAGGATTTGTGCCATTTCGATTGCAAGGCACTGAAAAAAATGTAGGGGTTGTTACCTTTTGATGCAAACACATAACTTTAGCCCCGGAATTGACGTGGATGTGTTCTGTTTTGTTCGGAAATGATAGGGGGATCTGATTCAACTCATATTCAGAGATAAAAAAAAACGTTTTCTCCCAGATTTGGATATGTGCCTTTTTGAAAGTAACCTCCTCAATTATATTACATAAGACTTGAAAAGCTCGATTTCAAAAGGAACTCTTGAAACAAAATTCCATCACAATTAGATCAGCAGATGCGACCCTCACATGAGACCAGGCAATTTTACCATGTCTATGCAAGCTCACATTTATATACGTGTTTACGTTGTTATTGTTATTTACGTTATATTATTGATCCATCACCGCACATTTTATCGGCTCCCTACATTCTACCTGATCTCATCAGCACGAGAATGCAGTTTGTTTCTGTATCAAACCTATATGGTTTCCGTATGAAAACGTTTGGGCGCCTTCGGTTTTTCCGATCTTTTCGGGCAAAATGTTTTCTTTGTTTTCGTTTTTGTTATTTTTACTGAATATAGTTGTTACCAATGTTACATAGATTCTAGTAACAATGATTGTTACAATCCAGGCAAGTGGGCTACTATTATGTTATTGAACTAGTGAACACGTAACTGTATTTTCGTCGCTAAATATCTATAAATTACAATTTTCTGTCTTTCCTGCACAATGGTTACCTGCCCAAAATATTGTTGGGAAACCTTGGATGTTTATTTGTAATGTTTGTTTTACAATATGATTGAAAATTCAATGAATTTTATTTTAGAAAAATGTAATGTTTCACTTTCCTTTGTGCATTCTTCTGGAAGCCTTCCTTGATAATATTTACAATAATACTAGTAGTTACTTGTACTTACAAAATTTTGAAGCTAAAGCAGCAATAATAAATAGGCATTACAATAAGTAATGTTTATTTGTAATTTAAGTACAAAAAATAGGGATAGATTTGTCATTTGTTTAATAATATTCAGCATTGATAATAATTGGGTATGGGGATACAATTCCAATAGCTTAAGAGAACAAACGTAGAATTAGCTATTAACAATGTTTAAAACAGCGCTGTTTCGACTCCCACTCGGACCTGAGACCATAAGAAAGCCTGTGGGAAATCCCTGTTCGTGGTGGGTTGACTAAGTAACAGTAAGTTAGGCGGACTGGACTCAGAGATCAAAGTTCTGGAAGTAAAAGATTTTAATAGAATTTGTTTTCAAGACTGATGTTTTTGTTCATTACTGGTCCTAACAAGGGGTTTTCAACAACTAACACGAAAATGACTTTTCCGTCCACGGTGATCTTCATCCAAATCGGTGCGGCTCGTAACGTGTAGGTCATAGCGCAAAGTCATAAATGTACCATACCGGTAAAATAGTTCATGCATTTCTACTCCACCCTACCTAGAAAAGCTCCACTCCGAATTTCGGTACCTTGAGTAGAATATTTATTAGTGTCAGAGATTATTTAGCTGATAAAAGTAGTTCCCCAAGCTGTAATCATCCTCGACCAAATATCGGTATATAGTTTATATGTTTCTAAAAAATTGTGCCACTATTGCCAGTGGCTAGGAGTAAAAAAACAATGAATAAGCATTATTTTTTGGAAAATGCTGATACAATAGATAATATCATGGTTACATTGGTTTTGCTGCGTCGATTATGGCGGCAACCTACAGCAACTATGTAGACTTTGGAATGCTGTAAGGGTAACTGGATTTATACAAATGAAATAGGTGATCATTAAAAACCTAACCGTAAGAACGGAGATGCAAACAATACTTCAAAAATATTTGATGAATGAGGTGCGTCACCAAAATTAAATGTTACAGCTACAGAGCGGTTCACCCGGACGACTTGTTAAGACTTTTCTTGATGAAATATGTTGGAGGTATAGATCCTGTACCCCGGCGAGGGATTTTCTGTTAATTTTGGGAAAACCTCATCGAAATCGAAGCGAGAACAACGGCGTTTTTCAGTTTGTCATTCAATGAATCAAAAGAGTTCTCCTGGATTACTATGTTCATATGTTTGCTCATTTTAAGACCTCTAGAGCTGAAAAAATCAACATTAACATGTGTGTAGCTGTTTTATTTTATCTCATTTTTCCATTTCGGGATTAAATACTAATTTGTGTGTCGAGATACGTACTAGGGTCTGATGTACCTACCTCTTTTGAACTTACATCAAACTTAGGTGGCATTTTATAATGAACAATAGACTTGTTTCACTGTAGATTTGCTTGTGGCACAATGGGTCACGGTTGTCTCAGTGACCAACTGTTCCTCCCATCCCTTATTCGAGAAAAAATTTGGCATAGTACCTACTCGCTAGTGATTTCCGCAGTTTTTCCTTTTCGATAGGCATAACTAACATTGTTTAAGGAAAATCTCACACGATTGCAACATTTATATTTTCAATTATACATGATATTGTCAAGGTATATACTACTAAATGGTATGATGGTCTGTAATCAGATCGATTCGTGTTACAATGTCACATAGAGTTAGGAAGGGGTAACTCGGACTGAGGTACCAGTTCACATAGCTAGTTCGTTCAGTTGAGTGAGAAGTAAGTATTGTGTTAGGAGAGTTTTATGGAGTCTTCCAGCAATTTGCATCTTCTCAGTCTTCACGGGTTTTGTATGGGTCATGAACTTATAAAAGCACTTGTTCTACCATTTTCCATCGCAGCAAGTTTCATATTGCATTATAAGGAGATACTGAACTGTGTCAGGAAGAGTTTATCACGAACTTTTATCGAGTTTCAGTACTTTGGGAACACGATAGAGTCGAAGAAGCTGTTTCCATGATACCAAAAAGTAAGACAAGAAGTGGAGGTATAAAGCCAGCGAGTATATTGTCGGTAGGAACTTGCGGTGGATACTTCCCTGAGGGACATTTTCCATCGGGAAAGGCGATACACCGGGGCCACTTCTATTGACCTTAAGTCTTTCAAGTCGATGGCCCGTCCATGTTCCGGGATAAACTCTGCTCCCTCTTCCCTTTTCGAGTGCAAACGATGTCCGTTGGAGGTAAAGATCGTGAACAGTTCCCTTGGTTGAGTGAGAAGAATGGCTAGTAAAAAACAACGAGATCGGCCTTTGCGAACTAAAACCAAAAGAAATACATTTCCAGAAAGCTGAGATGGACGGGTTCTATGTAATTTAATGTTTCGACGAATACCTCCTCTTTATTTTGTATGTTGAATAATCATGAAACTCGGCCTTTACAATCCTCGCGAACATAAGTAAAAAAATAAATACATTAATGAATGAATGAAATCATATACAGGGTGGCCAAAATTTATAGGACCAACAATTTATCTCCGTAATTTCCGAACTAAAAAAAAAAAGAAAACATTCAAACGGTAACCCCAATAATTTTTGACGCGGAATTCAAATACTTTTTTCCAAAAACACTATCTAATAAGGGAATAATAAATCTTGTATGATTATGCAGCTTTTCTGTTTGATTTGATTTTAATAATAATTATTAAAATCAAATATGGCAATTAATGCTAGCTATCTAAGCAATATTTTCATTCGTACTCTCTCAAGGAAAAGAGACCGTAGAATATGAATACAAGTTTAGACTTGGTATTTAAAGGCCATTCGTTTGAATCCACCGATGCTTACAATAAAATCGTGTAATACGGGGGTTTCGACAGTTTCTAATACGCGTTTGAATAAATAAATGAATATGGTCAGTTATAACTAGGTGAATATATGACCTGAAGGTGTTGCCCATCTTAACTGTCTGACTGTCTAGCTGTAGTCGAATGGAAATGAATTTGAGACGTTTTCTACTTCACATTTGAGGACAGTAATTAATCTAAACTTTCAGACTGTCAATTTTGAGTCATCTTCTGTATCCATTTCAAATTTGGTTAGCAGATTTATAACCATCAATATGGTACCGATGAACTGAGGACCGCGTCAACACTACACAACATAATATGTTGTGAATATATTGTAAAAGCAAAGCCACTATCATAGCATAATATTACTAATATAACTCAACACACTCATATGCTCAGATTTCATTACTGTACGTCTCCAACTGAGTATTGATTTGTAAGTTAACATCAAGTTAGGGCTTAACTTATATATTTCCTGTTCAATGTTTTTTTCGTCCGTCTATTTCTTTGATGCGTTAATAGATTGTGGAATACATAATTACGTGGTAGTACTTATTTCATATTGTACTGTTAGTACAAGATGGACAATTTTTAGGGATTCATTCAGGTTTTGTGCTACAAACCTTGTTACGCATTAGAAACGTTGTAATTTCTTGAGATTTTTCATCAACCATTCTTTTCTGGACTTATGTGGGTGAACGTAACACAGCATAAAAACAAATACGAGAAAACCTGGCGAGGACATGAAAAGACCTATTGTTTTCCAGAATTGAAGGACCCAGAATGAAGAAAAAGTATTTGTTCGGGCCCACAAAAGAAACCAGAGAACAAGACCCAATTTATTGTCTCAAAACGTAAAGGTTGAGCGGATAATGTTGCAAAACGTTGGTTGATTGACAGCGACAGCGCTATGGCGGGGTGTTTGGTTGGAAATACGGGCGGAGGGGTTGGGGTGTATGAAGGAGACAAGCGCTGCAAGGGGTTTATTGATTCCCCCTGGAGCCTCTCCATTTAGATGCTCTTGTAGGACGGTGTCATCAGAGGAGGGACAGGGGACAAAGCTGAGTTGAGGGGATGGGCCCGGACTGCAAGCTATCTTGCCCAACCACACTTAGTCAATAATTAACTACGTTTTCTTCCTCTAGGCACTCAGTCTCTCATCAGTGTAAACAATACTGGTTTTACCATGTGAGAGCTGTCCATTCTGCTCACCAAGTGGGCCCTAAGGCGTTTTTTTTTTTCTAGACACTCTTAACAACAGTTCTCCGTTGTGAAAACTTACGGAAATTAGTTTATTTATGGTCTTCGTCGTTTTCAAACGAAAACATGGCTACGAAAGACAAATTTTCAGTAAGACATGCAATTTTACCTGTGAAACACTTATAAATTCCTTCTATTTGATTTATTAGTTTTAGTTAAGCCTATTAGAACCTCAAGAGTTACCCAAAACGACAACCATACATACTAGTTATATCGAGACTCGAGACAAAAGAGTTTTTAAAAAACGATGGATTTATTGAACACACAACTCGCGAGTAACAACGGGGAATTGACACGTGTAACTTCGGGCAGCGAGACAGCAAGACTGAAGGTCTTGGTGGGAGGCTGCGGCTTTTATAAGTGCGGAGAGCTAATGCAGCGAAAATAGTGCAAAATAAGGGGTTTTGGCAACATAACATACATAAATACGTACCTGTGTAAATAGTGATAACATCCCATTATACGCTTCTCCTAGGATGTTACTGAGCTGACATAATTTGAAGGGAGACATAAAAAATTTGCTTTACGATTACAATGGCTTGTTACCGAAAAAAGTAAATCAAAAATTGTTATCAATTCTTCTTATAATTTTTGATAGTTTTACACTTTCCAAAATGGTTCTAACATGTAGGTGAAGATGTTTTGAACCGTAATAGTTGCAAAACAAAAAAATTTCTCTCCTATCTCCGTTTTACAACTTGTACCTGTCTGAACAGTCTCCTTTCCTGCATTAATTTCAAATTAAAAATTTTATGATTGAATTGATGCTGAAAATGTTATAAATTTATGTTCTTAAGTTATTATCTTATCATTCTTCTCTCTTCCAATAGTAACCGTACAATACAACCCAGCAAGTGGTGAACTGGTTCTTTCCTGTTGGGTCTTTCAGCATCAGTGCATGTTCTTACATCATAACGCATATAGACACTAGTTTCATCACAGGTTGTGATCCATTTATACAACTGATCTGTAGTTGTACTCGTACAAGAACAGTTGATTTAAAATAAATAAAAAAAACAGCTTTACATATTGTGTACACAAAACAAGAAAAATCAAACTGCAAGAATCGGCGGTACAACTAATTTGCAATAGTTTCAGTCATAGAGTTTTTGAAACCTGTAGCACAGGTAACTATTTGGCGTTCGAGCTGCTGGGACCTCTCCTACCTGGTGTCCGTTACGAATCTACTCGTAGTTACCACCCTGGCGCCATCGAGGAAGGTCGCGCGCCTGATATTCTTGATGAGTAGTGTCCATTTTCCTTCAAGTTGAAGGATCAAACATACACATTGTTGGCAGAACTTTGAAACATTGATCTTGAAAATAGTTTTAAACGGTTTTTCTGATGTACGCGTGATACGCACGCTATGTTGGCAATAACGGGCTTAAAAGAACAATGGCAATGCAGCTTTTAAAATCAATTAAATCAAAAGGTAATAGTGAAGAAATAATGATTCTGAGCGCTTCAACACCGTTTTCAGTGGTTCTTCCCCTAAACAATTTAATCAACGCATTTTCTGATATACCTACGCGTAAAAAGTACGCTTTGTTGATAATAAAGGTGGAAAAGCAAGTTGGCTTTGTAGAGTAACAAAAAAAACAAAAGTTTTAAATAGAACTTTTCGAGAGAGAATAACTTAACAACACACCAAATGGAGCAATTCAATAAAAATATGACAGCGTTGTATTAGTTCCAAAAAAACTTACTCTTTGGAGATAATTTGAGATGTTTTTAAAAGTATGTAGCAGATCAAAAAATTCCCCTGAGGAGAAATTGGAATTAAAAAATGTGAGCTTTTCGGGTTAAATGCATGAATGATGATGAAACCGTGATGTATCATCCATACTTATATGGAAAGTTGGATGAATTAAGTGACGGTAGAGGTATATTTTTTACTATGTCCGATATACTCGATGGTATAGCTCCCAAGAATTTCCGATATTATCGGGTCACGCTGTTTACTGACCTTAAGGGCATTCGCGAACGTTTTGAAATTTATCTCAGTATCTTTGACATGTAAGCCATAGGCTTGGGATTGACACCTCTCACACATCATAAAAAAATACCGTAATATGTCTTTTTATTTTCATAATTTAGTAGCTGCACACTATCATGTGTACAAATAAGTGAAGTGAGAAACAAATAATACTGATAATTACAATTATTCGCCCGTACGGTGATGGCGCTCGCCTGGATTTTTTTTTTTTTTTTTTTTTTTTTTTTATCAGCGGGCAGAGTTTAACACGTTCTGAGCTTAGAAAAGAAAAAGTCCAGAAAAAATGCAATCGTGTCTGAAATACGAATGAACAATGATTTGGCGTTCCTTTTTCAGGAAAAAAAAGCAAAAGTTTCGTGGGGAAAGAAAGTTTGGTTCTTTTTCACGTTGTGAGTGGGGGAATGGAAGGGGATTCCCAAGAACGAGGAATGAAGAACACTAATGAATGGAACCAACATTGTTCCTCGAAGAGGAATGTGAAGCGAAGGGTGGAGTAGGGAGGGGGACTTGGAAAAAGTAAAGTTTAGCGAATTGTCAAACCTTGTCATGGGTAGGCACGGAAGCGTTCTTCAAAGTTTTGCGATCTAACGCTGATGACTATGTTGCTGAATTCGGGGATGAATTTAAGACGAACGATGATAACATGTCTGACTAGAAAAATTATGGTAACGAGTCAGAGGCATGCCATTGTAACCATTACGATTTGAAAAGAAAAAAATTATAATAAAACAGCTAAACATTGAATTAGAAGTTATCATAATAAAGTTATTAAACAGGGAAAACAATTATCAATAATTAAGGGTTGACAGGATGATGTCAATATCATCACTATTCTATCATCATCAGTATTAAAACTTGATAATTTAAACAAAAACTGTTCTTCTGTTCTCAAGCACAATAGACTTACACCTGGCTAAATGTTTTTATGAGCAATATTGGGGAAGTATTAATGTAAAGCACAGTCTTTTATTTAATTTTTAATTTTTATTCATTTAGTTTAATGTTTTCTGTACTGTATAGGAATGTGTGTCCCTCATTTATATTTTTAGCAAAAGGGGTCACTGCCCTCGCAAAGATTATAGAAGTTACTTGGGGAAAATGTGGTTTTCTTATAGAAGATGTAATTCATCTTGTAAAATCGGTCGTGTAGTTTCTGAGTTAAATGGTAACAACAATAAATGAAACCTTTCCTTTTTCATGATATTAGTATGGATGAATTAAGTTAATTGCAATAAACTATTTTCCATGAGAAAAATATTGGTTTTAGATCTACGGAACACCGTTTATACCATAATTTTGAATGATGGGGTTATGAATTCAACATAATTTTCTTTTTATAGCAAGGTTTTGAAATTGTAAAAATGAGGGGTCCTTCAAGCCAATAAGGTGATCTCAAGAAACCTGTTTAGCAAAAATTTAATCTTTTTGCCTCGAGGACAAACGAAAAAACTGCTGGAGTGCCGATGGTAGGGGAGATAAACCTGCGATAAATTACCAAATAGAAGAAGTAAGACGTTCTTCCAATGCGGGGGAGGTTGCCAACAGCTAAATGGGCCACCGCACTTGATTGGTGGTTGCTCATGGGGTGTAGAAACGCCTTAGCACTCGCCCAAAACCTTTAGTGGTTATAGCGGTTTTAATTAAACGGGCTCGTTCATAGTTGAAGGAGAAAACCTCTTTAGCCCTTTCCCCTTCTAGCCACAGTGAGGACCAGGTTTTGCCAATTCTAATTTGTATTGTGCTCCTCTAAACATTGCTACATCAAGATGTGAATTTCACATCACATGCTAGTAGGTCGCTACAAGCGATTAGCTGTGGTAAATGAATGACGATTTGTACATACCTGCTGTTTATTAATGTTTCTTTATAGCCACACGTGTAATAAGGATTTAATCTAACTATCAACCAATCTCACTGATGATAAAAGAAAACCACGAGCTTACTTTTTCGTATTAACTAAGCTGTAGCGGATACTCCTGGTCCCCGGTCTATTCACCATAGATTCAGGAGACCCGGAGCCATCCAGCTCATCCCCTAGAAGTTCGGAATAAGAAGGCGAGGCCGTCGACATTATAACTTAATCTGTCTCTTATTGACTTTTCGATTCATACATTCTTCCATTCATTGCATGCGTGAACCAAAGGCTCAAGAACCTTGACGATTTTTCGACAGTCAAATTTTCAGAAGAGTAGGTCCTGAGAACTAATGTTGTTATTCCATTTTGCCTGTTTCGAGAAATCCATGAACTTCGTTATATTAGAAATAATTTAAATCAAGAATTTTGAAACCTTTCGAAATAAGACTGATATTTTCCTTATTGTTATTCACAGACTTCAACTCAATGAATCGAAAAAGCACACCCGGAATTGCTTCATTAATTTGCTCTCCCTAAGGGCTATGGCAAGGAGGTGGTGGCGTGAAGCACCTTTCAAGGGTTGGAACGGTTTGTCTGCAGCACCCACCCAATGCCCCAGAAGCTTAAAAGCTCAATGTATTGGCTCAGAGCAGCAGTTTCAAGACACGAGAAGGAGAAACTAGTCTATCCCTCTCATCCCCGGGGGGCTATAACAGGGGTTTCTAAGTTGAGGAAAAGTCTCGCAATATGCAGAGTAAAGGTAAGTAGTTGATTTTTAATTGGTTATATTTATAACCAGCTGGTTTTCCTGGCCTGGCCCGAGTCAGGGTAATAACATAGAGAAGCAGTTCATGTTCAAATTTATCACGAAAAAATCCAGCCGAAGTCCAGTCATTCAATTTCTCTTTCTTCCTTTTATATTCCTCCAATTGGGTGCTTGCCATTATATGAAATAAAACAGTAACAATAAAAGATCTACAGGCTTCAAGTAAAATGTCTGTATCTTAAGCGAACGGGAAAGAAATTAGCCAAAGGACCAAAGGACACTCCACCCATAATCGTGACCCTAAAAAAGTCTGTAGGAGCATGATTTTCTATTATATTGTTTTAATGCGCAGATATGTAAATTAGTAAATATCCCCTACTTAATAACTATACTCAGGACAGATCGTTCAAGCCATGAAGCAAAAAAGCACCCAAGTACGAAAGAATAGTTAAGTTAGTTAGAATATTAAAATAAATAGTTAAAAAAACAGGAATAATAACAAAATGTTAAACTTAGTGTGTTAAGAGCAAGAGGAAACCCGACCCTAGGGAAACCTCCCTGCCCAACGGAAACTTCTTTAATGTAGAACATAAATAAATCTCATGTAAAACACCCTCTCTTGGTCTCGGAGCCCCTTACAATGAAATATTTATCCGAGGTCGGTCTCCACAGCTCCCCGTCCACATCCCCTGTTCGTGAAAACAGATGTACTCACGGGAGTCAACGTTTATTCTTTTTGGGTGTGCAAGGGGTGGGGCGGGGGCTCAACGTCGGCCATTCATTCCTTCGATTTGACTCCTTGCCCCGCCTCTCAGTCTTATAAACATGAGTAGTATTAAAGAGTCGAATCTGAAACGTTTCTCATAACTTTCTTTCAACCGTGAATAACGAGTTCACATTTCGTGACACATCTGACAGGTGAAAAACAGGTACCTAGTAATTCATACCGTACATGTACGTATACATGTATATGTTGTAGTCAAGAAAATTTGATATTCCAATATTTCCAGAATCTAACACACCATTTTCTGTTGAAACACATGGAAATTCCAATGACACTGGATATGGCCTTGAGGAATTGATTACCCTAAATAACATCAGGTTCGTCTGAGCCTTTATTTGGCGTACCTATTAGATTGAGTAGGTATTAGGTCCAGCTTTACGAAAGCTGTCGCACCTGTGATCACGATTGCTATTAAGGAACACCGACAAAAAAAAAAAAAAAAAAAAAAAGAAAGTATGAGGCTGCTCGGCAAAATGAAGTTGCTGCGATTTTCCAAAACACAGATGACGAGCTTCCATTTCATCACGATCTATTCAGTTATCCCTGATCATGGATAACAACATCAACGCACTCAACCACACATCTAAGTTGGGGGCAATTTATATTCCTTAAGATAAACTTGATTGTCAAACAAATACTTCTCCAGGTCAGTTTCCTTACTTGAGGCTGGTGGCTGTGGCTTGTGCCACACCACTAGTTCTATTTCCTTTTAGTGTTTCTGGACACGAAACGTCGTGTGTCTTTAGATTTTTAGGAAGAAGATAAGGGGAAAGATTGATTTTAGGAGGGATGAAGAGGGGTCCCGATGATTTGTTCACTTTAAGACATTCTGAACGGTTTCCCGACATTCGAGTGAAAAATCGTTAGAAAAATGACAAACGGAAGTTTAGAAACTTTTTTCGCCTGAATTGGGACACTTTGAGTTCGTTGTTTCGCTCCTCGAGGTGGAACTCTGGCTGTTTTACAAGTGCTTGACAGAGTAGTCCTGGAAAGATTGATAAACGTAAAGTACGAAATTTTAAGTATTTGAGGGAGGAAAAAGTGAGTAATGTTTCATTAACATTAATACGGTTGTGCACATAATAAATTATGTTGATAGTTGAATACTGTCTTTTCCAAAACTTCCGCGATATTTTTCCATATCTTCTCCATTATTAAGTTATTTTTGTACTCCTTGTACGACCCTCTAAAGCAAGACTTCATCAGAGGAGGGACGCCTATTAGCATTGATCAAGGGGGACTTGCATTTTTGGTGACAGGATGGTGATGAGTTGATTTGAGGGGGACGATATGGTGGTTTGCATTTCCCTGTCTCAGCTAGGCACTGGTAACTACAGCAGTCCAGCCGCAGCCGCGCTTCATGTACGGCAGCCGATCAGCCGCATGTTGGCAAATTGTTTCGAGTGAAATACATTGAAGAAGTCCTAGCGTCCGAACAAGAGCCGCAGCCGCATTCGACGGTAGCATGAAGGAAACCGACCTTCAACAAGGAACAGAAAGCCACAAACGAGTCAGTAGGTCTAGGTGAAGTAGTTAGACAGGGTTTCAACCAACAAGAGCGTGGATTGAATTTGTAGAAACTCGGACTACGAGTATACTTGTTAATAACTATTTAAACTTTCAACTTTAATAAATATTAGTGTGAACGACGAAAGGAAGCTTTAGAAAGGTGTCTTCTGCAAGGGAAGTAGACCCATATCGTTGTATTGACTACAATCTTCTCGAAGAAAGAGGATGAAGGTGAATCAGGTTCGCTAACGATGTTATTGCATCCGTTTCCTTCTGGAGCATTCTATCTGTTGGTGACTATACCTTTCTAATCTCTCTTTTCGAGTCAAATCCAAGAGAACGGTTCAGGGTGATTGGGGGTTGTGAATTGTATTCCGTTTTTGGAGTGTGATCTGTTATCTCTAGAAAAAAGATTGGTCAGGGAAAACAGTTACAGAGTAGTGAGGAGGGAAATCAATGATATTTTGCGTATTCACATCTTAAGTTACTGTTGATGCGGTTATGTCATTCATCCCTACAATATAGTCCCATTATGACTTTCGCAAAAAACCAATGGTAATTGGTTACAACGAAATTTTTCCTAATGAACTTCTCAGTGCAAAACTGAGTTTTCAGGTGTTCAAGTGTCAAATTTGTTAATTGGAAGTTTTCAAGTTCCGGCGATAATTACTAACTATCGTCATAGGATGAACCTACATATATTTTTTAAACCAACTTTTAGCCACTCCTGCACTGTGTTTATAATATCAAAACACTTATCCTAACCCAATTTTCATCAATTTCTGCCTATGAAATCAAGCTAACAGTTAACCGTATCGCATACGAACCCAGAACGAACGTTCCATTGGAAACTATAGATTGGGTACATAGTTATCAGGCCTACCTACAATAATGGAAATTGATCTTCAGCTTCATACTAAGAACATAATAAGGCTGATGGAGATCGGAAACTTAGTAACACAATATATTAATCTTGGTCTGTTACTGCTGCTGCTTGGGTGAAATTTGGCACGAACATCATCTACAAGGGAATGTTTCAGCCACTACACTTGTGCGTTTGCTTTAATAACTATGTTTGACATAATAAGCTTGAAATGCTAATTAGTGATTGTTTGTACGGTACACTAGCATAATCAGATAGGAATCGATTCTGCCCTTCAGAGAATTCGGGTAGTGGATGCAATGTGAAATGGAAGGCTTTAGATGTTGCTCTCCGTCCTAACCCTTTGATGTTCATCTCGCTGGAAGTTAGCGGAAAACGGCCTAAATATGGATCTCAGGCTCCATCTTCATGTGGCCTAACCGAAGGTCGCCCTTCAAAACTCATCTTATGAACCCTTCTGACAGACTTGTAATGGCTGAAACAGTAATCGAAATTAAAAGTTGTCGAATTTGGCCGATGATAGTTGCAATTGATTTACCAGCCTTTTGAAATTTCGAACTGTATGCAGTTGCTAAATTATAAAGTGGAGGAGAAAATTCGCTTAGTTACCCAAAAGTATTACGGAAGTAGTTATCAACGGGCAGCCTGTGTCTGTTGATTAAGAACATAATTCTGGGATAAACCACACAATGTAGTATGGAACTACATAAAGTTCTAGGGATGCAACCGTTCGTAAATTCTGTCGTAAAAAAATCACGCGTGAGTATAATAATTATACTTATACATAATGATAATAATGATAGTACAATAATAATAATGATTATACAATAATCAATTATTGATGATGGGTTATATCCGAAATAAAACGAGAACCGATCCATTAACCACGAACCGATTTTATCACACCCAGTTCGCAGTGTCAATAAATGAACATAGTTCGAATTACAAATGAGTTGGCTAACTTCCTTGGATATAGTAGTATTTTTTCCTTAGGGAAAATGTATGTTTCTTGAACGTATAAGTAAAAACAATAGGTACCTCTTCTGGGAGAGGCCGAAGTACTGAATACATGGTGTTGCATGATCCACAGACACTCAATCTATGAGTATGTTTGTGAGAAAAAACTGACTTACTAGGTCGGAAATGTTTATCCATTAGTGCTATCAGTTCATAAAAACTCGTTTATTCCGACTTTTTTGAGAAGTTGGAAATCAATCTATATTTTCCCCCATCAATCGAGTTCATCAACTTAAGAGTTCTTTTTCTTAAAAAATTTGTCCAATCTGAGGAAATTCGGCCTTACATGATTTCTTTTCTCCAAATTGTGATATAAGTGTCCCGTAATTTAGCATTATTTAGAAAAATATGTAATCCGACTTTACTAAAAGATCTTGGAGGTTTTTCGTAAAGGGGAAAGTAAAATATTGGGACGGAAACGACCTTTGATGCAGCAGGTCTTGAACACTTGAGAAAGTTCTACAGGGAACCAGCTGCTTTGTCATCGGTCCCAATACCCTTGTTCGGCGACCCTTAAGAAGTTCACAGCAATCAAAAGTTGGCCAACTCTCCACTCCTGTCACCACCACCCCTTCCTAAACCGCTTTCAGAAGTTCTTGAGCAATCACCAACTTGCAAAACACAACATGACCGTCCAGTCTTTGGACGCTAACATTGGATGAGATATGAACGCGGCCTCTTTGACGTGTGAATGGTGCTTGAAAGACCAAGAGGATTCGCTCCGAATCAAAGAGGACCTCCTGATTGGGCAGCAGGAACAATGAGCGTAAGCCCGGGAAACCTACAGTAGTCTCAGAAGCTCGCTGACAAATGGAGATCATCCTATTGTTACCAGAAGAGGCGGGCGGTCGGGAATAGGGGTAGATAAATGAAGCGTCAAATACCAAACCGTGTACGTTTTTGTGTTACCGTGTGAGTAAAAGAAGAAAAGAGTCGATAAATGAGAAAAAAAAATACGTTTGTACGAGTACTTCCGTCCTATGTAATAAATAACGTCGGTTCTCTCGTCAACTTGTCACTGCCCAAAGTGGCTACTGCTACAGAGAAAAAAGATCATAAAATCTTGTTCTTATCTCTAAACTCTTAGCCATTTATTAAGGGGAGTTCGTTCGTTTTAGAGGTAACTTGATTTTGCTAATTAGATTCAAGTACATACCTCTTAATGGATACTATATATGAGCCACTTTCTAGTATCGAATTCTCTCTGGAGTGTTCAATATAACGCAGGAGGGGAAAAACCAACAAAAATATACGTGTATACACTGCCAATTTTTGACAACAAATACCATTACGGTAAAATAGTAAGGAGATTCCTGATTGATATACCTATTTCATTCATTCGAGAATCATTTTATTATTTAATATTAACCCTTTAGCAGGCGATTATAATTCTGTTAAACTATCTAACACCCTATGCTCTTCCTAATCTTACAAAATTCAGTATCAATGACAGGAATATGATGATTACTAGAGTAAGTTGATAGTTCAATCTTTGGCAGAACAAAAGTAAACGTTATGCAGCTTGATCGTATGAGTAAATATTCCCAAATGTTGTTTCGAAATTTGAGCAATTGGAATACCAAAAAATCGGTAACGATACATTTTATGACTAAGTAGGAGGAAACCCGTGGTTAGCACGAAATATGTGATTGTTGTCCAGGGCTTCTACGATTTTCCGCCGTTAGTGAAGAACCGAAGCCATGTTCGATAACCAAAAAAACATACTATTGTCTCTAATAACGGCCCTCTGTAACCGACTGAGAAAGAAAATTTGTTGGTTCACGTTTCATGATAGGATTCCGAAAATCGTTTATTTAAAAAAATCCGTTCGTCCGCCATGCATCTTCTGGGTCAAAAATGTGTTGGATGCATAATTGTCGATCAAAGTAGAACATCCAATAGGGTTCAAGGGCTGAAAAATTGAAAATCGCAATAACTTTCCTTTCCTTAAAAAACTTAACCTTTTGTGTCTGTCATCGATAAGAATCACTCCAATGAAACCAATGTACCCACCCGGATCGCAGTCGTTTTATTCATCTGTTCTCCCTAAGGGCAAGAATACTGTAGACAAAAAGCATGGACACAAGAATTTGAATAGACGAGAACATAGTACAAATTGCCTATGGACGTTCGAAACAAATGATATAATTGCAATAGAGTTTTAATTCAGGAAGAAGAGTTTCTTATAAATGTCAAATATTTGCAGACTATAAAGCGTTGGTAGGTATTTTTGTTTATCCTGTTAAGTTTCATCTGTGTTTGACCAGGTTTGTGATGATAAACTTGTAAAACCTTACAAATACTTAGTTATCAGCTTTTTGTAACATACAAGGAACTAGTCAAGTGGCGGTATTTAACAAAATTGCATTCATTCTTATCGGTAAATGCTCACTCATGTGTAATTCAATAGAAAATGAAGTCATCCTGTGGCCTGACCACTAAAATGATAGTAATTGGCCAAGATTGGAAAAACCCTGGAAGGAACATAACTTTGCAAATTAGAAAGAATTTGAGTTCATTGGGGACGACCAAATTGTGATCTCAATGGGAACTTTAAATAATACCTAATTTATCCTCTTTGGGGATTTTTTCTAATGGGAACATTATCTTGAAAATATAAATTTATGAATATAACCCATGATAACAGAATAGTAATGATGAAGCAATCAATTAGGAATCAAATGGAATATAGAGAAGGGCATCAGTAAAGGTAAATGAGTTTAGAAGCTATATCGATGCACATTGATAGTGCTTTCTGTTGTACTGCCCTTTGATACTCCCTTCCTCCATTATTTTAGTTTGGAATGTCTCCAATCATCGCTCCAAATAGTAAGGTTAAAATCTAAGATATTAGATTCTATCTTCAGTAGACTCTATCCTCACATTACAAACTACACATGAACATCTAACACTATCTGAATTACCTATACAGGGTGTCCCAGGAGTTATGCACATTCGACTCCTACGTGTTTTACAACTCATTTCAAAACAAAAATGCCTCATAGCAATTTCTTACCAGAGGCCTCGTTTCCAAGTCATTCCTGATATAATATTTTTTTCGTGTTTTCGATCTTATGTCATTAAAACTGCCATAACTCCCTCAATTTTGGATATAGCTCAAATATGACGACACCGTTGGAAAGACCGTTAAATTTTCTATCTACTTGATGTCATAAAACATTTTTTTATTGTACTGAAGATGTGCGATTGCTGTGCGAAATGGCAGTTTTGTCAAAATCTCAAAATCGCCTGTTTTTCATCTCGCCTAGAAACCCCATTAATGCTTGACGCAGAACTATGCAGGCCTGATAAAACGTGCGCCAGAATGTCAGCTTTCCAACGGTGTAGTCGTTTTGGTGTTTAAAAATATTTTTAGTTAAGAAAATGGTTTTTAACTGCAGAAAAAAGTGTGTTTTCTGTTAAAATTGAGGTTTTTCCAAAAGTCTCGACGAAAAAAGGTTGGAGGCGGGATATACGTAACTTTTCTCGATGAATCGAATCGTGACAACGCCTGACCTCTCAAGTGACGATTAAAGATAGTTTTGTCGGATGCGTAACCCCGTTCGTTTGTGAACAGCGTCTACGGCATTTCTAAGCTGTCCGGACAAAGTCAGAATAATCGAATAGCCGAGAGACGGCTATTGTTTGTGTTCATTTACGATTGATTGCGATGAGTTGCATTTATCTTTTTGTGGACAGTACGACCTTTATCAATCCAGGCTTCCGTATCATTGCCAACTCTTCACTTCCGTCTCTTTCCTCGCTGTATTTCCTTCAGCGTGGTTTCCCTATTGCATATTCCCATTCATCATGGTGCGCTATAGCTATTGAACATAGTAAGAACCAAAACCTTAGTGGCAAAAACGGATTAGTAGATTAAAAAAATATAGTTTACCAGATTAAAAAGGATCAATGACATAAAAAATCGTATCTACAAGTATTTTTTCCTCATACTATCCGACGTGTTCGCAAGGGTGTGAGTTGTACACAGGAGGAGTGTGACTCCATTGCTGCTTCAGAAGCATTACAATTGGCTAAACCGTATACAAAAATCATGTCAACATACTCACTTGTGGTATAGCTACTCTGCTGAAAGCAACTCATCGCAATAAATCATAAATGAACTCAGACAATAGCCGTCTCTTCGATTATCCTGACTTTGGCTGGACAGCTTAGGAATGCCGTAGATGCTGTTCACAAACGAACGTTTTCATTCATTAAATTCATTTTCATTTTTAATTTTTGAATATTTATTTTTTGGTTTATATCTTAACAATCCTGTTTAAACTCTAACTCTTTATATGAACTCGATTTAAACCCCAATATCTTACCATTGACCTACAACTGGATAACAAGTTTAAGTAAGCAAACATTTTACTAAAACTGAATTTGATCAGAAGCAACCATCAACATCAACATTGCACCTCCCAATGGTACGGCCAACTCAGAATGGGGTTGGTAATACACGGCGCACAAAGCAACCCCTCCTTCAAGACCTGGAGGTCGTGCGGGTCATTGCATATCTTGCCCCTGACCAAGACAATGCCTCCTCCGTAGCTTTCCTAATTTCAGGAGTTATGCACAATCCGACACCGTACAAAAATGTCTCCTTTCAATTTTTTGCCTCGTTACCTGGGTATTCGCAATTTAAGATTTTTTCCTGTTTTCGATCTATTTTGGAGGTAGCTCAAATTTGATGACATCGTTCGAAGAGCGTTACATTTTCTATCTGTTTGATGTCAGAAAACATTTTTTTTATTGCATTGAAGATGTGCGATTGCTGCGCGAAATGGCAGTTTTGTCAAAATGCCGTCTCTCGGCTCTTTGATAATCCAGACTTATGCAGGACAGCTTAAGAATGCCATAGACGCTGTTCACTAACGCATGGATTTATGCATCCGACAAAACTATCTTAAATCGTCACTTGAGAGGTCTGGGGTTGTCACCATTTGATTCAGGGAGAAAAGTTACGTATATCCCGCCTCCAACCTTTTTTCGTCGAGACTTTTGGAAAAACTTCAATTTCAACAGGAAACACACGTTTTTCTGCAGTTAAACACCATTTCCTTAACTACAAATATTTTTAAGCACCAAAACGACTACACCGTTGGGAAGCTGACATTTTGGCGCACGTTTTATCAGGCCTGCACAGTTCTGTGTCAAGCATTAATGGGGTTTCTAGGCGAGATGAAAAACAGGCGATTTTGAGATTTTGACAAAACTGCCATTTCGCACAGCAATCGCACATCTTCAATGCAATTAAAAAAATGTTTTATGACATCAAGTAGATAGAAAATTTAACGCTCTTTCCAACGGTGTCGTCATATTTGAGCTATATCCAAAATTGAGGGAGTTATGACAGTTTTAATGACTTAATATAAAAAACACGAAAAAAATCTTAAATCGCGAATAACTCGGAAACGAGGCCTCTGGCGAAAAATTGCTATGAGGCATTTTTGTTCAGAAATGAGTTGTAGAACACGTAGGAGTCGGATTGTGCATAACTCCTGCGACGCCCTGTATAACTTTGAGGCAAGTTTTACTCAATATTACGACATTGGCTGTCTGAGTGTCATGAGAGGGGGGGGGGGGGGGGGGGGGGCTAGAGTTTGTAGTAATTGAGGCTACTGAACAAAGTTACAGCAGTTAGTAGTTTCCCTCATTTTCATCCCCGGCTTAGTTGGTAAATGGTTAGTTTCTTTCCACGCTACAGGAGCGAGTATTGTACTTAGGTCACACCTTTAACCGCTCGCACAGTCTAGTTGAGTCACAACCTCCCTTCTGCAGAGTTCTAAAGGACCTGTCTCGGCAGAGAGGGGACTTTGTCAGCTGGGCTGGAACTAACTTTAATGAAGTATTAAGCTCCCATCAGACCCGCCGACCGCGCTCTGATGACCACACCGTGGAAGGACTCTTTCCCTTCCCCCACAGTTCGGTTCACTTCCTCTTCGCCCAACCCGTGCAAACAAGGAGATCAAGCGCTGAGTTGAGCTCCGACCGCTTAATGTTATCTATTCACAAGTAGCATTAAATTATGGTGTAAATGTGAGTGAGCAGTTGTTGAAACTGTGTGATATGGGACAAACCAACGGATTTAATAAATGTAGTATTGTTCATCTAAGTTTCTGAAGGAAAAGATCTGAAATCAAAAATTCATTCTAAGCCATAAGCACAAACTTCGAGTTAAGGTGGATCTTGGAGCCCATCTCCAAACGTTCCCTAGTTTTACTCAGATTTTTTATTATAAAGACATCACTGTTGAATGTATGTGTGTACAAATACACAAAGTATCCCACACTTGCCACAAAAATGGTGCTAAATCCGCCTCCAACTGCACTTTTCTACCTCATCCGGATCTCAAGATATGGGTCATTGAAGTTTTTTTTTTCATAAAAACATTTTTGCCATAAAATTTTACATTTCTTATTTTAAAAACTTTCTTTTCGACCTTTGATCGGATTTTTGGATTCAGCGTTAAATTGTTTACTCGCCTAACGCATTTTTATAATCGAAAAATAACTTCTAAGGACCGTAACTTCAGTTCAAACTTTCAGAATTACAAAGAACGTTGCTGAAAATGTTTGAATTTGGACTCCATTTCCAAAAAACCGTGTTGGAAGGTTTCAAAAACTTCTGGATAACTTTCAAAGTTATTCATTTTTCTAGTTTGCGATTCCTTATCAACTTCACGGGGATATTCCTGTTTGAAGCCGTAAAAATGTAGACTCCTTATAGAAAAGCATATGAGGAATCCCAAGGTAGAAGGAGTGAAGGGCCTAATCTTTTTTTATGGTAAACCACAAAGCAAAGTTAGTAGATGAACGTTAAGTAAAAACTTTCGCACTGTTTAGAAACCTATTCAAACTTCAGAAACAATTTCCGAGATTGAATGGTTTTGTCCATTTACATCATACAAACTTTGTTCCTTCTGTCCCTTGGATTTCTCGTTAGCAGCTTTAAAAAATGTTTTCGCCTTCAAACTGGAATTTCTCCATCACTATAAAGTTTTCAAGAGGTTTGTCGTCTTCCAGCTAGTTTTTTGAAAATGAAGTTAAAAATCAAGTATTTTTTTGAAACGGTTTTTAACATTTTTTAACGCTGAACGCATAAACTACAATTATGGTTTTAGAAGTTATTTTTTTATTGTATTTTTATTATGGAATCAATTTTTTATTTTCAAGGGGAGAAATTGTGGTTATTTAGATGAACCTTTGAATCAAAGCTTTATTAGTAGAGGGATACCAATTAGAATTGATTCTAAGACCGAATCTGAGAAAAAACGATATGCGCATGTCTTTGCTAGTGTGTCAAATTTTCTCGGCGTTTCCCACCCTACAATTCATTTTCACGATTCTTTACAGGTCCCATTTTACTCTAGTTGTGACTCAAGCTTCGGGAATTTCGAATTTCACGGCGGAGGAGAACATCGGAGGCTGTAGTGCCGTCATGTTTTTTTTGCGACAAAATTTCTCGAAGATATTTGGGTTGTAATTCTCAACCGATTGTCATGATTTTTATTTCGTTCTGTCTCGACTTTAACGCAGTTGTGCAGAAAACCTAAGAAATTTAGGTTTTGCTGACAGGCGAGGGAATGGGGGGGCTCAGTAACATTTTCAACCAGTCGAAGAATTCTCGACCGATTTGAATATAAATCGACATGAGCCAATGTTTTTTTTTGTTCAATGAAGCTTTTGGTTCAGTATTTGAAAATATTCCAGCCCATTCAATTTTCGTCGTGAAAAACAACCGATTTTATTGAAATCTTTAAAATCACAGTTTCTATTAAAAATACGTATCAGAATCTCCCCAAAGTTTTGGAGCAATCTGTTTTGGTTTTAAGCTTCTTATTAATTAAAAAATCCGATTTCAATTTGAAATCTTTGAAATGTGAGGGATTAGCTTTAGATTTTCTAGTTTGTTCTATTAGTTTTAGACGGTTTTCTAATGTTCGACAATAATTTCAAAATTTTCATGTTTTAATATTTACGTACCTATTGGTGAAGTTCTGTGAAGGGTACGATTGAGTCGTTTGTTCCAAGGTTTGGAGCCGAGAAAGCGGACAAGATTGATTGCCTTTGCATACTGGTAGTGGAAAATTGATTTTAGCTGAGAAAAGCACATTTATGTGTCACGTTTTCTTCGTGATTGTCTTTACGGTGCACCCAAAGCGTTTCAGGGCCGGCGCTGGAAAGGAATTCGTGTTTTAAATTTCGTGTTCTGTTAGATACAAATTACTTACTGTAAGTCTCGTACTTGGGAAATGGTTTCAAATTCATGAGACGGCTTGAAGGCTGTAAATCGATTTATGGCCTACTAGTGTCCACTTTTCTCAAAAGTAAAAACCGTGTTGAAGGATGCAGAAGCGAGTGCTGATTCACCCCTATTTATCCAATAACCCTCTTCGTAGTCCTCTACAGTTTTAAACCCATGTCATTCAAGTTAAATTGGGAGGTGGTTTCCCCTCCTTCCCCATTTTCTGTGGCAACTTTGATGATCTTGGGGACCCCTCCTTTCATAGGTAAAGGGCACGGTTGAGTAAAGTGTGGGTTTTAGGGCTCCGGCCAAAGTACGGTTTTCAGGTGGACGGCGTGGGGGAGAAAGCGGGAATGCTTAGAAGTTTTAATTTGACATTAAAACTGCCTTCCACTTTGCCCCCCCCCCCCCCCCTCTTTTTTCTCCTGGCTCAAAACTTCATCGCTCTCCTCTGAATTCGTTTTCGAGAAACTTGGAGTTAACAGTTGCCTTGTTAAAAGTTGTACTTCTAAATAAAATTTATGAAGAAGGGTTTGAAAATTACACAATAAAATCACGTCTGATGCCAATTAATGATTTGATGCGTCAAATTGGCATATTTTATTACTTGCAATTATGATCAGAAAATGAAATGATGGTAGTAAAACGATCTCAGAAATAATTCCCTGACGGCGAACTTTGGATTTTTCCTTAGGAAGTTGCAAAATTGGACTTATTTGTATTCCAATCACCCTATTAGACCGGTTTCATGGAGCTTTTTTTTAAAAAAAAAATAATTATCACATAGAAAATATTCCACCTCTCTTTCTTGATCACACATTGCTTACCTACGTCTCAAGGTCGTTGGAAATTATTGTATTTAGGTTTTCTATCCATCGTAGCCAGGGTTACATCAATGTAACTGGTAAGGTTCACCTCTAAATAAAACGAAGCTAATGTTCTTGTTACTAATTTTCACTTTTTTTCTAATATTCCGTAATTTCGTATTTGCCCATATAAACGCACATGAGAACTTGTATCATGTTTTTGAGCAGAGTCTTCACGTAAAAATAACAAACTTTTTACGATAGGATGCGGTTGCAAAGCAAAACTTTGCCATTCAGCGGCTGAGAAGTGGAGAGGGGGAGTCTGCACCGTACGCCGAGTGATCTTGGTTGGAAGGCGTAGCCTGAAGTTTCTATCATACTTCTGGATGTCCAGGTAGTCATTGACAGCGATAACATGGAGGCACAAGAGTATGTAAGTATGGAATAAATGACCTGCTGCAGATCTGAGCTTAAAGAAATAGCTCCTAATAACATCAACGTCAATCCGCGACCTGGTCACAGCGCAGGGTCTGGAGCAGGAAAGTGCCAGCGAACTACTCGTGTAGGGAATCGTGTCAGGAGTGCTTCTTGGATCCCTCCTTCCTCCATCTCCTTTAATTTCCCAAATTCCTTTGGTCGAGAAAACCTGGATGCCTGCCCACTTATAGTTTATTTAGTTTTTTTCTTGTCCAAATAGTCAATGCACATTGACTCATCCATTAGCAGGAGTTGATGACTAAGGGAATATGCCCCATGGCTTTGTTGTCAGACAATGTACATGACACGCTCTATTATACATCTATCCAAACTGTTAATCCTGTAAGATAATTTCCAGTATTTTAATTTTCTATACATTCATGTTTCCGGTTAGAGGGAGCCATGTGCAAAACCAAACTCGTTTTTAGGTCTTCATAAAACGTAATTATTACAAATGAAAACCACGATAACTGGTGCCTAGTTAAGTGGAAGAATATAGTATTTTTATTGCCGATGGTGTTTTAATTATTCTATATACTATATATGTAAATACTGAGTCTTGTTTAATGCTTTATCCTTCTTTATTATACTTAAAATTAATTCCCGAATCGGAAATTGTTTTCAAAAGAACTGTTGTAGAAGAAGCTACACTTGACGCGTACATACGTTCCTCTCATTCGTAAAAAAATGAAAATTTCCGGATTTTGTCAAGTGATTTTTTGTTGATTGTAAATGTATCTTGTGCCTAGTATTTTAGGGTAGGGAGTTGAAAAAACAATGGTTAGACACACTACCTGTTGAATTTTGACTTCAGGAAGTTTTTTAAATGTTGAAAATTTCGAAGATCAATAGATGGACCAAAGAATATATACCGTATTTCAGAAACTTTCTCGCTCGTCTCTAAAAAAGTATAATTGAAAAAAAGACGAGTAGAATGGTTGGAATGGGATAAGGAATACCGCGTTCACCTCGGCTTTTGTTGGGGAAGAAAATCACCTAAGGAACCGTAATGGAACGGCGAAGGCTGGCAGTTGACATTCTCCCAAACAGCGCTGTAGCTTCGGGGGAGTAACCCCGTCCAATTCTGGCCATGATGGAGGAAGCGGGAGGAGGGGTTGAATATCTACCAACCTGGATCTCGGCAGTTTGTACGCTGTCTCCCGCAGGCCCACTACTTCTCACCCTGGAAGGCCCCATTCATTCACAATGAGCTGTTACACTCCGCGGTTCACCTGGAACGAATATATCAATGTTGGAACCCCCCCAGCCACCTCCTTCAACCAGGAGTTCCAGTCCTCTTTGTAACATTGAAGTGCTGTTAGGATTCCAGAATGAGTTATCACATGCAGAACCTCCTCCACTTCCCTCAGTTACCTTCTCCACTGCTCTCAGAATCGCTATAGTTATGAACTGTTGGTCCCATGATATTCTGTCGGGTTCCAACTTGTATAATATAACTCAGAAAGACCATATTTATTGTATTACCCTGCTTGGGGAGAGTTCGAACTACGTAACCCTTTTCTACTACCTGTGTCCAACCATTTTCAGAAGGACATTATTGAACAGTCTTGAAATGATTTTTACATGGAACTTGTATTTGCACAAAGCTCGAAAACGTTAATCGAGATTGAAACGAAAGTTTGACCCCAAAAGTAGAGAAAACCTATTTGAATTGGGCAGGGTGTAGCACGTTACATCCATCGAACTCCTCTTACGTATTCTGAGACTAGTTGCCGACAAAATGTGCTTTGTAGATTTATTCATTTAAATTATTTACTCGACTTAGAATCCGAGTTTTTTCACATCTGAGATTTATTCGTGTTTTCGAGCTTTGGTCACTAATAAGGGCATATCTCCCTGGATATAGAAAGTAAACCTCTGAATCCACCAATGAGAAGAAATTAATTAATCATTTTCGGTATTCTTAACCTCTAAAAATAATTTTTTGAAGGATTATTCAACGAACTGTGTGATTAAAAATAAGACTAAAAAGTTAATTTGGACAAATGTTGAAAATTATCTTTATTCCAACCGTTCATAAGTCTCTATAGTTTTGGAGATAGCTGATGCCACATCTAAAAAATTCTTCCCATGGTATGACAAGTTTTTCATTTTGAAAGGGAATGTTTTGAGAATACTGAGTTTGGAGCTGTTGCATAACTGAAAAACAGGGGCCTGGTCAAAGTCGCAAGATGTCTAATGTTTCAAGCACCACCCTTTTGGGCAGTTGCAATTTGCACTGCAAATCACATCAGGAATGGAAGTCCAACAAAAGGAACAGGAGGTGAAACAACGTTCAAGTTGTGGTTTTTAAGAACTCCGAGTGTAAAGTATTATCGCCAATGTGGAAGTGAGGTACGTTTTCTGAACGAGGAAAAGCCAAAAGACAAATTTGATCTGAACGAAAGAAGGGATCTTTTTGGGATGTTCAGACCAAACGAAAGGATGCCGATTTTATCAAAAGAAGAAAGCAGAGAAATGGTTTCAAGAAGGATGAAACTTATGAAAGAAGTCTTCAATAAGAGAATTTTGAAAACTGTTTTCCCGAAGATTCGTTTGATCAAATGAATCAGGAAATGAAGATAAACAAAGAAATTAGACCTTGATGGTACACCTGGCAGAACAAAAGCTTTCAAAAAATGTAAACAATGGAGGAAATGGGAATGACATAAAAAATGATAATGATAGTAGAAATTAACGAACAACCGTTCTGGAGGCATAGCGGAAACGGAATGACTAGTAAATGAACAGGAAATAGACCACACATTCAAAGAACTGGAAAGTTTTGTGGATCAAATACGATTTTTAAGATATTAAAATTGCACTGGAATCAGAGGAAGATGAAGTATTTCACGACGCAATAGAAGAATCTGACTGGGCTACATCAACCAAAATAGGAGTGAAACAAGCATTTGGAAGTTCAGAAACAAGTGGTCAGAAAGAAGCCATAAGGTCTGAATACTCGTCAATTTTGGATAATGAAACTTTCATGGTTGTTCAACGACCAAAAAATGAAGATGAGATCCTAGTGAGTAGTTCTAATCAACGACCAGGGGAAGCCTTTAATGGAACCTTTGCACCTGTGGTTCGAATGTTTCCAATTGTAACAATTATGGGGCTATCCTCGAAAGAAAAGTTGAATATACACCAAATAAGCACATCATTTTCAACATGGGCATTCCAAACAGTCTCAAGAAAATATCTCAAAAAATAATTTTTGAAACGAACGCCGAAAAATGTTTAAAAGAAACCAAGAAGATTTCGACAATTCCAAAAATGATGTGTGGACGATAAGGTTTGACTTCTACAACAATCTCTTTGTGGTTTTAAGCAGTTAATCATACCGTCATTTGTCTTCTCTTTTCTCTCCCAATACTTCCATTGCAGGGTTCTTGAGCAAAAACAAGCTATAAAACGGCAACGTTAAAATATCTAAAGGCTCTGAATAAATTGTCAATATCTTCAATAAACAGGAAAGTAATTGTCAGTATCCATCCGATTGAGGAAACTCAATAGCTCGTAGTTATTAGCCAAAAGTCTGAAGGAGTATCAATTTCATCATTGCACATGCGCGAACAGAAATTCTCTTGTCTTGCAACACTCCTACCGTTTTATTTCGATTTTCACTAAATTTTAAAGGAATAAGCAGGTAAATGTTAGCTTTTTTTGCAAAATTGCAAAATTTTCAATTGCGATTTTGCAAAAATTTCAATTTTACGAACTATTATTCAACACTTGAACTTGAAATAAATGTTTAAATTATACATCATGAATGCGTAGTTGAATGTTCATTTCAGCATTATTTTTATACTCTTTAAAACAAAAAGTCCGATTATGACTTTTGCAGCAAAATTTGACACCTACTGTTTTGATGTTCCTTTTTTAGTGAGGGCCTGTATTTTTTTGAAATATTATGTAGCTTAAGTTATTCGGTAAAGTTGTACTTTTAGCATTCTAATTTGTAGTACTTTTTTTAATAGGTTGAGTAGTTTTTGACTTACATTATGTGAAAAAAAAATCACTATTCCCTCTTTATGATATCAGTGTAGAATAGATGATATATAATAGATGATTTTGTTCGTATTACCTTGTGATGGATGTATATGGTTCTTCCTCCCCAATTCTTTAATCCGCCCCGCTGATGGCATAAATCGCCTGAGCCCTTGGAAGGGGTAACCATGCCATCCTATCACCTCCAAGTTAAAATCTTTGAAGTTGGAATGTGATAGATGGCCTTCGTATGACATCAAAAGAAGAATGAAACGAGTGACTTGAGCAAATTCCATCCCTGTTCACCCTAAGATGATTTGTTTTGCTAGAGAGACTGCCTTAAATATCCATCGTGGTGTAGAATACCTTGTATCCGTTAAAGAAACCTTCAATCAACAAAACAGGAACATGTATTAAATGTACCTGAGGCATTAATGTCCGAAGCATGGTTCATGATCAAACCTTTGACCGTTAGTTATCACGTGTTGGAATAGCGAGGTTCGTGGGTCCTCTCCCGATGAAGAATTAGGATTTGATAATATTTCTATTTGAGTTTGACGACTCGATATTAGCTACCTAATATGTACTTAAAAGTTAACCGAGAAATTCAAAAATAGTAGATTGATGTTAATCCTTTTTATTAATTAGTGCAGTTATCAGACATTATTATGGTTAATAGCTTCAGCTCAAAAAAAAAAAAAAAAAAAAAAAAAAAAAGAACTTAAAGTTCCGATTGGGACACAGAATTTGTCTTTGGGAACACGACGAGAGTAGTTACATGTCTCTATTTCAACGGGATAGAATCAAATAGAAGAAATGCATTCTTGGAATCCATACACTAGGAAATACCGACTGGTATTTTGTACATTTCTTTTTAACTTTTTGATATGAACCAAATGTATAACTTAGTATACTGATCAAACAACAATTAAATGAAATAATGCGGAATGAAGGGTTTTAAATATTTGAAAACTTCACTGACAAGTAATGAACCTCTTCTCGAACATTTCGTCACAAAGCTGTTTTGCACTAAGGTACCATAGTCTTTTCTCATTGATCTCCGACGATGGGTTTTTCTTGACAGCATTGTGATCATTCATTGTCTTAAATTTTTTGGAAATCCCAGAGGTGGCTATACTTGGAAGACTGCAACTCGTTGTTAAAAAATCATCTTCTTCAGACTTCGATTTTACACTGTCATAAGAACTGCTACCGAGTCCGATCTCGGAAGAAAACTTCTCAATTTCCTCGATCACATCCCAAGTTTGCGTCATCTCATGCCGCCGTCTAACAAATTTCAAAGATTGAGCTGAAACGCTTCTACTGATTTTAGGTCTTGATAACATAGAATTACTTCCAGTTCCTCTCTCCCTACGCGTGATTGCAGTAAAAACTGTGTTCACAAATATTGATTGAGCAGATACTCCTTGATTAACTTTAGATGATTCACCATCTGTTTTATTTTCCACGAACGACTCCGCCTGAGTTTCTTTCTGAATTTTAGCCTGGTCGAAAGTGGACGGTGATAATTTCAAATGAGATTTGTGCAATGGACGGAAGGCTGGCAATGACAGCACAACTCCAGGGACTCTATTCTTAATTTGGCATTTCTTTGAACCACTTATCGAATTCGAGAACCGTTTGCCCTTTTTATAACCAGGCTGGTCTCCTTCTTTTGAAAACGAATTTGTCCAACGTTTCCATAGCTGGTTGACGTTCTGTTTGTTCAGAGGGCCGATTACGTCTATTTTCTTACATCCAGTTACCTTCTCTGGAATTATTGTTTTCTGATCATTGAGATTAACTGTAGAATCTGTGTCACCATGACCCATCTCATTTAGACGTGGGTTTGAATCGAATGGTTCATAATAATTTATGTCATTGCGACTGAGTTCATTCTCAAGATTTGCGATGATCAGCTTCTTCTTGTAAGCTTTAATTTTGTTCATGAATTCACGAATAACATCTGAGTTTTCTGAAGGTTTAATTAGTAAGGTGTCCACAATATCCTGTTTTAGCTGAAGCAACTTCCTTCTAGATCGATCATGTCGGATATTTGTGTCTTGTTCAATGGTGGATAATAAATCTTCAACTTCTTTTACTTCGGAAATCAGAAAAGCCAAGGTCGTCATGCAACTGGAATTTGACTGGTCTTTGAACCGACAAAGTACCAAAGATTCCGAATCATTCGTCAAAATATGCTTTCTCCAGCTATTGAGTATGACCTTGTAAATCAGGAAAGGGGATGGAAAACAAGGGCAAAAACCTCCAGGCAATTCGTCATCGCTAGACGAACGATACACATGCGTCTTCGAATTAACATTTTCTGTTTTGATTCCTTCACTGCTATCTTCAAATTTAAGTTTCATTGCATCTCAATACACAGTTAATTTTACATTCCCACGCATTTGAGAACATCACCACTTATTCATGTATCCTTAACCATGGAATTTAGTTTTATATCTTCAGGCCAAACTGAATACAATAATCTTTTGGAGAAACATAACAACCCAACCACTAACTGTACATCACTGTAACATAGGAAATAACAGGTGAGATACCTAACTAATAATGGAGTGGTTTTAATATCTCTATTTAAATTTCTTTAATACCTACCTTACTTTTGGTTTATTATTCAATAATAAACCATTGTAATCGCTCTGGAAAGAAAAATTCTAACCCCCCCTATAAAATTTCATGGTTTACGTTTCAAAGGGTGTAGAATCCAAATCTGCAATACAAATTTTTCCGTCCGTCTGCCGTACGCACGATTTTCTCCAAACGGCTGGAGCGAAAAGTCTGAAATTTTCAGGAAAAATTCATGTTGGTCCGACAACGCCCCAATTCTTTAGCCAGCTGTCTCACTTAATTTAAACTGCCCTTTAAGGTTTGTAAAAGTTTTGTAAAATCCCTAAAAACGTCAAAAAAAGTCAAGGCGGCCTAAATTTGGACTTTTTTTTGAAGAACTTTCCTTGAGGAATCGAATGAGCCCCTCCCCAGGTCTCTAGCTCAAACCATTCCCAATGTATGGTCCGATTTATGCTGCCAAAATTTGCATACACATTCACTACATCACTAGGCTACTGCAATCAAAACAAAAACTACAGCGTTTTTTTTTTCGTTTGTTTTGTTCGCAGTAACCTAGTGGTGTAGTGAATGTGGATACTGGAGTGAACTCCTAAAAGCGTATATAGCCGATACACGGGTTGAAGCATTCTACAATAATATGCATGCTCCGTCTTACGAAATTTAAAATTTTCAAATTGAATTTTCCATTGTAATCGCTCTTGAAAAAAGCGCTGCAAATTCTTTCACTGGGGTTTATTATTCAATTTCATTCATTTAGCTTGTATTCATGATTTGAATTTCTACTAAGCTTTGGAGTTATAGCTTACGTTATAGCTCGCGTTAAGTTTATCAGTTTGATACATATCTCGTGCCGAGCGGTTCCTAATTCTTTCCGTTCCATGATGGTTTCCAATGATCCAATGGGATTCTTGAAATTAAAGAAATTCCATTCAACGTCGGCATGGCAGCTGGAGTTTTGGAAAACTGGAGTGGGAGAGACCAGTTGGCGAAAATCTCCGACGAGTTGTCGGTCTGTGATCTACCAAAAGATAAAATCGTCCCATATCGGTTAGCAGTTGAATTTTCTTTTTCAATGCTCCAGGACCGGGGTTGCAGTAAATGCTACTGCAAAAGCGCTAACTGGTGTAAAAATGGCAAGTGTATTATAAAAAAAGAAGTGGAATGCTCATCCAAGTGTCATGGTTCAACCGCTTGATCCAACGAGTAAATTACGAACTGATGAGGTGCGTGGCTGTCCTTTTTCTTACATACAATACAATGCATCATTGTTTGTTAGTTCGCTAAAAGCATGACTTCCTTCATCTGCGGAACTTCGTCAGGCATATTGCAATGTGCCCACGTATTTTCAAAAGTGGCTAGGCAGATAGTGAAACACTTTCTTCTTCAAAATGTTTCCCTAGGCACTTTCAAAACTGCCTGACTTCCCTGTGTGTCGGCGACATAAATACTACACCGCTTATTAAAAACCTGAAATACTCGTACAAACATTATTTACAGTACCTTCTATGATTAATATCCCAGCCACCAATGACGGTCAAGAGAGAAAGTGACCCACTCCACCACTCCCTGGCCTGGGCCTTCGTCCAACTTTGCTTTTACGCATTTTAGGTGTTTCGGGAAGTTCAAAGGGGAAAGCGGATCGGAGTTGAAAAACTCTCCCGGACCCAAGTGATAAATGAAACATTGATAGCAAAATCTCACGCTTCCTGTTTCAAACTCACCTCGTTTTCCAGCTTTTATACAAGTTGGTATACTTAATGCACTCAAGGAAATTTGAATATTTCCTCCCATCCTCTTCAACTGAAAGTAACAAAAACTTTTCTTTCGATAGGATGGAATGAAGGTTATATCTTGCAAAATGAACTTCACATCAACCATTAGCCCTCAGTACCTTTTCGTTTCAATTTTATGAACTTTTCTTGTTGTTTACTTGTCCCACACTTTCTCTATCATGTTTATTAAGCGGAACGAGATGATAGAGATAAACTTTTGAAACAGTTGTAAGTGAAACTCAGAAATTGCCCCAAAACGTGGTGAGGTAAGATAATGTAGCCACCCACTTAAGGCATATTAAATATTTGTTTTTGCGATTTCGTATTATTATTCTTCAACTGTGTTTCGCCCTCGTTCCCAATGAGTTCGTTCAGGTTTTTTTATGGATGTGGCGGGACAGATGTCATTTCACTTCCTTTTCTTCTTAACTATGATACATTTCTTCAGGTACCCAATAATTCCATATAAGTTTGTGAAGCTTGAATTTATAAATCTATCTACCTGAACTTTATTGTGTAATGAATGCGTATCAATCTTGCGGCAATTCTATTGTACTCTTCTAACAGTCGCCTTCGAACCTATGTCGATTTTTGCAGCTCTGAAACTACGTTCATTACGACGGATTAGCATCAATCCCTGATTTGTCACTCTGCTCGTTGTAGTAGTATCCTGAAGCGATATAGGAGCCACCCGGAGGCACCCGAAATATCTACCCTGGCCTGGGCTCCAAGGTACTAAACCGAAAAAAAAAGCAGTTCGTTCCATTCTACAACGAACTGCGCAATAATAATATTATTCAAACAATTAAAGGCAGTAATACCTAATTAAATTTGCTAGTATTTGATTGACAAAGCTCAGTAATATTAATATTCAATCTAACATTCAAAAGTGCTCGAATTTCAACTCATTCAACATAAACTTAATTCCATAATTTCGGAAAAAAATAGCTCATTTGATCATGCTGCATGACTGGAACTTTGAGAATAATTTCATAAACTTTAGTCTGGGTCTTTCGAAAAAAAAAACTTCGGATGGAATTCCAATATTCTCGGCGCACGTTGGGAAGTTAATATGATATCAGGAGCCCTCAGAGATCGATACAGTTTCCAATCAATCGCAGACTGTTCTCACACTAAAATGTGAGCTTTATTGTTACTGCCGATGAGCAATACAATTGCCAATGTAGTTCGTTGGGAGTTAAGTGGATCGGAGCCATAAAGTCCGGTCTCTCGCACTTTTCATTTTATTCCGATCGTGAAAATAAGAACTGTGAGTCATCATAAGCTTCATATGAAACTAGGCACACTTTTTAGTATTTTGAGTCGGCAAGTACCTAATGATTAAAAAAAAGTGTAATTAATAAACCTAACCGATTTATTAGGCTCCAACCATTTGAGTAGTTCAAGCATCTGCGATGTGGATGATTGGCAACTGTCGATGTAAAATGTAATATGCGCATATCAATCAAGCTTTACTCTTCTCTATCCGATTCTAGAACTATGAAGATTACTCAAAGCCAGGGAAATATTAATAGGACGTTAAAATGAATGAAAATGCAAAAAATGATAGATTGTTAAAACAGAATAAAAAATAAAATTGTTTTAAAAGGGTTTATCACTCCTGTATTGGATAGCCCCTCTAATCAGTCTGCCAGGTGTATTCTATGATACCTCCATACTTCGTTAATGTATTCTAAAAACTTCTACCTACCATTCTTCTAAACTAGTGTCTTCTAAAAAGAACTCCATTCATATTTCAACACCAGTTGAAGAAGGAATGGATTCGTCCCAAGGATTATTAGGCTGATTAGCAAGCCTACATAGTAATTTAATTCTAGACGTCCTGAACGACTGCCATTTCCATTTCTCTATCGATTAGTGCAGGATTTACATAGGTAGCCATAATCATTCTTGGAAAACTATTTCGGACCCTATTTTCAAAATATGGTTATCATGCCGTAGGATGATTTTATCGCATCATCTAAACTGGGCCCTATCTTGTAATTGTCTCTGGATGCCGTAATAAGAGCTTCATTAATATTTAACGTATTCAAACCGATTAGGAAATCAGCAAGAGAGTCTTTCAGCTGATCGCTGTTCGCCAAAACTTGTCATCGACTTCTGTCCAAAAGAGGATAGGATGACTTCGTCATAAATATACCTCCATGTTTCCTAAAACTTTACTTATCCCACTTTACGTAACAAACCTGATATCAAAATAGCTACAATAGTACAATACACTGTATATCGGCAAAGAAATTGAAACCCATGAATGAAACAAATGAAATTTAACGACGTAAAATAAACACTCCTCTTATCCACAAATGTGTAACATTAAGTATATTACAAATAAGTTGAGAAAATCTCCATTCAACAGTAACGTTTTGATTGTTATCGACAGACATCACTTCAATGAATCAAATGAGCCTACTCGGAACAAATTGCTTGTTTTCAAAGACTTCTAGCTGGGACATCCGAGAGATATAGTGTATATTAAAAACTACTTTTATTGGTGTGATACTAATCAGTCAACTGAATTACTGAAAGAAATAATGAAGATATACCTACAATACCGTTTCGGTTGCCTTTATTATATTATTTCCATTCCGGCAACGGAAAATCTCGTTGGTGAAGTTCGAATGCAACTAAATCCCAGGAAAGCCCGTGGATGCGAGAAGACAGGTATAATGCAAATATAATTACGTGATAATGTGATGTATTTCGTGTGCGGTTATTGCCCTTATTCTCTCTTCATTATCAGTACACACGGGATTGAATACCATCCCGGAACATCCGCCCTGTCCAATTTGACGCTTTTCAACGCTTTGAAGGCATTAGACCGATAGCGATGACCACTCGTTGTTGTTGGCGCGTGTTCGACGGGGAGGACACATTATCTTTGAAAGTACATCATTGATTCGTAATCTAGCATATTGATGAGGCTTCATTGAAGGGTGGGCTGAAGTTTGAAGGCACAGAGATCCGGCGGACGTACGCCGTGTTCCAGCCACATTATGCACCTGATTAACGGCCACAACTATCGGATGCTTACATGGTTACTCGTACTGGTCGGATCGTGTCGCTAATCCCGTTCTTGTTTCCAGACCAGCTCTGATATTCGTTTTATCAACAGTGTTTTCGTAGCGAGATGAGAACCTAATTTCAGTTTCCTCTCATCTTGTTCAATGAGATTTCACTGGAATGGCTGCTTCTGATGAATTATATGAAACTACCTAATGGTTGTACATAGGTAGTACCTATATACAACCAAGTTTTTGTGCATATTTTCTTGTGGTGAGAGGGGTTGAAGTTTATTCTTTTCTGTGACCATTTATAATGTCTAACGACAAACTAAAAGAAATGAATAAGTAAGTAGTAAGTTTAAACAATGAATAAACCCATTTTAATATGTATTGCTTATTTATCTCCACATTCCTACTTTGGCAGCAAGTTTTCAACGAAAATTTATAATTATATCTAAAATATGTAAGGTACGAGTGTCAGTAAGTTTCAGGCATTTAGATAAATTCTCCTAGGCCTAGAGGTCACAGTTTTTGAATTTCCACTTGAGATTTCTCAATGAACACCCAGAGTATTTTTTCTTTCAAGTTTTGATAAGTTTTTGTGTGATTCAGCGGCTTGTAGGCCTGCAGGTGTTTTTCAAGATGTTTAGACCGTTGTTCATGGTTTGAGTTGATAATACAGTTCAGTTGTTGACCATATTGCAGTGACAATACGAAAGTCTTATTGACAATTTGATGGGGATTCCAAAATATCGCCCAAAGTTCCCAAAAGCTGTCACAAAGTGGAAAAAACTGGGTATCTACGAGGAAAAACGACGGCGAGGAAAACAATAAACCTTTAATATGCCGGCCACTGAGTCACCCTGGGTCGTACCATCATTTATAGGTAATTAAAAATAAGGAGTCTTCAATCCAACCATCCAAGTGGTGACATATTCCTCCACGATCTTTCACAGGGATCAAAAATTAGTTTACATTAGCTCATTATTAGAATGGTTTTAATATATTTTTCATATTTTATTTGAGTAATATCGGACCACCAGAACCTGAGAAAATTCTTGGCGGGTTTAGTGTTCCGCACGAAAAGATCGGGGTTTTGATTTTGATCAGTAAAATTCAAAAGGGCCATTTTACGTAATTCCCTACAACGTTTCCTGAAAATTTCATTAAAATCGACGAAAACTGTATAATTTAAGCTTGTTACGAGGACACTCGACAGTAAGGCAAACAAAAGAAAGTAATTGGGAGTGCGTTAAAACGTAAAACTCGAACAGAATTTTTTTCAGTACAAACTTCAGTTTCAAAATTATTATTTTGAACCCTAAGCATTTGAGAACTTGACCATTAATTTTTTCGGGTCTATAACAAAGCTTCAGTTAATAAGAAAAATGAATTCGAGTATAAGCCACAACTAATCCGGTTTCCCTACAAAAAGTACCTAAATAATTTGTACTTAATAATAAAGAGTCATAAATTTTCTTTTTTTGTCACAGGTATGATTCTTCGATACGGAATTCTGCCGATAAACATAGAAGGTGTAAGTAACTACAGTTAAGTAATTAACTTCATAGTTCTTATATTTTATATTAGGGAATGGAAAAGTCAATGTGGATTGTATAAATTATTGAGCTTAGAATGGGAGGGCTTCGTCCCTCTCGAATTATATTAAAAACTTCACTGACTATTCGAGGACCATTTTATTCAATACGTATTCCGCCGTTCTTTTGAATGGGTCTCAGGAGCTTGGTAAGTCAACTTTATGACATTTACGGAATAGCTAGTGCTTCCATAGCCCAGGGCTTACCAGAATCAAACTTTCAGGAGTGTTTCTACATGAATATTGAAGGACATGTATAGGGTTTTTTTTTGCAACACGTTGTCGAAAGGCCGGAGTAAAATAGCAAGCAATATAAATATATTTATGTTGCATACATACGTATGTGTCCTTCCGGACGCTATTCGACCTTTGGAGCTTGATGAAAAATTACGAATTTAGCAAACAAATCAAGAATTGCAAACTGAAGGACAAGTTCGAAGGACAACATTTAACCAACCCCCACAACTCCACCCCTACCCCAAAACACTCTAAAAAGTTGATGGTTCATTTCTTAGACAATTACTAACAATAGTTTGACATGGTGAAATAAAATATTTAGCGCATACTGTGCGTTCAACATTAGGACAGAACATCTCAAATTACGATTAAAACTCAAAGAAAACTAAAATTAAAAACTTTGAACTGGATTTTTTCAATAATTTATTTTAATAATATATATTTATTATTAATTATATTTGCTTAGTATAACATATTATTGTTTAGAAGATGGAGCAATAAGTAGCTTTAACATAGGGGTCTTGTAAAAAAAAAAAAAAAAAAAAAAAAACTACGCAGTAGATATTTTGAAAGCGTTTTTTGTTAAAACCCTTGTACCTTAACATGTTGGTAAAATACTGGTTTTGACACTTCTCGAAAAATTTGTTAGAAGTTTTTTCAATTGCCAGAAGAGTACACAATCTAAATACACGATATATATAAAATTAATATTAGTGATAGTAATTCATTCTCCGGTGGGACATTTCGTAACGTTTAGTCAAAGGTTAGAGGCCCATATGTGTGTAAATCTCGTGGAAGCTCGGTTGTACGAGGCCATCTACATTGCATTTTCCCCCTCGCATATACCATTCATTTCCCCAAGCTTCCACATTTCCATCACCCCTTGTCCCATTTTACTACTAGTTGATTGCCCTTTTCTGTTTCTCTCTCTTCATATCGTTCTGTCTCTCCCTCCCTGTATGTTTGTCCCTATCACTCCCCCTCTTCCTTTTTTTTTTGTTTCATTTCCTTCCTCCAGCATTTTCAAATGTCAAGGATTATTTAGAAGTTTCAACTTCTACATCCTTTTTTTCAGGGTATCAGATTTCAAGCTAAAATAGTTTTTCATTACAACGGTACTCGTATAAATCCGAAGCAACCAGCTGAGTTCCGTTTCAGAGTTCTACTTGACATCATGGTAAGTTACTCAAAATTGAAAACAAACTTCTTATCCTGTAAGGAAATTAATCGAGGATAAAATTTGTGACATAGAGGAGTACTTGCGAAAAGTACCCAAGTCTATTTTTGGCGAAAATGAGTTGGAATAACTTATGTACATGAATGAAGTGTTCTTTCACATCAAAAATCATAGAAGTCCTCCTTCCGATGGTTTTAGCGTTACTAAGGGAACAAGATGTACCCAAGTCCATCAAGCAATCTTCAGTTACAGGCAGTTACCCATGTCCACTCGAGTGAATTTGGGTAATTTTCACAGGATCACTGTTCGATGTCAAGTGGATTTGGGTGATTATAACGTAGTAAACTATGGAAGCTTAACGGCTGGAACAGTGAATGTTTTGTGCACAACAATGCGAATAGAAAAACTTATTTCGTTTTGAACAAACCATTGAAAAGTAGGGGAGAGTTGATGGTATCTTTGATTGCAACTAATTCAACCGACAGCGAACACTTTATGGAAGTTTCCACTGACGATTGCAGAGGTGAGTCGTCACCAAATTTTCTCAATGAAATAGAGAAGCTGATTGATTCGGATCATGGCGTATACGATTCAGACAAAGAACCAGAGTATGAACCAGATGATAGTGGTCCCAGTGAAACAGAAAGCAGTTATTGACGTACAGTGCATGACGTTGGAAACAAAACTGATATGGTTATTCTGAATGACGATGTTCTAGCGAAAAAAGATATTGGAGGTGAAAACGAAAATAGAAGGGAAGAAGAGAATGAAGGTCTGAATAAAAGGTCAGTCGACATCAAAAACTGTATCCTTCGGTTACGACTACGCCATGGACTATCGCACGCATTGAACGTGATAAGAAAAGCACAAGGCCGGCCGGTGAAGCTCACGATGCCATCTCATACAGCTGTACTCATCAGAGCTACCAATTGCAGACAACAAGAAAAAGGAACTTCTCAAACTGTGTTCCACGAATGCCATATCAAAGGAGTTCCATGGGTGGTATATGCATCGGACAGATGCTAGGGACAACCGACTACCAGCACCGGACGTTGACGACGATTTTTCCGAAGAAGATTCAGATTTTAGATACTTTCAATTACAATCAAGGTGCACTTGTGGGTTTTATCTTGCATTACTTTATTGAAACGAATTAAACGTTGAATTGTTTTCATAAATGTCATTCTATCCTGTTGTTTTGATACTTGGGTTGAGGCTGAGTTCTAAATATCGCTATTAATCCTGAAGGTGAAATCAAAGGGCTAAAATATTTGAGAATCAGAATACCCAAAACTTTCCAAGGATTGTGCAAAACATTTTACTGCCGTCAAATTTACCGTAAATCAACGATTATATCAACGGTTTCTGTCACTCATCCGATTCAGTTCAAATTTTGTGGATATGCGAGTAAAAGCAACTCAGCAACTCGCTACTGATTAGTTGTACCCGTTGATCGTGCACAAGCCAGAGAGGCTTTTGGGGGTTTATTGAGGTTTGGTCTTTAATAAAAAACTAGATCACTTCGATTCGGAGTTTTATGTCTCCATTGTCGAGGGGAATCTACAGAATCACAGAATAATGGAATAATCTATTAGTGATAAACATATTGGTGTTTCAGTTGCGAACAGAATTTCCTTCTGTTTAGCATTTAGATATAAACAGGGATGGGAAAGAAACTCTGATGATGTTGGTAAATGCTTATGTATAAAAAATACTCGTAAAATATATTGAGGAACAAAAACTAACATGTGAACAGTTTTAAATTGCAATTAATGAACAAAAAATGGTAAGATAAACAACTTATATGACTTATATGATGTTGAGGAATCCCAGTTCAAGCCAGCAGTGTGCACTGTTAATGAAAACTTTCCGATTCTAAACTTGGACCGGTGAGAGAAGTATCTTTTATAAAATACACCCATGGCGTAGGGAGGAAGGCTGTGGGAAAACCCAAGCCCCGTTATGGAACGATTGATGTCAAAATCCTTTTTTTGAAAACAATGGCTCTGTTAAAAAATGGATGTCCCACGATCTGCGGCCGCGTCGAATAGTTGGAAAAATCCAGAGACTGGGTAACTACGGAGGGTCAATTTTGGATAATTTTCAAAGAGGAGAAAAAAGGGAAGGGGGGGGGGGGGATCGAGAGATTTGACGAAATTGTATGAGCATTTTAAATGTAGGTATTATTTCGATTTCCAGTGGTGTGCTGGCACGCAGTTATGACTAAATTCAATCGTTTTCCTCCTCACTTCCAATTCACTTATGACTTGAACAAGATCAATCCATTCCATTCTTAGACCTTACAGTTATCCACAACTCAGATGGAACTCTTCATACCAAATGGTACAAAAAACCACACAACAAAGGCGGATGCATCAACTTCCATTCTAATGCAGCTTTCCATCACAAAATAAATGCGGACAAAATCTCATCAGCCGTGCCAAGACCCTTACATCACCAAAATTTTATAAGCTCAGTGAAAATTTTAGTAGTGAAACTCTATTAATCGATGACTTTACCCATAAATTGAATTTGCCAACTGTTGAAAAATTATTGCTGCACACTAAAATCTATTAAAGATCCTCCCTCTCCCCCAGCCACATATTTTGCCCTCCCAATGGTCAACGGCCTCTCTAAATATTGGGCGAAATTCTTTCAAATGATAACGTCAAAATTTCCTTCAAAAGTCAGAACACAGTTCACAGACTTTATGGTAAAACAAAAGACCCCGCCAGAAAAGAAATGAAAGCACAACTGGGGTACCAGGTTCCATGTAGAGACTGACCGAAGGCTAACTAGGGCAGATCGTAAACCCCGTGTCTCTCCTCCATTGAACTAGTCCAATTTTCGTCGCCTCGTCTTGAGAGGAGACTATATGTCACGTCATCCTTGTAAACGCAAAACGTATGCTTACGAAGAAGATTCTATCAGCCTCGTAACTGATTCTACATTACCATCAGCAATATTTCGAGGGTGTTTAGCAGAAGCAACTCTTGAAGATATACCACTTCGTCTGGTTATGAAAGCTTTAGAATCCGGAGAATTGGTCTAACCCAGCTATTTGTAATTTCAAAACTATAGGAGAGGTTGCTTTAACCACGGATAAGATTGTTCTTCGTAGGAGCCGCCTTGTTGTGCCATCAAGTTTATAATCGACCGTTGTAGCTCTTGCTCATCGTCGCCATTTAGGTATGACAAAGACGGAAGAAGTATGATTTACATGAAAAGTTTAGTGGAGAAGGTACCTAGTTAAGAATTGCGCTCTTGTGTAGCTAATGATAAGAAGACCAAAAGAGATCTTATTCGACCTTCACCTACACCTTCATGTCAAGTGGGAATCACTTTCAATTCAATAAAAACGGAGTAAAATAGAACGTTCTCTATATTTCCACTAAAATAATGAGTTACACAGTTAAATCGATTTCGACGGTTAGGTCATCATCAGTAACAAACATGGGCTTCAAAAACAACAACTTCTTCATGTTTGTTTTTACCTAACCGTCGGAATCGATTTCATTGTGTAACTCATTATTTTCGTGGAAAAATAAGACAACGTTTTGTTTTACTCAGTTTTTAATGAAATGGGTTTCCAACACTTCGTCGTGAGTGGCTTAGTCCGTATCACTTCCAATTGATTTTTCAGGCGCTTTCCCGAATGACAAGTATGTTATGTTGATAATCGACGACTTTAGTAGGTCTTATGTAGCTGAAGTTATCACCTCTCTAGAAACTGAATATGTTACGAAATGTTTATTCAAGATTTTCTCGCTGTTCGGGATATCCCATTCACTGCTGTCGGATAATGGTCCACCGTTCAATAGGAAACCTTTGATGAATTTTGTTCATCTTGGAGAATTAAACACCACCGAGTGACGAGTAATGGTCGTGTAGAATTTTTCATGTCAAGTTCGAACAAAACAGTCTGAATCTCAGTTACTAAACGAAGGAACTGGGAGGACATATTACCGGTGATTTTGCTCCAATACCGTCCAACTCCTCGCTGCTCGACAAGATTATCTCTAACTCGAGCCCTTTTACGAAACATTCGAACGTTTCTGCCACCGATCTTGTCTGATATCTATATCATATATCTGAATACCAAGCCTCATGATCTACAGGAAGGAAATACTCTTGAAAACAGAAGAATATTAACAAATATTCCTCTGCGTGTGACACAAATCTATTGGAAGTGGCAATTGTGGAAGGTACTAAAATAACAGGAGCTGGCGAGGGGAGAGTCGTAAAAAGAAATGGATCTTAAGAGAGGTATTCATTTAAAAAAGTGCCCCAAGAATCATAAGATTTGTCACTTCTAGCACTTCGGGGTGGAAATCCACTGGCTTCTTCAAGTTGTAACCTGATGACTCCGGGAGATCCAGATACAGGGACAGCCACAAGAACTCGGAGACGAGTTAAGACATAGTCGAAGTGCAAAGACTTCTTTGGGGGGGGGGGGGGTATTAATAACAGTTAGGGAAGGATGTAGTGTCTTACATCACTATCATAATTATTATGCATTTCACACGTGCCCAGATGTTAGAGAGTGAGAGTTTCTATTTAATAAAGGTATTCTTCTTTGAATAGTACTAATAAAATGTTCTTCCTAATAACTTATCTAAACTTAAGGTAATTTTGTTGCTATGTTGCGAAATTAGAGAGTAAGAGGCGCTGTGAAAGGTTTAAGCTACCATTGTGTCCTGTCAATGCTACTATTGGCAAACTTTTGTCTAGACTGCAGAGAGAAAGGTTTTTGTGTTCGATGTACAGAATCGATTGGGTAATGATCGATCCCTCAGTAAGAGCCGACAACGGGCCTTGCAGCGGTAAAGCCACCGACCACCGTTTTTAACGTGCATGTCACGTTCGCCCCTCGTCTTCTTGATCCACGTACAATCGAACGGCCCAGATTCGTTTGTTCTCCTTCCTCCAAGAACCTTTTTTCAATCCTTTTTGCACTGCCGGTGACGGTTGACAAGAGTAAAACCATATTGTATTGCGGGAGGTCATGCAGACGTCTAGTTTTCAACTTTTTTCGCCTCCAGTTTTGTCATTACCATACCTACGGTAAAATACTTTAGAATGTGAAAAGCCGTACCTGACTGCGATATGCAACATCATAGTTGATTTAGTTCTATCACTAGAGAAAGTCTTCAAAGAGTCGTTCCCATGGAATACGGACATATATTCTCAAACAATCACCAAATAACAGTAAAGTAACTAGAGGATATATCGAATATATACCCGTATGCACTGAGCAATCCCTAGTTCAACTGCATTCCTACTAGGTTTTCCATACTTTTTTACTATCGTTCTATTTCTGGTTTTAAGAAAAAATCCATTAAAAAATATGTAGACAACGGAATGATGAAAGGTGGAGCTCCAACGCTGCTTTTTGGTCAACAATTTGCTAAAATGTTTCTTCAATAGGATAGGTATATTTTTTCGATTTCAATAGTCAAGTTTGACTTTTTTCCAATAACGAACAATGAACGACATGAATTTTGGAAATCGCAAGAGAGAATAGCTCAGACTATCTAAAATTCGAAGAGAAGATTGGTAACCCAACAAATTAAAGCTAATACAACAACCATTAATCTCAAATTTCTGAGATTAATGGTATTAATCAACTCTTAATGATATTGGATAGAATGACTTGAATGGCAATCTGTTTCAAACAATATTTTCAAAGAAAATGAATTATGAAAATGTCTAGCATCTTCAGCTTGGATTTTGTGACGTGGGTATTACTCCTTATGCTAACAACGAAAAGTGGTCCTGAATGGTATGAACCCAAGGACCTTTCTCCTTGCGTTTTCTTGCGTTTTCTGATATACACTTACTCTTCTGTGATGCTTATATTCATCATTCATAGCAAAGAAAAACTGCCTCTATCACGAAATAGGAGGAATATAGAAGTTTGCTGAAGAAATTGCACAGAAAATCACTAGCAAATCCGTGAAGTAGTGATAATGGTGAGCAGGCACTGCCATTAGTTTTCCGCTACTATAAAAATAATATTAACTAAGAATGTTTTTAAAGTCGGCAAGTCCATGCAAGTAACACTTGTTGACGTGAAATAGCTATATATTCAAGTCATTTGACACATTATGCCACATCAGTTGACGGCCGCACCTTTCTCTGTAACTAATCTTTATTTATGAACATTTTTGTTTGTTACTCCGCCACTATCCACGAGCGGCTTTTTACTCACATAGTTATCATAATGCAAAAGAAGGGCCGGACTCATTATAATAATGTCATCTGTATATTTTGGATTGTCTGCCTGCTAGTTGACACCTTCGTTCTTGAAAATGCCTAAATTCAACGGGGCGGTGTTTTTACCTAAATCACTTTTCCGTTCTCAACCCAGCACTCTTACATTTCAGCTGGATTTGAATTGCTAAAAACCTAATGAGAGCGGCCGTAGGCGGTTCAACCTACGGATTAGTGTGCCATGCATAATTTTTCACCGTACGGGAATGGGAAGTGTATTTCTTTGTGTGAACCGTTCCCCAAGGTAGAAAATAAATTAATAATCTCCTATTTGTCTGATACATTAACAGGTTATGCTTCTCCATTTAAAAACCATAAGTATTACTATAAGCTTCATAATGGTTTTTTTGTTAATTCTATATTAAGTGCATTTTGAGAGGGAGACGGATCGCGTGTAAGTGTGAGTCGTGTGCAAAATCAGAGTGAGAGAATGTACGAATGTACTCGTAAATTTCGATCAAGGACGTATTTGCGGATTGCTATTAGTTGTTGCTTCAAACCATCTTTCAATTGCCAAACTAAATTTTTAGAGACCGTGATGATGGGTTTTACGGGGTGTACATATTAAGGTCGAACCAGCCGCAGGGGTGAAAAAGTCCTTTGACATTTCTATTTTACTCCGCTCGAAATCCGATTTCATTAAACTTTGAGATTTTTTCATGTTTTCGAACTTATCTCACAAAAACGTTCATTACCACCATTTGTTCCTGAATAATAATCAATTTGAGGATAGCTTTAGATAAACGTCAAATTTTCAATCTCTGTAGAACAAATTATGTACAATGAGACTCACTTTATCTACAGTATTCGTTGAGGACACTACAACTAATATGAGGGTCCTTCCTTTAAGAGGCAAAAAGGTTGCTTCAAAAGGTCGGTTATACTACGACGTTTAAAAAAAATACTAAACGTTTTTGTGAGCTGTAAAAATGAGTTCCAAGACTCACATCGAAATCCTGGCTGTTGCATGACTGAGTGTTATCGGGTTTTAAAAGGGATTCTTTCTCTATCTCGTAGTATCAACCCTTCGTCTTGCTATCGTGAGCTAACTTCTTTGGTCTTTTGCCCAACTGTATGTTATAGTTGAGCCAAAAAACAGTTGTTTTTAAGTTGATAATCTCAAATTATAATATATAATGTGATGATCTGATATAATCAGAACGAATGGTACCTATCTTATTAGGCTGGATTCGAATTGTGGTGATATTGGTATCTTGATGTCAATCCCTGTCTATTTAAATGGTTTAGTTATTAACACTTTCAATGCAACTTCTTAAGGTTGAATATTTATGTACGAATTCCACTTTAAATTATTTACATCGAGCTTTCCGTTCAGAAGTTATGCGGGTATAAAAACTCACTAATATAAAAAATGCTGCAAATTATTTCTTTTAATCTATTTTCACTGCTATGTCTTCATATCGAGAAAATTGAAAATAAGAGATCGAAAAATGCATTTACTCCCATTACCTTAACATTTTTACACTTAAAATCAGTTAGATGAGCTTGAGCTGGTCTGGGATCCATCTCAATCAATCCAGAGTTCAAAACTACTTGAAAATGACATGCCGCTTGAAAAGATCAATGACCACTCGACAAACGACATTTACGGCACTTCCTGACCAGTTGTTGACCCATAGCATCCAAGCGTTTGAAGCGATTGGGCTGACTAGAAGTTAGGACCAATTAGAGCCCAAGAGGCAAAAGAACGGATAATTTCGTAAAATGACAGAGTTTCGAGGGGAGGGGGAGAAGTATAAAAAATGTTTGCTATACGACTACAAAGGCTTATTATTGAAAATTATGAAGCAAATGCCACTGTTTGAACAAGCTAATCAATTTTTGCTACATCTCCATCAGTTTTAATTACAGATTTTAAATTGAAAATTGCCCACATTGAAACAATTTGATTTGGCCGTAACCCGGGCAACCAGTATTAAATTGCAATTGTTTGGGTCCATATTGCGAACAATCCTAACAAGTTTTAAGATGACTGTTAAATGACTCCTGATTTTTCTCCAAGGATTTTAATCATTGAAAGGGTTATTCTCAGCGGTAGAGTCCTGTTATTTTAATTATATATTTTTTCTTTTACTGGTTTAAAATTCCGTTGAGATGACAAATTAATGCTCATTGATAATCGAAAATCAAAAATGAATTAATAAACCATTCTTACACTTATAAACAGCAGATTCTTGTGGCTTAGGATGATAACCGCACTAAAAGAATGAAAACTGTATGGAACGAAAGTAATGGAGGCGGCAGTAACATAATGGAGAAAGAGCGACTGTGAAGTGGATGATGGAACAAACACCATCTTTGCTGCAAAGAGTTTCCCCGAAGTGGGAGCAAATTTGATTAGTAGGGAAATGGTGTTTTTTCTTTTGAAGTGAATGTTTTTGGAGAGACTCTTCCGTATAAATTTTTGGAAATTGTAGGCTGTGAGGATGGGAATCGCAGAAAACAAAAGAAGGAAGAGCGGTTACCTGAAACAAGAAGGTTGTAAGACGAGAGGTAGGATAGTTCCAGATGATAGTAACTGTTCATATAGGTAGACACGTGTTTGATCAAGAATGTCCATGTATTTATTCTCCATAGAAAGAGATGGAATGACTGCATTCTTTTTAGCTAATGGCACAACAGAAAATCCCCAAAAAACATCATCTATCGAATTACGTTTCATCGTTGTCGTTCGGACTTCTGAGAAAAGAATTAAGTTCAGTCGTCCTGAGTGTCCTATTCTAACATGATTTTTTTTTAGTAACCCAAACGCAAAATTTTCATTTCTAATGACAACCAAAATACTCGCCAACTCAATCTCATCCAAGCACTTACTAATTAAATCTAGACACTTGATTGAGGTGAGTATTTTGACAAGTCAAGTGCATTTCTTCATGGGGTGGGAAATGATGAACGTAGAGCAAGTTACATGTTCTCATTCGAGTCCCAGGAATAACCGATATTAAAAAACTACCGAACAAATTACTTTGTTATTCCGAAAGATTTTGATTAATTTTGCATTTATACTGGTTGGTATACGGATGGTTTATGAAACGAAATTCGTAAACTTTTCGTGATTTTTTCTCGATATTTTAATTTACGTATCTTGAATCTCAACTCAACAATTTTTAGTAGAACTCAAATTTTTTATCGTGAAGAATCGTGTTGCAAGTAAGAAATCAATAAACCCGTTTTCAATACAAGTATTACTTGCAGGTAGCCCTACCCGATAAGCTGCAAAGCGTTAAGGCAATGTCAGTTTGTGAAATAAGATTTTTATCCTTTATCTTCGAGATGATTTATCTTATTTTTTCATTCCTAACCAAATATTGTAAACTCAATATTATTACTGGGGTAAAAAAAAAAAAAGGTTGTCTGTGAAGCGTTTTGAATCGACGTTTATTGACGACATATTGCAGTGACTTTCATGGCGTCACTCGCTTTTATAGTAGAACTTTTATGTTTGGTACTTATGCTACATCATTTCCTTATTTATTTACATACGTATAGGGATATTTAGTTGCAATTTAGCGTAAAAGCAATGCTCAGTTTCCTTGTTGACTTGAATTTTCTGGTTTGATTTAAGATCTTTATCCTTTATCTTCGAATGATTTATCTTATTTTGTTCATTCCTAATTTGATTCCAAATCGACATTTATTGATTCGACATATTGAATACGGTGACTACTTACTACTACTACTCATTTCACGCGGACGGCCAAAATTCTTTTTTCGACGCTCATTGATTTTTGTTTAAGTTTTGGGGTGTGTGCCAAACCTTAAGTTTTGTATTGTAACTGCCTGGCTTCTACAAATATGAAAAAAATAAGACTTATTTCTATACTTAGTATGTTAGCAAATTCTTACGCAAAATCGTCTGCTCTTTCAGTTGGTGGTGTCAAAATTTACACACAATGTGAGGTAACCTTTCAATATCTAAATAACCCTCAAACAACTTTTTTTTTATTTTCATCAAATTCGCATTGCAATTTTTTTGTTAATCTTAAATGTACCTATTTATGTGTAGAATATCAGGTTGAAAGGACGAACTGGGCCGACTGAAGGTTGAGCGCCAGTGTCGCCTTGTGTTAGGGCAGTACTGCTTCAAGAATTATGTATAGCCACAAAATTTAGGGGTGCCCTCGCTTTTGGAGTGTTGTTTTCCTATTGTGTTTGGCGCGTCAAATCGCATACCCATAATAAAGCTCGTTTTCACTAAGAATTCCTAAGCGATAGCACCCCTGAATTTCAAAGAAAATTTTTTTTTGTTCGGATTTTTCAGGAATTAGCTCAAATTTTATGTAACTTTTGAAATCACCACGAAATCAGTAGACGATATCGTACAAAAATTGGCCATCATACCTACTTATTTTTTTGGGACATTAGCGGCCAGGCAATTAATATAAAACTTACCGTGGGGACACACCTGGAAGTTGGGGATGGGAAAATATGGAAAAGATAGTGAAACCCAAAATGTGATTTAATCAAAATAACTATATCGTATGTTTTACTTTAATTATTGTTTTTACAACAAACTGCTTAGTTTTTTCCAACCTAAATTAATAATGACGACAAGGTTACCCTCATGTTAAAAACGATTTAAAAACCTAGAAAGAGTGAATGAGCCTCGAAAGGGCAGTAACATTTATTTATTAGAGGCCTTTTTTCAAGGGTTGGAGGGGAGAGTGGTCAAAGTAGCCCTAGGGGACACCTGGGCGTCCGCGTGCATAAATAAAACAGTCTGATGAGAATATTGCGGACCTCAGTGAAAATGTTTGAAAATATCAATTCGATCTCTAAATACATATTACAGTGTTCCCACTATTGTAAAAACAACTGTAAATTATTACACACAGATCAATTATCTCTGTATTAGATAACCCGTCTACGTAAATAATTGATCAATGCGTATTAGAGGTACTCGTGCTTTTGCAAGATGCCACTGCTTGCGATGTAATACAAGGGCCTTCCATTTCAGGTTTCAGCACCATAGATCAATTAGGAACAAAATTCGCTGCAATTTCCTTGCAACTTGCAACCGTGCTTTGTAGTTGTACTTGATTTAAACAAAATAACCCACACTCACATCTGATTGATACGTCTGCATACGATGTAGTTGATTATTATTATTACTATTGTCATATTATTAGGAGATGTGATTATTTCTCTAACATCTTGGTCGTGTATGGGAGAGAAATAAGGAGATGAGCAACGGTTGAAAACAAGCGGATCTGAACCCGATTCAAATGGGGCGAAATTGCTGATTGTGATATATCATGGTAATTTTGTTAGTATCTAGCAGCTGGGTTTACAGTTTTGGTATCTACTCATGTGCTGAGTTAGGTGAAGGAAGCTGAGATCTGCGCAACGAAGAGCGCGGTTAAAGTGAACCGAGCGATTAAAATTTCTGCTACTTCTGTAATTCCTGTCTTACTGAGATCCTTCATTATTGAGCTTGAGGGTTGCTCACAAAATTGGGAGAGGAAGCCTTCTCGGTTCCACGTGATCTGACAAAATTGGTACCTACTTGATTCATCTGATGATGATGGGTAAATCTGGTAGACGATTTAGGTGTAATCACAATTGCTACAAGCCACAGGGACCTTGGTAGTGCACTCAAGGCTTCGACGCTCACTGTAGTTACATCAGAAGCTTTGTTTTCATCGTATGCGCCTACTCCTAAAGCTAATCTAAGCATTCGTGAAATGGTAGGCTCACTTTGAGGGGGAGGGGCACCTTGAATCAGAATGTGAAATTCGATCTGCTGTGCTCGTGGCTAGGGTTCCGGTCTGTTTCATTCACTGCACATTGCTGAATTTTCTGATGTGTTTGTCAATGGATGGTTAGCTCCAACTGTGCCTAATTTAAATAATGATTAATTTTAATATCATATTTCTTCCCGTCATCCATATCGTGGCCTTTTCTGTCTTCTTCATGCAGGCCCTGAACAGAAGTTAAAAATGTAGGTATTCCTTTGGTTATAGGCACACCAAGGGGTATCGTAAAATGAAACCCTTGGGGGGCAGCAGTGACCCTGGACGTATGGGGACCACATTATACTTCATGGTGTTTTTTTCTAGAAGATAGGGGGTGCTTTGTAATCAACCAACTGACGTAAGGAGGGAGAGACCGTGTCATTTACCAGGGCAAGAAACCCGATGCTGTCGGGGTGCCTGACTGTCCAGGGTGGCCGTGGGGTGTCCGAGCGGTAAGGACTGTCAAGAAAATAACATCTAGCTCATGGCGTGACCTCGTCATGGCACAAGGCGAGAAGAGGGAAAAGAGCCGAGGAGTTATTCAAGTTGAATAGGTACCTTATCACAAGCAAGTCATAGCTATTCCACAAATAATTATTTTTAAATAATTACATAAAACTTATTTATAAAACTAATTATAATTATAATTAGCGTACTAAGCATATTCCTTCGAGAGATTACTTAGCAATTATAATCTTTGCAAGGGTAATTTTCTTGACCCTTTACCACGTAACTGAGTTGTTCCCCAATAAAGAACATATTCCATTTGATAACGTAATATTGGAAAGCGTAGGTACTAAGCAATGCTTAGTAAGCATATATACAAAATATACCATTCCTTCGAGAGATTACTTAGCAAGTTATGTCATGGAGCAATTATTTGACAGTTATTCATGATTAAACCACCATGAGAACGAGATGTTCCATTGAGCCAACAAGTGCACGGCCTGAACCAAGATTAGAAATCTTCTGATGCTCGGCGTTAATTCTCGTTACCTCTGCCATCTCATCCAAACTGACTCCGAATCAGAATTCCGTTCTGTCTGTTGGAAACCCGAGCACCGCAACTTCCAGACCACTTCAGAAACCCTATCAACGGACTTCATTTAAATGTTAATCAGGTAGAAGGAGGCGCGCCCGTGCCGTTAATCAAGGCGACACCGTTCCCTCCGACCTGCGCATGCGTAGAACATTCCGTGCCTTCATGCGTTCCGTATTTCCTTACCAAGTTTCCCCTTTTTCCTTCGGGCTTTTCACTCATTTGACTCAGCCTCCCTTCCTCCCTGGTTTGAATTGAACCCTCCCGCCACTATTCGGTGAACGTGGTTTGAATAGGGGCGGTTAGTCATTATCGCTTCTCATCAGCGGCAGAGCGTAAAAACCTCTAAACCTTTTAGATTACCTTCAAGGTTAATTTCTTCTTCCCAACCTGGTTTTCAGCCCTTCTGGTTGTACACGCTCCCAATTTTATGAGGTTGAGTGCTGCCGAATGCTAATTTATTACATACAAACTTTGTTTAATCAACTCCAACGTAATGTTATGTTTCTATGGTCCATCTTAACCTTCAAACCGCACAGCCGTTCATGCAACGTAAACTGTACATTCCGGTTTTTTTTACGGGGCTCTCATTTTTCTTCTAAAGCGCTCGAAATTCCGGGAAAGACGGAAACTGAAATCTTCTTTTCTACTTTAGCATTCAACTTTTTCTAGTGTTGCCATAAAGGTTCATACGGATATACATCTTTTGACCTCAGGAATTCAAGTTAAGAAACTTATCGCTCAAATCTAGCTGACGGGAAGTCACTTTGCTAAGTTGTGTATACCTACCTGTTTTTGAGGTGAAATTCGACAACTCCGGACTGCCTACATTGTGATAATAAAATGTCCAATTCAGTGCTCAATTTTCTTTGTGTTTGCCGAGTACTTCGCGGCGAGAATTATAACTTCTTTCTTGAAACGAGTTGTCTTTTGCTACTCTTTCTATTTAAGTTTCTCTGGATACATAGGTAGGAGATTGCACGACAATTTTTTTCTTTGTTTGAAATTGTATAGCGACCAGAGCCTCTTTCTTAAATGAGTTTTTCTTGGACGAATAATATTATTATTATTATTTCTCAAATGCCTTAGATTCTCTTTATGTTTTACACTACTGTTTTGCTCCGTGATCATTACCCGATCGATTTCTCATCCATATTACCATTGTTCTTAACTGTCTCTGTTCTTATGTACTCTACTTCTTTCAGAGTTTTATTATTACTTTGTAATCGCCTCTCCGGGGTTTGTGTTTTACTGTTTTCCACTACAATTCTATGTAATCGTTCTCCATATGTTGTTATTATTTCTAGTTTGATTCATTTCACTTTTAGTAATGGTTCAGTTCTTGTCTTTATACATCCATTGTACTTTTTTCTCTTCATCTCTTCTAAAACAAATGAATAAATAATAAACATTTTCTTGTTGTTCTTATTGTAACTAGGTTTGAATTTGCATTGCCTTAGCCAACCCTGTATGGGCGGAAGGCTGTCACAAATCAAAAAACTTCATTTCATTTCAAGTGTTCACAACCAAATGTTGCGTCTAAATTTTCATAGAGTTAAACTGGTTGAGTTTGAGAACACCGAAAATATCATCAAAACACTCGCTTGTGAGGACATAATTTCTGAACTTTTGGATGACCACTGCTTATAACACATAACTGGGAATTCATTCGCTAGAGACCAGTAATGGTAATTTATGCCACCGTCCGCAGACAAACTTACACTTGAAAAGCTCTAGCGGGTCGAAAATTAATTCTGGGCTTTGGAACTAATACCGTGGTATATATGAGCAGTGGAGCAGCATCTCATTGGAACTAAATTCCGAGCGTTCGTTTGTCCAAGGGCTAACCAAACCGTTTCTATTTGGGTTTCTATTACTATGAAAATGCAGGCTCCCTTTGGGTAGATGGGGTCAGATTTCGGTTTCTCAATATGTAATAATGCGATTTGTTTCAACGAAGTTTTTTCATGTATAACGAGCCGGAAAATTAATAAACTTTGTTGCCATATTAGAACAACAAGTTTGTTGTCTAAGGGGTGTTAACTTTTGATCGCTGCCACAAACCAGGTTTTTCCTTGGGAACAGGAACAAATACAAGAACTACGGAGTACCTATATCAGGAAAGAACTAGTGTATTAACTTTTACACAGTACTGAATTCATACCACTGTAGAACTACAACTCATTATCAACAATCATAAAAACAGCGAAAAAATACATAAAAGCCACGAGGACCTCATCGGATTTTGGGTGGAAAACTCGAATTTCCCCGTGAAGAGTCACCTTTTTCAGCAATCCTAGCGAAAAATAAATTTTTATTATACTGTTGGACAGCTACGAATTTAGGACATACATTATGATTAAAGGCTAAAATTCACCTCTGGATCGCAAGGACCTACCAGCGGGTTGTAAAAGTTTAGATTTTCTAGATTGGACAATTTTCCATCTTCAAGTTCATCTTTCATCAATTTAGTTTATTTGAAAAACTTTGGTTTTCCATCAGCAACTTTAACGATCGTTACAGCGGTATAATAACATTTGAAGTTGCTTCTAATTAACGGAGTTGTAGTCATTACAGTGCGATAAAGTAGAAAATACGAAAAAAATCATATAACTGACGTAACTAATATTAAGTAACGTTTTTCTTTTCAAAGTTCTAGCTTTTAGGGATGCACGTGAAGTTGTCCGCGTGGTGAGATCGATTCTTTGTAGGCAAGTCTATCTATAACGAACATAGAAACAATTCTGTTATTTCATAAGTTTTCGATATTGAGACTTGACTTTTTGACCTTTCAACCCTTCGATGTCGTACTTTATGATTGCCAGAGATCGATACGGAAAAATCAGTCCTAACTACAGCCCGAATTTGATTTTTGAAACAAGTTTCATCAATTTTGTTTCACTAATTTCAAGAAAAAGCTATAAGTGGTGAACGGATGGATTTTTTAAAAGTTTTTTGAACCAATTTGGTACACATGGCTTGTGGGTAACCCTCTCTGAGTACTAAATTGGTACTCACTGGCAGTCAACGTGTTAAACAACATTGTTATCCTAAATGGTGAAAGGATAGGGGACGGGTATCGCACATCTTCATCAAAATAGGTCAAGATATGGTTTGTTCGTTGGAGGGATGTTATAGAATGTACCTAAACGCAAAACAAAAACCCGAAAGTGTCAGAAATGTAACCATCGCTCCGAACAACTCACGATATCGGTTGTAGGTCCGTGAATAGTCAATCAAGATCCCGACTGCATTGATAATGACGACTTGATGTTGGTTATTCATTGATCAGGGACATCTGCTAAGCGACTAAACAGAATTACAGCTCTATTGTAGCCAAACGCCTCTCAATTAGATAGAAAGTCTGGGAGGAATTTCGGCTAAGTAGAATTTAACAATTTCAAAGGTTTTATCGTGAACCTACCTTTTATTAAATATTTTGAAATTCACTCTAAAATTGCTCTTGCAGTAATTGTGAAGGAACCAAAAGCTGAAAACTCACGAAGGGCTTTCAATTTCTTAGCTACTTGGTAGTTTATTGAATGTCTCAAATTACAATAATAAATTAAAAATGGTATAAAAGTTTTCAAATAATTATTGTTTATCAATAGAACCTCTAGTTATCTTTCTAATTGTCTATCAATCTAGTAACCAAAATCTAAATCAAAAAAATTCTGCATAACTTTAATAATATTTGTGTTAGATAGCTTGGTTTGTATTTACTATTGTATTTAAAGTTTTACGCAGCTTTTGAGAACTAATGAGAAGCTGTTTCAAATGTAAAGTTAGAATAATATATTTCAGTAGCAAGTCTAGGAAGCAAGTGAGCAAAATTTTTATCGTTGTCACGAGGAAAACATCTTGCTCGTAACAAATACATTGAATAAGTAGTTTGTAGAAAAATTCAGAGGTGAGTGAGAGACGTATACGTACACCAAATCGCTTGAGATATCTATCAAATTCTTTACGTACATATTCATTACTGTTATCAGTTCTAGAAAATTCGATTTTGATGCTTTTTTCAACTTTTCTTGTAGGTGTAAATGTTCAAAAACGTTAATTTTATGTTTTATGAAGTAAATTTGTGTGAATCTCACGTATGCCTTAACGAATGTAACAAAATATAAGTCCCCATGGTGTGGTCCTTAATTTTTCCAACATCATCGGAGTGTATTATTTGTAATTTTTCTTCCGGTCCATCTCTCGAACATATTGAAAACGGTTTCCTAGTCAATTTTCCTTTGACACTGGTTTCACGATCTTCTAGTTCGCAACGGAGTTGAAATCTAGCCCTTCAAGTTTTCGTTTATCGTCATCATATTTCATATCAGCTAAATTCAGGTGAGTCACAGCCTCAAGTTTTCTGAGGTTCTTGTGCCATAGCCTTAAGTTTTTACTATCCAGTCTTGTCACTAAAATTGATCGTTCGGGAGTTCTTTCTCTCTAGTGGCTCCCCCTACCATGTTTTTCTGTTTGTCCATAATTTCAGCCTTTTGCTTCTCAAATACTACAGTGAATCTCTCATCAGTGATTTTTCTGACTGACATTAAATTGGATTTTATTTTTGGTACAAGAAGAGTTTCTGCCAAGTTTATTCCAGATTGCTCAGTCAGCTCTAAAGCTGGCCACTGACGATCGTTCCAACAAGCCAAGTAGCGTGGCAGCGCTCCAATGGAACGACGTGAATGGCAAAACTCGTCGGGTTTGGAGTGGAGTGAAGGGCGTGATGGAATTCCAACCAGTCGAAAAGCCATCGCGCCGCGCCAAAACTCCATCGCTCCAACTGCTCGTGAGTGGGCAAACCGCGCACTTTTCTGTCTCAGTTGGTTATGGTCAGTCGAACAGGTTGCTTGTCGGTTTCGGTTCATTCCCCAATTGACATTTTCTCTCCACGAAATGAGTGTTTCCAACAAGGACTTTGTGATTACCGTCATTGATTTATACAAGCAACACACCTGCTTGTGGAAAACATTTGACCCAAATTACCACGACAAATTTAAAAGAAACCTCGCCCTTGAAGCTCTTGAAATAAATTCAAGTGTGTGCGCTGCCTTCTGTTGAGAAACCGCTGTTTCACCCTCTTCTTTTTGGGTTTTCTTTGTTTGGCGTACAAAATTACAGCTGTAGCCAACAAGCGAAATTTTTCTTCGTCCATCTTGGGAGAACACGCTTTTGACTATTATTTAATATTAAATATTAAATAATTAAAAATATTAAATGACACCAACACCTCAAGATGGACACAAACACCACATAGGGACACTTCAGACAACGGAAGACGGAACCGCACTATCGAAAATGGAGTGGAGTGGACGGATCGTGAATGGCCCCTACTTTCGACTCTTTTTTTCGTCGCTCTAATATCGGCCGACTTCGCGCCACTCCACTCCATTCGGAACGATCGTCAGTGGCCAGCTTTACTGTATACTTCCTCTACCTGAAACTGCTGTAGTTTGTCCACTGGTTAGCACCACTCCTCATAAGTTTGTTGGTTTTAATGAGTTGAATTTAGTTTTTTCATAGCACAAGTGAGAAGTAGTTCCGCTGTCTAAGCACCAAAATTCGGATTAGGATAACTGTAGTCTTGAACACAATTATTTTAATTTGATGTGGAATATTTCTGTTTGTTCCTACAGTTTTCAGTATTATTATTTGCTCTTCCAAAATATTCACTTTTCATACCAGCTTTTAAATCAGTGTCTTCATTCGTTTTCGGGTCAAATGTAATACGATTTTTCACCTTACTTTTTGTTGATGAACGTTTCGTCATTATACTATTGAGACTCACTATTTCTCCTCGAACTAGCTTTCTCAAGAATTTTTACTTGTTGAGAGATTGTCTCTCCTTTCAATCGCAACTCTTGAATGTTCTTTGACAGGCTATACTTAGTAGATCGTTATACTTAGCTATCATTATACTTACAAGCTATGACAAGCTATCATTATACTTAGTAGGTAGATCGTTATTGATGTGAATATGTTAACATCTGGAGCGTCTAAAAATCGTTTGGGGTGTTCCCGAACTTTTTCTTCCATTTTTTGAACAACAACTAATATTTTCAATAGCGACGCTTTCCTAGCTGGTCCTTCACTTTGGTATTTTGCTTCACCCACTCTCAAAAATGGGTTGTTGTAGATATGATCAACATAAGTTCAGACTCAGCCTGGTCTTTTTCTTTTTTTTTCACTTTTGTTTCCCTACACGAGAAGCTATATCAGGATTGGGAGCATGTATCTCTTCAGTGACACATTCCCAAAACAATTCAGGAGTAATCGTCGTTCGGGCCTGTATCTCCCCGGGATCGTAGTTATTCCATGTAAGTATTCCAATTTTATAGTTTTTGTTCATTACCGAGTTGTTATTTCGTTCTTAATTATTTAAGCGTGGTTGGTGACATTACCTTTTGTATTTAGAGTTTTACGCATTAACTACTGAGAAGCTGTTTTAAATATAAAATTAGAACAATATATTCTGCTAGCAAGCCTAGGAAGGAAGTGAATACAATTGTTTACGGTTGAAATGTAATGTATACATACTTTTCTTTTCAATCATTATACATTTTTGAACGGACCCTTTGACCAACAAATCACCAAATCAACCGACATCAAGAAAGCTGTCTAAATGTGTTACCTGAATCACGCACTCAAGTGTTTCACAAGTTAGAAAGTATTTATAAAATTAAATTAGAACTTTGTGAATGTAATAGGTAAGTGATCAGAATACTTGACGAAATATTAGGATTTTCGTCAAAACTTGTTGAATTCTTGTTACTGCTACTACGATTTCTACATTAGCTAATCGTTAACTGTACTAACAAGTGAGTCAATGTTTCTCGTCAAAAGATTGTAAGCAACAAAACCATCCACAAATATCATAGTTACCAAACTCGAAATATTTTTTGGACCATTCCATCATTCATTTCTTTGCAGTCCACCAGTTTTTTTCCCCAGCTGAAGGCTTGTAAACTTTTCATACATTCTCTGGCTCGAGCCCAACTCCAATTTTCTCTATGCTTTGTGAACATTGTATCCCCTTCCTTCGTCCAATACGCTCAATTTCCTCTGAACGGGGTGCACGGGATACTGTCGTAAAACCTACGGTGCTGTGAAATTCATAAGGCCGGCAATATCACCAGAGTTGCTGCTTTTTTAGTCACTGCGCTCTCTTGAAGAGCGCTTTAAATTCATACCCAAACACAACTCAAATAGTTGGATTAACATCAGATTGACTCGATGTTAGCCAGGGAAGGCTTAATTCAATAATACACTAAACTTGCTGAAAATTTTTTGTTTTGTTAGTATCAATAATGATCCTTTTTAATCATCAGGCTCAGAAAGTGACCACCCGAAATGTGTTGTTTTATGTGTAAAGATGTGAAGAATCTGAAAATCAAAATTTAAAAAAACCTATCCGTCCGCAGACCATAGTTTTTTCCAAAACTACTGAACCATAGTTAATGTGAGTCAAAAATCATATCTTGGGTGTAGTTTTCACAAAGCTCTCAATCAATTCTAGAGGGTAATACCCTTTTTAAATATTAAAAAACGTCGAAAACATTTGATACAATTTTGGTTTATTATTCAATAATGAACCATTGTAATCGCTCTGGAAAAAAATTCTAACCTCCCCTGAAAATTTCATGGTTTCAAAGGGTGTAGAATCCGAATCTGCAATAAAAAATTTTCCGTCCGTCCGCCGTAGCACGATTTCTCCCAAACGACTGGAGCAAAAGATTTGAAATTTTCAGGAAAAATCCATCTTGGTCCGACGACGCCCCGATCCTTGAGCCAGCTCTCTCACTCAATTTAAAGTGCCCTTTAAGGGCTGTCAAGGTTTTGTAAAATCCCTAAAAACCTCAAAACAAGTCGAAGCGGCCTAAATTTGTACACATTTCAAGAACATACCATGAGGAATCGAATGAGACCCTCCCGACGTCCGTAGGTCAAACCATTCCTGATGTATCCCCGATTTATGGTGCCTACATTTGTGTTTTTTGGTTTATTATTGTTTGTTTGTAACCTAGTGATGCCGATAGCGTCGAGTTGTAGTGAATGTGGATACTGGAGCGATAGCCGATGTTGATACTTGTAGTTTATAGCCGATACACGGGTTGAAGCATTCTGATATGCATGAAACACTGATGATATATAGGTAAATATTATTCAATATTATTATTGGGGTAAATAAGTATTCTTTCTCTGAGGTTTATTATTCAATTTGCTTGCGTACATGATATGAATCTGTACTAAGCTTCGGAGTGTGCGTGTTTCACAGGTGATAAAACGATTATTGAATTTCAGGAGATATGCATAGAGCACGTAAATCTGTTCTCAACCAAAATACCTATTTGGATTGATCAGTTAATCATATTTGTGTGCCTCCTCTACATCAGTCTACCTTTGGCTACATCGTTTGAATTTGGATTTGGGGAAGTTTTAACGCAATGCGAGTGCTAAAGGACTTGATAAATTATAGATGTTTTTATTGTGGGGGGGGATTGAGGTTCAATAAAAAAACGCTTCAAATTCTTTTACTGGGGTTTATTATTCAATTGGCTTGCGTTCATGATTTGAATTTCTACTAAGCTTTGGAGTGTGTGTGTTACACAGGATAGAGCGATTATTGAATTTCAGGAGGCACACAAATATGATGAACTGATCAATCCAAATAGGTATTTTGGTTGAGAACAGATTTACGTGCTCCATGCACATCTCCTGAAATTCAATAATCGCTCTATCACCTGTGAAACACGCACACTCCAAAGCTTAGTAGAAATTCAAATCATGAACGCAAGCCAATTGAATAATAAACACCAGTGAAAGAATTTGCAGCGTTTCAGATTGCTGATACAATACTTTGCTAAATGATGTTTTCGGAATAACTTTCAAGTATATCGTTTTATGATTTGGTCTGTTGTTAAGAGAAGAATTCACGATATTTCCTATATGATACAGGAAGTTCTATGGTTCAATGAATACTTAGTCTTAATACCACTGCTCTCTTTAAGGAATCTTAAGAATACGAAATCCATGCCACTGAATCCCTAGAGTGGAGACGTCAGAGATCAAAATGACTGCTACTAATGTAGCCTTCGCTTATTAGCTTGGTGAAATTTCCACGGTAAGTTATTCACTCTGGCTCAAGTTAAAAGTCACTACATAGCCAGTTTACTAGCGCTCCGAGCTCCGCCTTACTTAATTCAGTTATGGGCACTTCGGAAACAGGGAGCTAATAAGATTGACGTCGGGAACTAAGAGGTTTCATAAAGTTTTAATCGTGGAGTACCATGGAGGGCTGATCATCTTGTGGAACAAGGTAAAAGATTGTACCTACTCAGTTTGTGGTTAAGGAGCGAAATTCAAACGTTTCCCCAAAATGTCTAGATCGCATCCAACATAGACTTTCATACCTGTGCGAATACTACGAGGCTGGCGGAGAATAATATACGTCCCTTCCAATGGTTAAATTGATTAGCCTGTAGCACCCAGAGAATCATCAGGCAATATTCCGGCTCCAGGCTTACCGTTCGGGGATATAGTTCAAGAATGGGAAAATGGGAACGATCCGTCTGCATCACTTTAATATTAACGTGGAACGTTCAATATTAGGGTTACCACCAGTTTTTTTCACAAACTAGCTAGATATCCCCCTTGACGTTCTTGAACGATTATTTACATTTCCTCCCTCAAAAGATAGATTTTGAAAGGTGGTCTTTCGAAACATTAGAAAACCACGTATTTCCAGGTCCAGCAACAAGCAATAGTGCTTCTTAGTGGTCGTAATGAGGTCTGAGATTCGCGCGGAAATTAATATCCTAAATGATTAAACTTGGTCTACTATTGTGTTGACTTTTTTTTAAATTACGCCACTTAAGATTAGAAATTAGATTCTGTTTTGCTTATTTGTTGTTATTTGTTTCTGTTGATGCACAAACCGTTATTTTATGTAGTTTGTTGTTGACGATATTGATCCTATTTTTACTCTTTAGTTTCTTATGTATCGTATTTGAACGACACTAATTTAACTATATGGTGAATGATTTTACTGAGTAAATCAAATTTTCAGTAGGATCAGTTTGTTGTAATCGAAAGTCGATTGAAAACCATTATCGCTTTCACTGATCACTTATATGAGGGACACACTATCAGTGGCTCAGAACCCGCTGAAGGGTTCAACGAATTTGGTTCTACCTTTGGAAAAAGTTATTGAACTCCATCTACGGCCTGTCGGTTGTCATTTGATCGTCACAACTCCTTATCTCGCTTTTGAAGAACAAAATCTTTATTTTTGAAGAAGATTCCTGTATCCTTGGCACTCTGACATCTTATGGTTGATTTAGTCATAACCTACATTCTACAGTAGCTAAATCATCAAAATTGTGCATAAATGTTAGCAAACCCAATGTGGTACACATCATTTTTCACTTTTTTCAACGCTGATTTTGTTGTAGAAGCGTTCAAATTTACTCTAATGTAAAAACGGATAGTACCACATGACTTGACGACGAAAAGAAATGAAAATTGATTTGTCACACTTCGGGCTTGCTAACATTAGTTTGAACAATTTGGATGGCTTAGTCAAAGTAAAAATCGATTGAGGGGTCTTATCTTCATGAAATCAAGAGTAGAATCCGAATCTGCAACATCCAACAGGGATTCTCATTAAAAAAAAGAAGTTGGTGCCTTTTTTGAACATACGAGATCCATGGCTAAAAAACACGTCAGATCAAAAAATAAAAGTAAATGTTTAAGGTCATAAACACCTTATAATTTTGGTCCTGGAGGGAGGGGGGGTTGGACACCAAGTGTAGGGATAAATAATTAACCGCGCCCACGATACGCGGTTTCGTCAGTTTCGAAACGTTTAATACGTCAGTTTCGTGGGTTGCTATTGAATGGCCATGATAGAAACCCGTGCCATAAATCTAATAGTCTACTTAAATTATTAGTAATCCACCATTCTTCTCACCCCACTTTATGATCCTTGACTCTGGAATTCACAAGGTACTTCCTGAGAAGATTGATGATGCAAAATGGAGATAAAAAATGATTGACGTTCCCTCAACTTGAAAGAATCTTCAAAACCTCAAGACCCTGTTATGAAAGTAATATCAAACAGCTACTCACTGGTGAAGGTGAGTGTGGTTCAGAAATGAAGTATGCCTTTTTTTTTTTAGCTTATCTTCCAGAACTTGTTCAACAAAGTATTAACTGATATAGACAGTAAACTAAAAACCATAGTTGGTTTTGAATGATCGTTTTTGAAGAAGGAGCCATTACGCATTAGATCGAAAGATCAGTTAACTATGTTAATTATTTATGTAATAATTTATGTACTCTTATGTAGCCAAGTTAAGTTTTAAAGTCTGTTGAACAACTGTCTGTCTTGAGGGATGTATTCTCGCGAGGCATCTTTCTCTTTTTCGTGCACCCTTCGTTCACTAGCTGCTAGTTGGTCTTTTTTCAATTTTATCTATCTGTTTCTGGTCTCTAAATGCGGGGTACCCTCCTTTTGAGGTGAGACTTTTGTAGTTAATAAACGGAAATATTAAATTTGGAAAAAAACTTTCGGGACCGTGTTTAGAATTATTCACTTGTCACTCACTGAAATGTTCGCTCGGAGGTCGGGACAAGACTGATACCGTACTCTTGACTTTTGAAATCCTATTATTCGAAGTGAACGGAGAATTTTCTCGCTTCTCAATTGGGAATCTTTCTTCTTTAAAACAGCAATGCAGGTTTTTTCGTTCATAAAAAAAACCGGTAAATAAATACAATAGATTAAATAATAAGTATTTTTACACGCAAGTAACTCCTAAATTTCAAATCATTGTTAATTACTAGGCGTTGACAATTGTTCATCATTATCTGTGTTTAATATTATAACAGCAGGCTTCGGGTTTTCGTCTGTAATAACCGTTTCAGGTTAGTAAATGCTTGCTGCAACCGTTCGATATAAAATTCATGAAAGTTATTAATCGTAACTAATCTAATTCGTGCCGTTAATACAACATTCAACATCATACAAGATTGAAATCAATTTGGTAAAAAGTTCCTGCAACCCAAGTGAGGTGATATGAACCTCTTACTTATATTCCACATTGAATTAATACAACAATCCACATCAATAATAATCAGTAGGTTATTATATCACTAAGATATATTTGCAGATATTTTACATTATATTGCAATTTGAAGCTTGTTTAAATCGTTCCTCTTTCCCGGAATCTGCCCATTTAAGCTTTTGTTCTCGAGTGTGCAGGGTAACTGGGGTATTTCGGATGTCCTTATTTGCTTGTTTTATCTTCATAAGGCGATCCAACTTCCGCTCTAATTTGGAGCTCTCCCTCAGGATCTTCTCTTCGCTCCTATTTTCAATTATTTCACCAAACGTGAGTTCATTTGTTCATATGACATTAGATCGTTACATACATAAGTTGATACAGTTATTAATGTCAATGTCTGTTAACCAAAAACCATAAAGTAAACAAATCAAACAAAAATATTCGATAGTTTTCATTAATGTTGTTCTGTGTTTTATTTACAATTTCATGAATAATCACTTCATTTAGTTTTTTAATTTTACTGTTTCTTAAATACGTCTTTCTTTTATCAGTTCAACACCTTTAACCCCCGCATTATAAAAAAAAAAAAAAAAAAAAATTAACGAAACAACAAATTTTGGCTTTGAATCTCATAAGGAGTCTTTTAGGAAAAATAAAAGTTTTCAACATTAATATTGATGGGTTGGAGAATGGATTTTAGTCACAATGGTGGGCGCATGGTGTCCCAATGTGCCTTTCAATATTATGAGCAGCAATACAATGTTGTACCTAATTATGATTATGTAATTTGTTCTTCAAACTAAGCTCCATCCGTAATAAATAATTAATAAACATTTTGGATGGTAAAATGATAGTTAAGGAAACCAAATTCCGAATGCATCTTCATTATTTTTCTTGAGCAGTGCGTAAATAATGAAATTCAAAGGCGATAAAAAGAGGCATAACCTAATTGAAAATAGATAAATATAAGCTACATAGTTCAAGTGCAAATCGTTGACGCGTTTAAAAAATAACCCCATTTTCAGGGAGGTAGACAAATTAGAGGAAAAGAAAAATTTATTGCTCAAGTAATAATCTTTTAAAACTGGCCAAGCAGTGTGGTTCCCTGTCCAACAGTAGTTTAGATCTGCTGCTCATATATTGCATGTAAAACGAACAAAAACCAGGACATTTCGTGCTTTACGTTGTCTTTAGTGAAATCTAGTGCATGGGATCAAAATCATTACTTTCCCAAAATATTCTGGGACCTTCGGAATTTAGTTGGAGCTGTCAGCTGAAATTCTCCAACTGGAGAATGAAATGGCTGAACCCCTCCACCCGATTCAGCCTTTCCATCTTCGGATTAATTCTAAATTATGAAGGAAGGGTTTAAGGCTAGAGCCTAATTTTAGCATTGGCCTATGAGCTAGAGAGATCACGCATGATTGTACCATTCTTCAACATAGCGGTGTTCTACTTCATGACCGTAGGAGTTTTAAAAACAGACGCTTATGAAATGATAATAAGTAATAGGTAATTACGAGTTCATCTACTAGAATAGCAAGAACAACAATTTTACCTGAGCCTTGGACCCAGAACATGATTAATTCACTATTTTACTATCCCGATTGGTATTTGTTAGTTACAATCTCAATGTCTATAATACGAAATGTAGACTTCACAAATTTTGTTAAAATTATGCTTTACTTATTTTTTCAATTGAACTTTTTCTATAATTTCTCAACATTACTTTCTACAGACGATTCTTTTCAAAATTAGCTATCTACCTTCACATGTTCGATTGAAGTCTACTTCATCTCACTTACACAGGGTAAGATACAGATACAGATAAGTACTTTCCCCGACTTGTTTCAACCAAATTTTATCTCGGAACCCTTCATAACGGCATGTAAGACAAAACACCATTTACATAATGTAAAATGTCAGTGAAGTCGGTGAAAAACCTTTGACTTTGTGATTTGGATCTGGGGGGTTTTCCGGTCATCAACAATGTAAACATTGAACATCGGACGATTTGAGAGGAAGCGCCTCACTATTGTGATTTGGAAGTAAAATTCCTCAACTTTTATAAAGAGCGCTTTAAATCAATGTTTATTTGCGCATAATCTGAAGGAGAAACACTTCATCTTGGGAAACGCAAAGGAAAAAGAAAAGTTTAACTTTCAAAAACGTTCGTTCGGCTTTCCGACTATTTGTAATGACCATTTGAACGAATCAATGAAACAAAATTATTATTATTGTTGTTTATTTGTTCTCTCAACCTTAAATGAATAAAAGTTGGTCTAGAGAAAACTTTATTGCAGTGCAGAAAAGAAAAAGACATCCTCCATATACCCCAATTTATATATTTACTATCATCAAGCAGCACTAACCATTTTTTTAAAAGAACATTTCCCTACTAATGCCAGCTCAAAATATTCATTTAGCGAGGAAGACGATGAAGACTGTCGAATGACGCCAATGATGAGATACATCTCCCCGAAAAACTATCCACATTAAAATAAATTTTACTCTTCAAAACTCACCAAATTCATTTCAATTTTGATCAGAACATATTCCATTTTATACCTAGAAATAAGTTACTAATAGAAGCTTTGTTGTTTGACTTCCTCGCCTGATTCAAACAAATATTACATCTCTTGTTATTACAAACAAATTTTTTTCTTTCAATATGTATACTTTTTTTATGTATTATTTTTTAGAATGGTCCACATTTCATGTGGGTATACAACTATCAAAATTCACCCCCATTCTCCGAACAGTATTGTAATAATGCCAATTCTTCTTTGCTTGTGATTCATGAGTAAAACATTTGAATTTCATAATTCAAATTCCCGAATTTCATAATTCATTTTCCTTGAAGTACAATAGAAAATTCCTGAATTTGAGGTTAGTTTTGATGATTTTATTTCAAAGAAACTTTCTTTAATGAAAAAAACCTTTCTGCTTCAAAACTTCAGCTAATCGTCTATAAGAAGCTCGAAAAAACGTCATGCGTGGTTATCGATTTGAAAACCCCGATTTTGATCGATATTTAAAAGAAAATATGACCTACTTCAGGTCCTATACTCCATCAAGTTCAGTTGCATAATAGGGCTGGTACAATCTATGTTAGGAAGACAAAAACGGATTCGTGGGAAAACAGTAACGAGCATTTTTGTAATACTTTGCTGTTTGAGTTGAGGCGTTCTTCCTTCGTCCTTTATAAAGGGAGAAGATGTTTAATATGATCTTATTCTCTAGAACGAGAAGGCATCAGGCTCCCTGTGGAGCAGAGTTTGTGCAAATATTGATTGAAGAGAGAGTTCGCAGCACATTGGGTATATAAAGATGCATAACCTATAAAAACGTGTTACTTCTCTTGATCTTTAATGGTAGCAGCTAGACAAAAGAATATCCAGCCCTAAAGCCCTAGAGCCTATACAGAGTAGGATCGGCAAAGTATGGAGTTAGTGAGATGTGTTACCTCGTGCATCAATAGGTTGGTTTGCGCTTTGTTGGCTCTCTAGCAAAACGCTCCCGTTTATAACAAAGTAGAAACTGTTTTTTTATCCCCATATTCATTGCTCTGGTCGAGTGTTAGGTTTATCCTCACAGTTTGTAAGTACATAAATATTCAACATCACAATGAAATTTCTGAAATTTGACATTGATATTTTCGAAGAAAGTTTTTTTATATAACTTTTTGATATAATTACGAGTATTTTAAACAAATGGCTGTGAAATACAAAAACATGTAATAGATCCGATAAATTCAAATTCACGAATGCATGTTTATATATAAATAGTTTTACCTGAGATAATCATTGATTTTCTCTTCAACAACTATACGGATAAGTTGGTTCACGTGGAGGCTCAGTGTATTTTCATTATTCTCAAGGAAACCACATCCCGTTTTCACGGCGAAAATCTGTAAAAAACTTTTTCATTATCAATGTGTATTTTGCATATTGTTTCCCAGAGCTTTCTCCTAATTAGGAAATCAATGTTTATGAAACGTGGGAATTTCAATTCAGCTGTTCTACGAATGTTCATAGAACTTCCAAAATCGAAAGGCTAAAATTTGATTGTATTTTGGTTCACTTTTCTCAATTTCGAACCTTTGCGATCCCAGGGCTAAATTTGCAGGTAGCAATTATCACTGTTTATGAAAATGAGAAGCATACCCGAGCCCCGGTCATAAAGAAGGGCGGATACATGGCCAGTGTTGGTTGTCACCGCTAATCAAAACAGGAGCGGTTGGACAATTCACGAGCTCGTTTGAAACAACAAACACAATTGCACCCATAACTTAGATTTGATAAAAATGTGACAAAGGTTCTTCCCCCGTACCCTTCAATTATGCTTTTGGTCCTATGTCCTTCCCCAAGTAATGTGGTTGATGAGAGGAGGTTTCTTGGAGTAGGTAGTAACATACCTACAACTAGCATTCAAGATTGCTCTCAAGCGTTTTCATTTAATTTGATACCTCACGCAGCCAATTGAGGAAAAAACAATGCTTTTAGGTCTCCAGTAAGTTCAAATCACAGAAATCGGGACTCTAGGATGAAATCTAAATAGTTATGAAACAAGATTACTATAGATCTTCAAATCTAAAGTCAACTATTCTAAAACCGCCGCTGTTATTATTCATAAAGTCAATGGGTATAGAAAACTAACTTAATTTATCATCATATTCATCATCAACATATTAAATCGAAAAATTACCGCAATCATTTATAAATTCATTCTTGCCTATTCTACATCAACGTTTTTTTTCTCGTATTTTCGACCTAACTTCACTGACCTTAGCTTACCTCATTTACTGAATTAAATAAATTTTAAATTATACCGTCGAAAAGAGCGTTAAATTATCTTCAGTTTTAATTAGATAAAATTGTCTCTTAAGTCACCGTACATGGTTTTTTCAAGCCTAAACTTGAATTTATGTCAACCTTCAGCTTTTTAAAAAATTTTCAATGTTGATTTACGACCATACCATCTCCTGGAAAATGGATGAGGTCTACGGTAAAAACATTTACATTCAATGACCTTTCTATCGGTATAATAATGTTTATTTCAGAGAAATTGGTGATAGGGACATTAGTGTTTGAACGCGGAAAACGTGAAGTGAACCACCCAGATAAACCAGTTGTTTATGAATCAATTTGTAAAATTATTATCGAAGTTGGAATTGATGTTTAATTTGCAGCTTGTTCATTATTATAACCATTATCATTGATTATGTATATAGATAATATGTTTTTGTAATAAAATCCTTCATGGCTGTTCCTTCCGGCTAATGCCAATTAAAGAAAAAAAAAAAAGTGAAGGTTTTTAAGGAAATTATCGTTTTGGCATGAGTTAGGTGATACCTCTGGTGTTGGATGAAATTGAAGGAGGGGAAGGAGTAATTTTTCTTGCTGAATCGTATTAACGTATTTCTCATACTCTCTGAGTGATTAAGATCAAAGTTAGAAGGGGGGAGGGGAGGGAGGGTGATTGGTAATTCAGAAATGAAAAAGGATGTGATCTGAAAAACAACTTTGCCCGAGTACCTACGGTAAAGTTCCTTAAAAAATGAAACCTTCCGTATTTTTTATTATTTTTTCAATCTTCTTTTTAGTAAAAAATAGTTACACTCATTATTTTTTTCAGAGATCACGACTTTTTTCACGTTTCTATCGGTAGATGGTACGGTGGAACATCAACGTTGAAAATTGTTGACAAAAGAAAAAGGTTGACGAAAATTCAAGTTTAGGCTAGAAAAAACCATGTACTTAGGAGACAATTTTAATGGAAAATGAAAACCTTTTAACGCTCTTTTCAACGGTATAACTTTACATTTAATTTATCTAGTAATTAAGGAAGTTATGGCCATTCCGGAGAAGTAAGGTCGAAAATACTATTAAAGAGAAACTGTGATGTAGAATAGGCCCAAAAAGAGGCTTAAAAAAATTGCTGTGTGGTGAAAGTTGTTGCAAATTAGTTGCTGAATAGACCCCTGAAGTTTCGTTGTTCTTATACCAAACACCTTGTTCTTATACCTACCTATTCAATCTTTTGATAAAATGGTTTTTCTCAAAGAAAAATAAACATTTAAAGCATCGTGCTAAAGCTATGCTTACTTCTGCTTAAATTACATCTGTCAGCCGAACCAGATTTATATTATTCTCATAAATCTCATATATGATTCTGATACACGCGACCATCTATCGATCTATTCCATTCAGAAATGAAATATCGATTGCTTGTCCCGTACTGAAACCTAAATAGCCTGCTGAAATGACAGTATGTAGTGAATGAAGTGACATTTGAAGAATCACCGTTCACGATCTCAGAAAATGTGATTACTGATCAGAATAGGTACGCGTAAAGAAAGCTTAAAACCTACTAGGGAGAAGCTAAGGAGCTGACATTGAAAATTTTGACGAGAGTATTTTTTGTCGATTTTAGGTCGACAATCAGCCACACGCATATTTTCTTTTTGCCAAATTCCGTTTGGATAACCGGTACGATTTTTTGCGCTCAACAGGATCTTCCAGAATGAATTTCCCTGGAACAATTCACTAAAATGTTTGACGAGCAGAGTAGGCGTAGATAAAGAAATATGAACGAATATGATTACGATTATGAATATTGAATATATTCATTCCTTCTGTTTTAAATGTTCTTTTTTTTAAATAAAAATTTCCGTTTTTATTTGAATAATTTATAATATTTTACTTTACTTGATAGTATAATTAAACGATTTGAACCCTCATAGGTATAGGTGTCAATTTGGTTATTTTTGTTGAGCTGTTTGCTTTGAGCTGTCATTGACATATTAGTTTTCTACTCATACTTTTTTTTCCGATAAAATAACAATGAAACAATGTTTGATGGCGTTTACCACCACCTCAATCCACAACTGCTCATTCTCGAAAGGAAGGAATTCCCCTTCAACTGAATAATAAGCCCAATCGGTAATTGGCCAGTCAGTTGTTTTAAAAAAGCTTAGCTTTCCATTATGAAACTTAATTGGTCCTTGTGCAAACAGCAGAAAGGGAGGTTATCAATGAGGATCCACCTCGTCCAGAAAACGGGTGGTTTTCATTTGCAATGGACAACTCGGTGCTGCCTCTTTTGTATTCAAATAAGCCACTCAATGGCGTTCTGTCCTTTTCTGTCAATGCTTTCTGCTGAAAATTCAACCATGGCAGGAACTGAGGTAGCCATGCCGGCCTTCAAGTCCGGAGTCATTCCTTCGAATTCAACCCCCTTCACTTCACTCGTCCTCTCTCACTGCTCTCAAACGCTCCAACAACGTAAACTCTTATCCTATGGCGGATTGAGGCGCGGAACACAATTCGTTTACGGTTATTTTAATAATTTTGCTACCAATCATCACATGGCAATTTATACCTATACAAATTTTGTGAAATTAACCATCCAGAGGTTTGATTTTGAGGAAATACAATTTTATCGAGAAATCAAAACGATTATAAGTTACGATTGACGGAACAGAAACTCTACGGGACATGTTCCCATATGGCCTTCAAAAGATGAGCCAATATGTATTGCAGGTTTGTAGCGCGTAATTCTAGAGCAACTAGAAATCGATTGAATGAGTAATTAAACCAGCTGCTCCCAACTTTCCTCCAAATTTCTACAAGATCGGACCATTGAAAAGTTTTGAAATCGTGGCAGATGTTATGCTTGCGCATGCGCAGAGTGATAAACTAGGTTTGTGAGCAATGAAACGCATAAGGGACAATCTAAATTCTAAACCGTATATTCCCGAAAAAAAATAATCAAAATCGGTTAAAAGTGTAGCAATTAGGCTGTTAGCAAAATATGCTATGATATTATCACGTTCGCTCGTACGCTGCAACGACTTATGATACTTTTATGTTGGAATATATATGAGACTATCGGACCGTTCTTCGCTAAGTGCTCTTACAATTTTAACCTGGGAAGATGGTACAGGTGGGTTTTAAGTTTCATGCGCACTGTGATGTATTGGCTTTATAGCGTGAGTTCGTCATTGTTTTTCATAATGAAGATAACGCAGTAAAATGACAGCATCAGCCTTCCTTTTCCCACCTTCCAAAATCGCCAGAGAGTCATTCTAGTATGGCTAACTAAAGAGTGTCCGGCGGAAGGCATCCTCGATTCGGAAGCAAAACGTTTGTGAGCACGGAGGATGTGTCTCTCTCGATTGGAAGCCTACGTTTTTAGCATTCCTTAAGCCATTTCACCCCTAGTTTCGTTCATAGGTTCCTCAGCCACGTCTCGATTCCTCGCAGAGCTTTCTCGTGTTTGTTCTGATCGCATGGCCTATAACCAGAATTACCTACCAAGGTTAACCTGGTAACAACTTCAATGGTTTTTTATCTTTTGATATTTTTTCCTGCACACTAAGGAGTTGCCGATTCAACTATAGTTGTTTCAACCTACCTACATCGCACTACCGGCGTCGAAGTCGTCGATAACTCACATCGTCTGAAACTAGGCGAACCAGTTGAGGGACAGACATGCGTTCGATGACCCGGGCAGTTTTTTTCAGGACGGTGCTCCAATATTCACTACGCTCAGCCCGATGAGATAATTTTTTTCGTTTTGGAGGAATCTGGTAGACAATTGTGTGTTTTACCATCGTATTGGGACCTGTTTAATGTTATATGTTTTTAAATACCTATCAGCGAGTGATGTTAACATATTTTTACCAACGAATTTGGGAAACATGTCCGTTAATAACATCGTTGGAATGGACACCGCGTGGTATTTAGGTAATAATAACTGTGCATATTCCATGACTACATATTCATTTAGTGAAAAATGAGGATTCCATGATGAAGAGGTTGGTACAGGACATTGCGAAACTGGTAATCAAATATGAAATATTCGCCGCTGGTATTTGTCATTGTATGACCATTAGAACGACATATTTTAATAACTCCAAGTCGATTTCAGTGCACTTGAATGAATCTTTACTAGATTTAATTGGCTCGAGAAAATCACGGATCCGCGCAGTACGACCATTTGATACAGAAAAAAATAACATTTACAGTCATTTTGGGCGTTTTAGTTTCAATCTGCATCGGTTATAATAAAACAAATGAGTAGATATAGAGGTCAATATGTACTTTATTCAATTTTGCTTCTAACCTCTGCCTCGTATGGTGTAACAACTAATGAAGTTAACACGTGAATTGTTGCAGGTATGTTGCTGTTATTGGACACATTTCTCTCCATACTCAACGGTTTGAGGTAAGCGTCATTCAATCAGGGGACCAAATCAAACACTAATTGAAATATTTTTGTGATTTTACTAAACAATGAACACAGTTGCTGCAGAACAATTAAATGCAGGTAATAGGGACATATTAGAAGAAATTGAAGGAGAGAAGGACTAAGACGAAGTTATATCCAACTGCCATAGGATCTAAAATGACCAAACTTCAATCTTTCTTCCAAAAATTTTCTTTTCTTTCTTTCTTCCAAAAATCTATAAACCGTACTATCTTCCAGATTAATTTCCTCCAAGGCAGGCATAACCGTGAAATTTGGGTGTTCGACAGAAACGATATATGAATATCTAGATTTGTATCAGTGAGCTCCAACGCATTCTAATATCCAACAAACAAACAAGAGACTTTGTGAATGACACACTTCAAGTGTCGACCGTCAGGGCAAAAATATTGGAGAAATACTGAAGAGTCGTCTTCCTCGAACACAGCCTACTGGGCGTCATTAATCAGGATTACATCGTTGCGGCTCACTGAGATGCAAATTTTACAACTTCTTAATCGACAGGGCTGAATTAGATAGATCGCCTCCTATGAAAAGCGTGCTAAGCGGTCAATATGCCCTAAATGTAACAACAACCGTTGGTAAAGCGACGTTGCGTCGTTGGCAAAGCATCGCAACTGAATCTGTAGATAAACTACCATCAAGTTTCAATCACTAAAAACCAGCCATTCCCTGTTAACGGGGTGACAGTTTGAGAATTAATGCCACCAAGATTCACTGATAAATCTAAAAAGCTGCACCTGTCAGAAGAGGCACAGGAGTGCGTTCTGAACGTGAATCAACCTCCCGGTCTCAACATTGCCACTGATATGGAAGAAAAAATAAATTGATGTTTTTTGTGTGTCCTGGCTTGCTCGTGTCGATAGGTGCGATGCTTGTGTCAATAATTTGATTGATCAATCGTTCAAATAGAGACCAGGTGATCGATTCACTACATCGATACATTTGTGAGCTCTTTCTGATTGTTGGATCAATCTGTGATTAGCAGTATTAGGGAGCTTTCTAAAAACTTTCAGTTCAAAACACATCAAATGTGGCACAATGCGGGATTATTGACTGGAATTGGGCGGTTTTGTTTTATTTAAGTTCTGTGGTTGTTTATTCCCAAGTTAAGGATGGTTGCTTTACCTACATGAAATTTTGGCTTAATTTTGAATGGCACTCATCTATACCTAGCAGGGCAGAAGAGACCTTCTCTGATCGTGAAGGATTAGCTGGACTGTGAAGGGCAGAAATATCTTGTTGTTGCACCCATGTGCTCTCACAGCATTTCTGTCTCCCACTTCTCATAATCTGGCAATGGTTATGGCAGACTGTCACACAGATTACAAGGAAGGTTCCACATGACTGATACCTTTTAATGGAGGCTAGGGATGTGTGTGTTGTATATCCGGGTATATCTTTATGTTCCTAAAGCTGACTCTAACATCATTGGATGCGGTGAAAATCACATGTTATGTTCCAATGGTGATATCTCTCGATTCAAGGTATTCATCAATGGCCGAACTGATCTGAGCTTTCATCTATCAGCTGATAGGTAAGTCTCCTTGTTATCTGTAATGCGATGGTCTTGCCACCATCCAAGAACTGTGTATGAACGCTGTAGTGCTGATATTTCCATTTTGATTTTCACAAATATCCTGGTTTTATAGTGGAAGTAGATATAGTTGGTATGGTCCGTTGTATGGTTGAGATTCAGATGCCATCGTACATGAAAAGCCGTTGGGGAATCTATTGAAAATGTTATGAATCATGGTTGGCACAAGAAACTTTGTCAGGTGGTGTTACTTATTCGATGGACTACATTGCACTTCGCAACTTCTACAGTAGCTACTTATTTTTGAAAAAAAAAAAAAAAAAAAAAAAAAATGCACCAATTCCGGCAATATAGATGCGTTTTCCAACGTCTCAACTCTTGTTATTGTTACGTTGTTGGTTCTTCATGTTTGTCCATTGTGAAAAGAAGATGGTATTATTTTGTATTGCTTGTGTCCTTTAGTCAGCTCTGTATCGAACATAGTTTCTACTTTCCACCCCGTTCAGAAGGTTTTTATGGTCAGTAAAGTTTCTTCCGGCAGTATCAACGAAGACTTCCACTCACCTCAGCCGCCACCTCTTCCCCGTCTTTGACTTGAATAGGTCTGGGTTTTATTTATTTATTTATTTTTTGGCTCTTAGGAGTTTTTTTTTTCAACTTTACGATTTGCCATGAAAACGTAACGTTGCAAAGGGGTAAATCCCTCGTCAATGCCAGTGAACTGCCCTCTCCAAGTGTTTCGGAGTTTTATAGAAGTCGTTTTCTTCTTCGTAATCACAGCATTGTCTTAAGAGTCCACTGCTTTCATTCACTCTTCATAAAGATATCCAATAAGTGATTCGTTTTGACACATGAGCAGTAACAATGTTTGATATTTTTGTATATAAATAAAAGCTTAAATAAAATTATGCGGGAAAACGTATGGGTGGTATTTTTCTTCGATCGTTTTGTCCGAGTGTTACGAATAGATAAATAGGTAAATGAGTGGAAGACTGGCTAAGAGATGAAACGTGTTCATAACGGTGTGGCAATGCAAGGTTGAAGACATGGGGCACTGAAGGCATCGCGGTGAGGTACGTAAGCGTTTCGTGTGCTATAACAGGAAGACCTGGAACCAAGTTAAGTAGGTAAATACTGGTTGTTTTGAATCCAGCGCGACGCATATGTCACCAACGTTGTTATTTCAGAAAGGTTAGAAAATGAATCCATAATTGAAAAGCACGTTCTCGGCAGAATGGAACTCAATGGCCACGATTGTAAGAGGGTGAAGAAAAAAACGCTATAAAATATCACACTACGGCTTACCTGTCATTTCTATGTTAGATAACTCTTTTACGTAAATCACTCACCTTTGGCTAGTCGATGGTCCGTTAACTAAACTCGGCGAGTTATGCCTCCATACCGTGTAATCGGATCATAGAATCTGCGAACCCGAGCTCCATTTATATTTCAGCATCATAGATCGATCCGTGGTAGACCAAAAATCAACTTCACGAAGTATCCCAACACTTGCTCAAGAGTTTTCGACATCACATATCCTGTTACCTGCGCGCCGTAACACAAGATTGCTCTTGCAACTGCATTAAAAAATTTATATTCAGTTAAGGCAGAGATGGATAGTCGGCAAAAAAACAACTAAGCAGCCGCAGCTCTCTCCGTGAAATGCCAGCTGAATGAGAGTCCCGCTGTTAGGGTGACTCCAAGGTACCTGTATGAGTTCCCAGTTTCAACGGGGACACCACCAAACACGAATTTCTCGTCTGAGCCAAGCTTACCTCCTTGACGAAACACCATGACATGTCGGGATTTACAGTTAGCCCCCTCTTTGAAGTGTACTCCTCCAGGCCATAAACATTCCTTCGAAGATCATACCGAGATTCAGCCAGAATCACAATATCATCCGAACACATCAGGACTTTAATGACGGAATCACCCACTCCCACTCTTCAGGGCAAATATCCCACGACGTCGTTTATATTCAAAGCAAAAAGTTAAGGGCTCAATAACCCTGCCTCACGTCACATTCCATTGGAAATGGCGATTTCCGCGGTAGGTCTAGGGTGGCAATTTTCCCAATAGGTCTCGTAGGAGATTCAGATGGTAGTACTGCAACGCTGGAAAGTAGGAACTAGGGGAACCGGCCTCAGTGGAGAAATATGTTTGTGCTTTCCTTTGCCTCAGATGATAAATACAAATGTCTTATACTACTAAGTTAGCACTCTTGTTTTTTTTTTTTGGAACCGGCATTCGTACCTCTCAAATTGGAACAGTCGTTGCGAGCTGTCTGAAATGACGGATTACCGTTTCGCATGGTTTTCGATAAAATGAGAGTCATTTATCAGGTCTAAACTCGGTCCTGTAGTGATTCATAAATCAACCCTTAATGCGCCAATGGGGACGATAACAATGAATAGTAATTTACTCTTAAAAAAAAAAAAAAAAAAAAATTGATCTTTAACGTACATTTCTTACAGAGAACATTATTGTTATCATTACCCACTGGTCAAGTACGATTGTAATAATTTACATCTATGCAGTACGTAACAACAATAATACCTAAGTGCTAGTGATGAAAATAGAACTAAATAAACCAAAACTATTTCAACAACCAAACAAATGAGCAAAGCTTCAGTACTTGCTTTTCCTAGGTTCAATTCAAATACAGTTTTTTAAAACTTATTCGTCCAAACGATTTATTTATGTACAGTTTAAAAGCAATATAATGAAAGACTAAGTAATATAACTACAGCAAGCTGTTGAAACGGAGATTGTGGATCGAAGAAGAACAATTTTTTAACCGTAACAAAACCGTCAATTTTAATATTGTTACATGTCAATTATTAATATAGACTGACTATAAGTTTGGACAGCTAAGCAGAAAGACTCCTGACGAGGCCAATCCGGGGAAAATGCTTGAAAATAAATAATCAGCTACATGGGAGAGTCTAATTAAACCATTCTTACAAAACCAAACAGTCAGAAGATAATGATTACAAAAAATACTCCATCATAGTTATTGTTGTGAGGAGCTGTACCGGCGCAAGCGACCTCTGTATCCGTGAGTTCTCAACCAAGAACCTGACATTGGGTCGGGTAAGTTGAGACATTGGCTACGCTGAATTAGCAGGTGGGTTCATCTCGATTTGAGTATTGTTGAGATTGGTTCATCAAGGCTTGTGACTTTCGAATTGACCAACGCTGTTGACTGTGTGAAGATGTGAAGCTAGTTTGGAGATACAAAAAGTTATCCCACAATTTTTACTGATTCTTGATGGGTGTCAGCAATTCATTCTATGGGTTGATTTCCACCTGTTTGGTGTACTTTGAGGTGGAAAGGGTTCCCTTTTCTTGTGATTATCTTAATGTATTTTTATAATTTGATGTAGTAAGTAACAATAAAAACTTAATCATTTTTTCTGTCAAACTACTGCACCACAATTTATTAATGTTCGATCAAAAGCAAGTTAAGATTCATTGATGAATCAATCATATTCACAGGGATGAATTTCTATCAGCTCAAAATAGAAAAATTGACGCGTTAAAATATTATTCAAAACTCATAATTAAAAAAAAAAAAATCGAAATCAGCGAGATTTCATTCCTTTTTGATGAATTTTCTTCCACTGAATTACCCAGCTGAATTATTTTGAATGGTATTTACTATCCAGGGAATCAGGAGTTTTGTAACTTGTGCTACTTTCAGACGAGGTAGTGTAGTGTAAATAAATTAGTGCTCAACATTATTTCAACAAATTTCTTTTAGTAGGTTTATGTATTCGAAGTTATATATTATATAAGTAATTATACATATTTAATTATGCCTCAAATACTTGGCTAGTAATCATCTACAGCCAAATGGTCTACGCAAAAGAGTAACCTCATCAAAAATGTTTACACCGTTGAGTAATTTTAAACAACTCACGGGCTAAATGATACCGAACTAACTTTAAAGACCTTCAAGTTTCCGTCCGATGTTTACTGTCCTACCCTGTATTCCGTCTTTTTTCGCCATTTTTTTTCTTTTTTTCGAAATGCGCCGTGCAGCAGAGATTTGGTTTTCCCCTGTACACCAACTGTTTTCAAATTCACTTTAAATGAAGATAAATTGAGACGCGCTCTGAATTTCAGATTTTTTTTTTCCCCGAGAAACGAAAAGAGTTAGGGCCTCAGTCCGTTGCTCCCAATTACCGTCAGCATTGATTGGCGCCTTTTCACCGAGACCCACTCTCTTTTTCTCTTCCCTTCAATTTTCTGTTTTTTCTCGCTCCCCTCTCCCTTTAGACTTTTTTTTTTCATTCAAAGTAGAGAATAAATTGGGGACTGGCCAGATAGAGAAGGATTCCCAGTGTACTCGGTTTCACTCAAGACCTGATTGATTTCTATTGTGCAGGAAACTCTGTTCTTAAGCTCATGATCTTTCAGGCTGTACTGGCATATAATAAACATGGAAGAGATAAGATAAGATAAGAAGCGAATGAACTTAGAATATTGAAACTAGTGGGATTCAAAGACGATGATTTCAAGAAGGAAGAAGGCTTCCAAATTTTAACAGTGAGCCATTACAAAGTTGAGGGTTCAATGACATGGTCAGGAAATAATAATTTTGGTTTATTTTTTTTCCTGGAAGAAATAATTGTAACCACTTTCAAAATTTGTAGCTTTACCTGTCGTCAAAAATTGAACTGGAAAAACACCGTCCATCCACCGTATACCGCCAGCCAGGCGGCGCCTGGATTTTTCTTCGAAACTGACGGACCAAACAAAATTAAAACCTGTATGAAAAAATAACAAAATAATGAGTGAAAGAGTGTTACCTATTCTTCGGAATCAATATTGGCCAATCTTAAATGATGAAATCAAAGGGCTGTGATATTCAGAAATCATAATATTGAAAAACTCTGTTATGGATACACATCCCTTCAATGAATCGAATAAGCCCATTCGGACGGCTCATTTACATCTGCATTTCTTAGCACACAACCTGCTCATATTAATTATAACTCAATCTCTCACAAATGTAAAACAATATTTTGGAAAATTACCTTATAGTATGACTGGAACTTGTTAAAAAACCTGTTGGGGGAATTCCAGTGATTGACACTGGTATTGTCTACCTTTTAGAACATAAATTTCTCATTTGATATAGAAAAGGGAGTTCTTAATTGAACTTATTATTGTCAATAATGAATCCAAATCTGTTTTGATAGTTGTTTGCATGTCTAAATAGATTCCTAAAAACGAATTAACAACATCCGTCCTATAATTCCCCCAAGATTTTTCCAGAACTGCTTGACCAAGCTAAATTTGTTTTTCGGACGGGAACGCCCACGAAATCTTCCCGGACGTGTCAAATTTGCGAGTTGAAATTTAAATAAATAGATACATGTATTCAGCAATATACAGGCTGATTTTAATAGCTATTATCTCCGTAAATTGAATGAGACCAGATTGGTGGATGCACGTTCAACCGTTTACTCTCATTAGGAGGATATCGGACGCTCCCAGGCCCATCAGACGCTAAGATTTCTACCTTGATAACATGAAAAGAAACTTGAATAGAATGGGAGAACTGATTATTGTTTAGAAAATGTTCTGTCTGTTGCATACTAAATTCACACTACGACTTCTTGCAACCCATCAAATTTCTGTTATGAAATTCTGGTATGTTCCTATTTTAATGGATTTTTGTTCGAGCTAATTACATATTTTCAACTCTACATCAAAAATTCGAAATTCAAAACAGAATAGCACTTAAAATAGCAGGAGTAAGAACACTGTTATAGGGAGAAAAAATGTGTGGATGCTGACGTGATTGATGGAAAATGTGAAAGGGGCATGTTAAGGAAGTAGATGGAAAGCCAAAGAACGAACTTCAATCGCTTCAACGTTGTAAAACCCTAAGCCAATGAAAAGGTGGCGCTCAGTCCCCCCTCGAATCCTCGATCGTTGTACAGACCAAAGCATGCTTTTCTGCTTCCATTAAATAAAACGCTGTAAATTCTTTCACTGGGGTTTATTATTCAATGATTCATGATTTGAATTTGTACTAAGCTTCGGAGTTTGCGTGTTTCACAGGTGATACAGCGATTATTGAATTTCAGGAGGCACACAAATATGATCAACTGATCAATCCAAATAGGTATTTTGGTTGAGAACCGATTTAAGAGCTCTATGCATATCTCCTGAAATTCAATAATCGCTCTATCACCTGTGAAACACGCACACTCCAAAGCTTAGTAGAAATTCAAATCATGAATCATTGAATAATAAACCCCAGTGAAAGAATTTGCAGCGTTTTTCAAGAGCGATTACAATGGAAAAATATTCGTAATATATTTCGTAAGACAAAGCATGCATATCAGAATGCTTTAACCCTTGTATCGGCTATAAACCCTTTTAGGAGTTCACCCCAGTATCCACATTCACTACATCACTAGGTTACTGCGATAAAAAAAAAATTTGTTTGTTTTGATTGCAGTAACCTAGTGATGTGAATGCGGATGCAAATGTTGGCACCATAAATCCATACATCGGGAATGGTTTGAGCTACGGACCTGGGAGCGGCTAATTCGATTCCTCATGGAAAGTTCTTCAAAAGGAGTCCAAATTTAGGCCGCCTTGACTTTTTTTTGAGGTTTTTAGGGATTTAACAAAACTTTGACAACCCTTCAAGGGCACTTTAAATTAAGTGAGAGGGCTGGCTAAAGAATTGGGGCGTTGTCGGACCAACATGTATTTTTCCTGAAAATGTCAGCTTTTTTGCTCCAGCCGTTTGGGAGAAATCGTGCGTACGGCGTACGGCGGACGGACGGAAAATTGTTTATTGCAGATTTGGATTCTACACCCTTTGAAACGTAAACCATGAAATTTTAAGGGGGGGGGGGGGGGGTTAGAATTTTTTCTTTCAAGAGCGATTGCAATGGTTTATTATTGAATAATAAACCAATATACAGAGAAGCTCATGACCGTCTTGTGAACCATTTCGCGGATAATGTGAGACGACAGTTTGCGTTTAGTTCTTTACGAAAGAAAATATAATAACGATCATGACGTTTAGAATAAGATGATTTAGCCCTTTCAAACTTACGTTGCGAGATGTAAGATTTAGATGAACTATCTAACTTATGTTTCCTTAGATTAAATTATGCTGTAGAAGCAAACGTCACTAAAAATAATACCACGGAATACATGTGGTCCGATGACCTAAAAGAAGTGAATACTTTTTGATGGGTCGAGCCTGAGAGGAAGTGTACACATATCAGCAAGCCCTCGTGCATCTGACTACCATTAAAAGGGACGTGGTCTTTTAATGAAAACTGCTCATTTGTGCTGCGCATTCCGCATAGAAACGACTCGCTCGTGGTTGGTTTCCAGGCGGGGTGTGTGCTGTGTGGAATGGCAAAAGCTACCAGAGCAAAAAATAAACTGTGAAGAGAGAATGTAGAATTATATTTAGGACGTTCAATAAAGTCTGGGATTGCTATTGAAACCGGGTAAGGGAGGTGAAGATTTATTGTTACAGTTTCAAATTAAAGTCAGCGCGATTGTCCAACTCATTCTTTTAATTCAAGTTGGTATTCGTTTGAATGCAGTTGTAAGCTACTATGAAGAACTGTAAAATTGGTAATACCCATCTTACCACCATCTTCATATATATATTATTTTCTTCAAAATATTATGTTAACTAGTTATACTTGGAGCAATAAGGAATTATAAAAAACATGTATGTATTGTTTATAATCCTTTATTGGGCCAAGTATAACTTATTGACAAAATTATTTTGAAAAAACTAACAAATATTCAAAACTAAGATACTTAATAGAGATTTGTTAGACTTCACTTCTTCAAAAGTAAGCTGGCTTAACATATAAATATGAAAAACAATCATCAAATCGGTGATTTACGTCTGTAACTCCTCATACCATCTGTTCAATCTAGGAATTTTTTCAAAGCGTCTCAAAACGGATTTTCATGAGGAATTTTAGATTTTTACTTTAAACATTTTGGAGCTATTGTAATAAATTCATTCTCTAAGAAATTCGCTAAAAACGAATAAATTATTTGCTTATTTACCCTCTAGTACTTCCAGGATATATTGTTTGATGTACTTACAAGAAGCTAGTAGAGTTAACGATCTAACGAAACTATTCCAATGACAGTTGACCGTTGGGGCCCCGAAAAGTATACAAGATCTCCAGCTCGCCCCACCAGCAGCCTTCCTCTGGAGCCCTTGTGAGTAGCAGCAAGAGGGCGGGACTTCCGCGAGAAACAATGTTTTTGAGTCTACGTGCCAGAGTCGTATTCGGATGTACGAGGGTGAGAAAATGACCTGGGGTGGGATCCGTGTTGGTTTTGTTGGGGTTATAACCGTAAAACTGGTTTCCCTCTTCACGCCCAACCTTCCAGAACGTTTTGATCCGCGTCGAACCTTCGTGCTCCTCTTTCTTCATATCTCCCTCTCACCACCTCCTTTGTACTACTTTCTGAACCCCTTCTTCGGACTAGGATGCCCCTCAAGAGATTATCACGCTCCACAAAAGCCTACCATAACACTCCTCTAACCTAAATATCAAATAATAGTTCTCTCTTTCTCATAAATATTCAGGAACCTGTTAATTGACTAGGTGTGTAATATGAAAGTATTATATCCATCACTTAAGTTTTGTAATCAACTGAGTAAATAACATCTGCAGAATTGGAAGAACATAAAATCCACAAATATTAAAGTAGAGGTTGAAAAAAATAGCTCCACATCTAATATGCAGTAAAAATACTTCATGTTAAAATAAATATCCAAATCAACTATCCGTCCGTGACTCGTAAACAGTAATTTTCAATCAATCAAGATATCAAAAACTTTCGAAATTCCTTTTTTACATTTGTGAGTCCGCTTATGGTAGAGTTTTCCTGAATTTCTGTACGTATATGTATACATTCGAGTCCACTTTCTGCTTTTCCTAAGTGATAGAAACCTTTGAAAGGAAATCGAGTCAATACGTATAGTGTTGGGAGTTAACATCGAAAAATGAAAATATTTTAAATCAAAATGTTTACAAGCATTTTATAGTCTCTACTTTCCGAAATTACGTTCGTTCCACATCCGACTACACGTATTTACATTGTGTTCGAATAATGTGTACCGTTCCATCAAGTTTTGATTAAATTTGAGGCGTATGTGCTAGTTTGGACGTAAATAGTACACTGACAAAAGAAAGGCAACACTAGAAGATTTCTGATGTTCTTTCTGGTAGAAAAATAAAGTTGGCAGACATTTGACCGTTAGTGTAAAATTTATGTTCTGTGAAAAGAAAACAACTGCTAGCCATACTGAAAAATAAAAATTTGAATCATAAAGCCAAAGCGTGCCGAAAGTTAAAAACTTTCGTCTTACGCGTTGCGCCTAACCATTGGCGAATTGCAGTCGGGTGAAGCCCCAACAGATTCCACGTATTCCTCCAAGATGTCTGTGATGTAGGATTCAGCATTCAGGAATGGCCTCAGAAACACGTGAATGTCCTCTTTTGTCTCCAAAGATATTCCTCCCTACACCATCACTGATCCACCACCGAACTGCACTCTTCCACCCATGATGCACTGAACGAATCGCTCTCGTTGTCTTCTCTCCACCCGAACTCGTGCATTTGAAGTCTAAAGACTGAATCTAGACTCCCCGGAAAACAGAACGGAGGGCCCAATGTGGCTCAGTCCAAGCTGCCTGATCTCTGCGAATTGACGTCAAGTGTGGTGGTGTGAGTAGAGGAAATAAAGCACTGACTCTGGAGTGAATATTAACATCATCAAGCTGTTTTCGTATCGTTCGCACGCTGACATCAACACCCCGAGCAGCACAGAGCCGGTGAAAGGTTCCAATAGCTATCTGGATGAGGTACACTGTTTTGCATCATAATTAATCGGTTTTCAGCATAATACGTCGCCCTTGGAGTCCCTGATCCTGGCCTTTACGGCGATTCAGTACCTTGGTACCAGCGAGGCAAATCCATCCGTTGGCTACAGAACCCTCCTAGTGGCTTCAGGGAAATGAGAACAGCCTTGGTAAAGCAATGGGATGAAATTCCACAACAGCGGAAAGAAAACAATTATAAATACACCATCAAGACTACAGACCGCGCTCGAATCAGTGAAGTAGAGTAGGGAATGACAGTTTAATCATTTGAGTCACCTCAAATCCTTGAAACAATGTAACTTTTCCAATCTTAATCCTCGACATACGTACGGGTTTCTCTCATTAACAAAGCCTTGTATTAATTACAAAGTAGTCTTTATTAAAAAGTTCATGTAAAACAGAGGTCCTCCTATTTCGTTGAAACTCATCGAACATCGGCTCCGAACCGAAGACATGACAAATTTCACCTATCGGATTGGTAGAGGCTTGACTTCACTGACCTCAAAATGGAGCGCTTTTTTCACGCCCAAGAACCACGAAACACGAATGACAAAGGGTACGGCTGGAGGGGGATAGGGTAATTTTATTTTCGACGAAAGCTCAAGAAACGAAGGCGAAATGAATATAAGAGGAAGGGAAGCTCCTTATTAAAGTTTCCTCAGAAACTTCTACTTTGAGGGTAACGTGGGGAAGTAGATCGAGGAGGTTCGGAGAAGGGAAAAGAAGGAGCACGAACAGGCAAACTTTAAAGTAGACACCGGAATACTAATGGAAAATTTCTCAGCTCGTGGACTTCTTGGACGCTTCTATAAGGTAACGTCCTCTGAGCGAATCTTGGCGGAACCATTACGATGTAATTCCCCTTCATCTTGTGGACTTCTTTGGAACGTGAGATTACAGGTGGTTATCAACTTTGATTGATGGGCAATTAAACCGATTAATTAATCTATTCTTTGATTATCATGCACCTGTTGCGGCCCCTTAGGAGCTGTCTGTAAAAATTCACGCTGTGGATGGGACAGACTCGGTTTCATATATTTTTCCAGGTTTAGGGGAACAAGTTTTATTTTGTTTTAAAGGTATTTCAACTTCTCCTGTGTTCTTTTCTCATCTGTACATGAACACTCCATCCATAATTGCCAAACGGTCCTACATAGCCTTAGTCGTAGAGCCAAACAGTGCAACTTTTGAACATTCAGGTTACTCAGGCCGTGAGTCACCTACCACATCATCTACCAAAGGCATCACTATGTTTTATAATCAATGGACTCCTTTCGTTTAAGATGTTCCAATCCACTTAGTACCTCGCTCTTTTAGTTTATTATTTTGAATAGGTAATCAACCATTGTAATCGTCCAAGGTTATAGATTTTAACCACTCCTAAAAATTTGTTTTTTACGTTGCAGAATGTGTAAAATCTAAGAATCAAATTAAAAAAAAAATCCAAGCTTAATGATTTTCGGGTTGAAAATCACATTTGGGGTCTACTTGGGGGTAATTTTGTTTCGGGTGTTCCTTCTAAATTGATTTTTTGAAGATTTATGTAATATAATGGAGGACAATTGAAACGTTGATATTCGATTTATTTTATCTGTAACAATTCAACGTTGTAAATGGTAAATTGCACCACTTTAGGTATTGGCATTCCAAGTCCTCACATACATCTGCCATACTGAGCAATATAAGCAAGTCCCTCACGAAAAACTGCAACGACTATTTTCTGGCCTAATCAACTTTGAATGCTGATTTGAATTTCCGATAGAGTCTTGTCTTCTCACGATGACTTTTTTTCTCTCTTCTTCTCGCATACTACTTTCTCGCTACTGCAGTTAGGTGAACCTCTAGGAAGGTTCTTCGAAACACTGTAAGCTGGCCATCATTCCTAATCACCTGGCTTAGTCTTGTACAAATGTCAGAGTAACTAACAGACAAGTTTCTCGTGAGGGACGTCACATTAGCATGATGACAAGCCTGTCAATACAATTTGAAAGGGACAGCCCGAGCCAAGCCGTCAATAGATGTCAACGTAATCAACAGACAGGCCTCTCTAGAGAGATATCACATTGATTTGATGACGAGCCTACCGGGACAGTTACACGGATTTTGCTTTTATTATATCGTCCCTAAGAACAAGAAAGTAAGCTTGAAGATGGTAATGGAAATATATCTTCACCATCAACTGGGAATCAGAGTTACTTTCTCGGAAAGTGAGTGACACTGGTACAAGTTTGAACAAGATTGGGATAAACGGTGGAGGTTGAACAGATTTATTGATTAGAATAGTCAGAAGCTGCATATGGCGTTGAACGGGGAAGAAGGATTCAATACTTTTCTGCGTCTTACAGCCTACAATTCATAATTATCTACGGATAACCAATGGACAACCGGATAACCGGTGCCTTCGAGAAGGAAATAAAATAAAATAAGAAAATAAAATAAAGTACCCTAGTAAGATTCCGTTTTCCGTTTGAAGAAAAGAAAAGTTCTGATACACTCGATTTCACTACATGGAATGTTACTGAAGTTATATCAACTGATTAGACCGTTGGAATTTATAAAAGGTTTTTTTTTTTTCATCTGTAAGATCTGTGATCATTCACACTTGTGTTTCAATCCTTTTTTCCAGCCAGAGAAAAGTTAGCGAGAGCAAACGGATAAATGTAGAATGATCCGGGTGGTTTGATTTGGATCCTTGGAAATAACTTTATCAATAACTTGAGATAGTAGTTCACTGATGCATCATGAACGTATGAGAAAGTATTCATTCATGTTTATGGTACTGGGTTTAAGTGCAACAGAGCTACATGACAGCATACTGGTAGGAATAGTTCAAACCAGTTATGACATAATAGGTTTACCTGGAGTTGCTACAAATATGAGGATCAATCAATTTGTACTGTGACAGCTTCATTTTATGCACATACGTATACAAATAGTTCTTCCACTTTCTTAGCTGCCCATTCTTACTGGTGATAATTTGCGCATTTCAAACGTGAATAAAGCCATTTAAATACTAAGATTTTTATAAAATGTGTTTTCTTTCCCTGGCGGATTTAATAGTCCATTCTCCAAGTTTTCAAATGACGGATAAAAGGAAAACGAAGAGCAAGTACAACTAATTGTGGAATACCGCAAAGTATTCCTGAATTATGGGTTGTTCAAGAAGTAATTAATCATTAATTTTTATAATAATTAGTTGGTAATTACTTTAATAAATCAACATTAATTGTTGAGATAAACTTGAAGTTAAAGTTATGTTATATTCTCCGAAGTAGAAATAGAATAATGAGTCAGACACCGTAATAATTCATTTTAAATAGCTGGTGGCTATATGTAAAGCCATTTTGACGAAATTAGCAAAATATTGGAAACCAATCAAACAAGAAAAAATCTGGACTTCTTGGCTGAATACAAAGCCAGAGTCTCGACATTGAAAATTATGATATTATTGAATTGTATGGAACCCGAATGAAAAGATGATTTTTTCTTTTATTGTTATATGGGTCTCTTTTTCGAATGAAATCGCAACCTCGTTTAGAGAGATCTCTTTGAATCGATTATCAGCCTTATGAGGTCTAAACTAGAGACGATTAGCCTATTATTATTTTAGTACAGTCCTCTTTCAGTTTTCATTGTTGAAAATCCTTCAAATCTTTATCGATTCGTCAAGCAAATCATTAAGCATTTTGTTTATTTTTATTTTTTATTTTCTCCAATTCATAGGATGAGAAAACGTCCAAATGGACGTCCTCATCATCATACGTCCATCAACATATCATTGCTTCATCCCAGGGGTGGTTACCGCGGAGTGGAGATATTTCGAATAGCCTTCACAAAACTCCTCAACAATTAGTAACAGGTTTAATTCCTACGTGATGATATAAATGTATTAATTTATTCCAATACAACAATCGAATGTAACTATTAGTTGTAGACAATTAGAAAGTTTGGAGATTTAGGCCCCTCAAACGAGTCGCAACCATTTTGTAGGATAATGCGCATCGGATATAGAATATATATCGAAATAGTCATTTTCCTCTGATAATTGTCACTTCAAAGCTGTTGGCGTCATTGGAAACTGTGGCTGTATGTGACAAACGGATGAGGAGAGGCGCGTGGGGCTGGATGGGTGGTCAGGGGGCGGAAAAGGGGTACATAATTAGAGCGAGAGGACGGTCGAGGTGATTTATTGATTCGACCCTCTCTTGGGTGTGGCAACTTATTGGTCTAAACCTATTGCTTCCTATTCTAAAGTATTCGTATCTCTGATGGAAATTATAAAATTGTTGAGATCATCGATAGTTGATTACCACTCGTTGATCGTCTCAATAACAGACAGATATTGTTGCTGGCTTGAAATCAATGTTGCTAAATAAGTCGCTCTTATTATTTTCAACCCTCGCGTCGACATTAGAGTAACTAATCTTAAAGTTAATCCGGAACGCAAGATTTTAGCTTTGGTTGCAGCGGCGGTATTATGAAGACACATTTCGGTCTACCTTCTTGAAGTGAATTTCTTGAACCAGTTTACCTTCACTCCACAGATTTAAATCAGAATAATATTTCGGTCCATGAATCGCTCAACAACGTCATTACACTGCATTTACTGTTTACGTACGAGCATATGTGTATACAGGGTGTCTTCACTTGTGGTAGGCAAAAATCCAAGGGTCGATTCTACAACTAATTTGCAACATTTTTTGTCCTTAACTTTTTTTTTACTCCGCTAAAAATCCTACTTTTTTATTTTTAAGATGTTTTTCGTGTTTTCGACCTTACCTCACTAAAACGTCTATAACTCTCTTGTTCTTGAAGCAATCTCAAATCTAAGGAGACCGTTGGAAAGAGCGTAAAATTTCCTAATCGTTTGATGGAAAACGAAATTTTTGTATGTCTTTTTAATCGGTAAAAAGTATATACTAAAAAAGTATAATAAAAGCAAGAGTGCCCGACGATACCTCAATACGATGCAAAAAACAGCTTGAAAAATGGACAGGAAGTAATAATTTAGCTCTTGCAACATGAACACGATTAGAAGACATACAAACTTTTTGGCAGTTTTCCATTGAACGAATAGGAGTTCCGATCGCGTCATCTCCTTAGATTTGGAGGCTATAAGAACAATGGAGAGAACTGGGAGGGAAACACTGCAAAATTTTATAAGATATGCAAGCATTTATAGAAAATCCCTTTTAAGTGAATTCAACTATTTCTAACTGTTCATTTACATTTATATAATATTTAAACATTACTATTGTCTTGATTTCTGTTATGACGTTGACTAAGTACCGATAAATATTCACAATAATGACCAGCCTGGCAGACGGTCTTACCATTGCCTAAGATGTTAAGAATGTAACTTATCTATTTTTTGTTTGATTAATAAACATCTTGATTCATTCATTCATTCATTCATATCGTATGAATGACGTTTTAAATCTTCCTCAGTTGCTCTCATTAGGATCTTTTCACTATGTAGTAAAAGGTATTGCGTACAATTTGCATAGAATACACACAGTACAGGTGTGTATACTCTACATTTAAGTAAGTTTGTTAATTATTTAGCTTTTTTTTTTTTTTTTTTTTTTTTTTAATTTCAATACTGAACCATTTTTGGGATATTATTTTCAACGACGAACCTTTGTAATCGAATAAGAGAGAAAACATTTTAGCCACTCTTAAAACGCTGTTGTTTGCAAAATGTGCAGAATCTGAACATCGAATTAAAAAACCCGTCCGATTCGATAACGATCATACAGTTGGCTTGATAATCATCTACAGGCCAGTGATCTGCGTAATAGGCCTATCTGAAAATTATAAAAGCATGTATTAGAATTAGCAGCGATTTCTCGTCTGACCTACTATTCGCCGTTCGCCGTCCACAGCTTTTCAGAAGAGATAAACAATGAAAATTATAAACACTTGCGAAAATCATACACGTTCCATATCCAATAAACAATTTTGTGTAGTTTATGCATTTATTTTAATGAAATATGAACACTGGAGAATATAAAAAAGGAATGTTTGGGGTGTCAAACTTGTCAGGCTATGGTTCATGAATTTGCCCACACACAATGGTCAATAAACGAGTCACTCCTCTTCTTCTCACACGTACTTCATTTAAAAATTCAGGACCAATTGAATCCATGTGAATTCAATCTAAGTGAGAATATCATCCAAATTTTTAACCGAGATGAACATCACTCATATCGATTGAAATATGGACTCCCTGGATGGAAATAAGGATTCCTCTACATTAGCAAACGAGAAGCCTGACGTGGTGGAATCCCCGTGGACAGATCAACGAACTTCTTACCCATCAAAATCATACTAATCTAGGGAATTCATCAATTCATTAAACCTTCTAAAAAAAAGTGATGCGCGAATATCTCAATTCAAGAAACAATGGATTAGGGCGCTCTCAGCTGCTGCAGGGAAATGGATACGTGAATCCTAACTAACCAACAATTAATACGTCGTTTTTTGGTGGTTGCATAACTTTTCTCATGCTGTGGCGCTTATTGCAGAACTCAAGATGCCCTCTTTCAGTGCATTTTGCTTAGTAAATCGGAAAATGCATCATTTTGTAACAAAAAAAAAAAAAAAAAAAAAAAAAACGGGACAGTAGACCTCTAAGGTTCTACAGCCGGATCTATACGTGACCTATACATAAAATGGACAATACGTGTCATGTAAAATTTGAAGAACTCTGAATCTAAATTAGAGACCCAATAAATAATGCTTCAAATTTACGGTTAAATGACCTGTAAAATAGATATTGAGGTGATGTTGCATGAAAATTGGAACTTACCTGAGAGGCTACCAAGGTGCTTACCAAGGTGGCAGGTACACGAGTGACCCCCTCGGGCGGATGGATAAGTGGGGTGATGCCAGGATAACAAAGGGCGGAAGGAGCCCACCGAAGGTTAGTGGAAGGAGTGTTGAAAACTCTATTAAGGAAATTTCATCATTTAAGAGGCATGGGCCACAGTGACCTTTGAAAACAATCTACACTTCTGCTCTCCTGCTGTGTTGCTAGGATTGTCGTCCTACTACTCTTACTACAAACTTCTAATATTGTTTTCCAATTGTAGTTTTAAGGTTCTAAATTACTCTATTCAACAAACTAAATTACAATAGTGAACATTGTAATCCAGTGTCTTCCTTAATTAAATTTTCACGAGCAATGTTGTTTAGTTCACCAAAGTTCACTCCAATTCTGTGTTAACTACACGTGCTAAGTTTCGAATCCGAAGTGGCTCCACATAAAGTTCCAGCTCTGTGAGCAGATTTTAAGAATGGATCGTCGCCAAAAATACAGTTTTTTTTAAAGTCGCCTAACATTTATTTAGAAATTCGCAACACGTTTTCTTAGGCTTGCAATGCAATCAAATCGAAAACGATACCAACTTCCCTACATAATAATATTATAGTCATATAATCCGGAAGTAGTTGCACAAAATATCGTTTCCATAATGCTACACAACTTGAACCATACGTTTTGGGCCGACCTTAACCATTTGGGTTTCATGTGTGATTTACGTTAAAGATCACATTTAGTAAAAATGGAAGACAAATGAAGAATGTTGTCATTTTCCATTGAATCGATTTCGAAGGTCAAGTCATCAGTAACAAACGATAACATTCTTCATTTGACTTCCTTTTCCTTCTTTGAAAATTGTTTCCACCATTTAGTGGCGAGTGATTTAGTCGAATATTCGGTTTCAAGGAAACAGAACTGTGTAATATCTTGTACATTGAATTCTTACAGTCTTGATTGTTTAACAGTGGAGTATTGCTCAAGGGAAAATTCCTCCTGCTGGGTGACCTCCAACGATTCGTGACTTCATAAAAACAATACTGGCCTCTCGTGCCTTTCATGTAGTTAGCGCAACACTGGAGCGCGTTTGATTGTCTTTAGAACGCGCCAACTCCGTTCAACCCCATACTATAGCAGCTCGTCCCCTTCGGGTTAATTAACCCTGCCGGGTAAAGTGAAACGGTTATTACCCCCTCTCTCCTCAATCTCTCTTCTTCCACCTAACCTCGCACCATTCCCTTGCCCTCCCTTCTACCGTGCTTACCCTCTCGCCTCCGATCTTCCTCGGTTCGAGACTTCAGCACAGCATCCGCTGGTTACACAAGGGGTATTCCGAGATACCCGACTGTTTGTGTTATCTGTTTGCATTTAAGCCAGACGGTTTTGGGCCAAGGGAATGTCGGCTATAGCTACTTAATTAATGCTCCCGTTCATACCTCCTTCAATTAATTAATTTCAACTGAATGTTGTTTCAGAACACCATTTGCTTTCTTGAAACAAGAAAACCCTTTTCAGTATAGGTCTGATAGAGATAAAAACAGATTTTTTGAAAAATAGTGAACTATATAACTACTTCTTAAATTGGTACCGATAGAAGTTCATAAGAGCGTGGTTAAGAGTGTCAGACGTGTAAAGTGGACTGGCAGGATTGATTGTTTTATCTTGCAAACTATGGTTGACTTGTCTAGAATCCTCGTCATCTATTCAAATCCTCATAATATTTTTATTTAAAAGAATGGTTGACGGATTTATGTACAATTTCAAGGGAAACTATGACGGATTGAATAAGATAATGACCTTACTTTATTTTATCAACGAGGAACTATAGAAAACAGCCAGCCAAATGTGTAGTTTTTTCATGCATTCAAGAAGTACAAGGTCCCTTGTTAAATTTTGATCGAAACTCCAAGACATTAGCTTCGAGAAAATTGCAAAGCAGTTGCCTTTTGTTCCAGAAGGTGCTGAATTATTTAGTGAATTATCCCCCTACAGTTTTTACAGTTCATCTATTGACCTGTCTCATAACCAACAAGGCACACTACCTTGGAGTGGCTCAATAGTTATCCTCACTGAGCTAATGTTGGTACGACATAGAAGTACGACATCTACTTTGTACATTGTACTGATCTAGCTCTCAATGATTCGTTTAAGAACATTTACTATTGAACAATGCGGAATTATCACAGAAAATCAATAGGGGGAAAAAGGCACACACTATGCTAGACCCAACCATTAGTAGACTTTAGATGGCAAACGAGCAGAGCGCCTGTTATAGGAGTTTACGTTCGCTAACGCTGGAATCATGGCTCACGAAATACGGGACGGAGAAGGGCCTAATTAAATACTAATTGAAACATCATGTGCATTTCAAAAATTTTACTCCATTCCGTCGAATTTAATATTTTGCGTTGTCTTATCTCTGTGAACTCCACCTCATTCATTTTCAGTTCCGAACCAAAGACTGTCTCACAGGTGTCCATGCTTCAGTGTTTCCGATTACAATGTGATCATGTTCAACGCAATCTATGTCCAAAAAACGCAGGGCACATCATTGAGATAAATCGGAATACAATCCTATTGACTTGATCCTATTGCGTTTCGAAGTTCGTATTTCAACGAACTCAATTCTCCGTCTTGTCTCCGATAAGTTAGTAGGCAGAATTAAACAGTTTCTGCATTGTAGGGTTCAGAAGTACAACACTTCCGTTTGTACTGAATTTCATTCGTATTCCTATCATTCCATATTCTATTACCTAGTTTTACTAGTTTAACAAATTTGCTTCGTTAACTAGGTGCTGAAGTTCGTAGGAATGATTAGGCAGCTTCAGACAGAATTTTCGAAACTTTTTCTGGGTAGCCATTTTTCGTTTTCTGCAAGGGTTGGCTCTGAAATTTTTAGCATTGACCTCGCTACTGATTTTCTTGATTCTTAATTCCTAGTTTCTTGTTTCATCTAACCTTTGCCTTCGAGTATTTATTACTTGTTGTTTAACGTAGTTTCGAACAATTTTATTCCAATTATAGGAATATAATTTAAGGTTATATTTAGTAATTTTGAATTTATTCGTTTTGATGTGAAAGGAAGTCAAGCTTTGTCTGAAAAAGTTGGGGACTTTTAGCTCAATTATCACGTTACTAGCTAGGTACTAGTAGCTAGGTACGTTAATGCAGGATGGTCGAGCTTTCCGTCCTTTGATGGTTTTATGCAATGTTGGCTCCGCATTATTAATGTGTACGTATGAGACAGTTATTTGATGTCAACTTAAGTCAAGTATAGAATATTTGTAACCAAAGAATGATAATGAACAATATATAACTTAGAAAAATCATTTTATCCTCTAATTAAATCACTAATATTTCATTATGGTAGGGCTAATCTTAAATAAACTAAATAAAACTCCGGTGAAAACACGGAAATCAAAGAACAGTTGTGGTGTGGAAAGGTTTTTAATTAACAAGCTATCATTTTCATAGCATGTAAATATGTCTAAAAAATGAACCTGGAAACATCGAACCTTTTGCTAGTTAAACCTCTACCATCGGCTAATCTTCTAGATAAATGCTAATCGACATAGGTTAGTTCCTTTTAGTCTATTCAGTTTTGAAGAAGACAGCTGTAAGAAACCGTAACGTGTAATAGAGATGCATAGCGGATAGAAATTCACAAAGTTACAAACAAGTTTAAACATGTAAATTCATGTAAATGGAAGAAGGATGTAAGTGATCTGCTCAGGGCAACACAATATGAGGCTATACAATACGGAAAGCATAAATCGACAAGTTCACATTTAGTAAATTCTGATGCAGTGATCTTGATGAGAATACGGAAAGCTAAATGTTTGTAATTAAATTTCAAAGTTTTCAATCCGTTTGGGTATTTTTATTTGTCAAAATACGTTTTGGATGTGGCCGTGGAAAACTTTTCCGTTACTCATTAAATTAATTCCGTTGGTGATTGGTTTTAAAACAGAAACCCCATCTTTTCAATTTTATTCAATACGTATGACGTCCCTTTGAAACTGCGATGGAACAGGGGAACCCTCGAACAGAAGAGAAAAGTGGATTTGTGTAATTTTTTCTTTTTTTTTATGCATTCCCTTCTTCCTCTCTTTCCTCCTTTTTAGACCCCTTGGGAGCTGTTTCCCTTGGGACCCACGTAAATCAAGACTTATCCTCCTACGGCTCCTACTCACAGATACACCTACGGTGTGGGTCGTATAACACACTAACACATTTGTCGAACGCCGATAGCCTCTAAAATGCGTGCTCGTTTCCATCGTAAGGCGCAAAACCGTTCTTTTTCCGCCCTCTTCGATCTTGGAGAAAAGTGCATTTAGCAAAGACGGGGGGTTTTTTCCCACTTTCCTCCGGCCCTACGAACCTTTTCCTTGAATAAGGGTGACGTGAATCGATTGGCGTTGTGAATAATAGTTCAGGTAGGTTCCATGAAAAACAGTTCTTTCCGGGGGAAAAAACGGTTTAGCCCTTATGAATCACTGGGATGTACGATTGTAATTTTGGAAAAGAAATGAAAGTAATTTCGGGGAAAATTCGGGTGTGGCACATAGCTTTCTCGTTCACATAACGTTTAGTACGACCATTGTAAACTTTGACATGACCTTACACCTATAGTAATACAGGATGTCCCATCTATACGGGCCCATTAAGGAATTACAGCCATACGGTACGAGCTATCAAACAATTGAACCGGACCTTTTCTATAGTATTTTCACTCTGCTTGGAGGTGGTGGAACCCATTTTTCATTTTTTGATGTTTTTGTGTCTCAAATCTATGATTGAAACTTGAGGTTACCCATTGACCCCCCTTTTTTATTTTAGTTTTCGATTTAACGTTGAATTTAAAACAGAAAATGCATCGTTGAGAAATTGTTTTAGAGACTTCATTTCAGAGTTATTTCACTTTTTGCGAACAACAAAAATCGACGAATTCTTTTAGAAAAAAACGCTTTTCTCCAATTATCTTCAATATTTTTTAGATTTTGACCATATTTTTGAAATCAGCATCAAATTTCCTATCAACAGAATCCAGTTTCCATCATCAACAATCATCACTGGGGGGTTTACATTACAGTGGAAGCGTTAACGATTTCAAAAAGTGAAGTTTTCCTAAACTTTTGGTTGTTGAGAAAATGTTTTAAAAAAAGGAAAATTTAATAGCGCTCGAATAATTCAGTATTTTACTCATTTAAGGCTTTAAAAATTATTAATAATCATTCAATGCGATCATACCTATTTTTAATTTGGTTGAAAAACAATACCTTTACCTATTTTGAAGAACATTTGAAACTCCGCGCCGTCTTGTGGACTAGTCTAGGTTGACTTGATAATAAAGAGCTGAGTTCAGAGTGAAAAATTAGTATCAAGAAACTGTTGTTTTGTTGATTCTTTAGTGCAGTTGAAAAATGCGCCGCGAATAGATTTTTTTTAAAATTATAGTTACTTTATTGTGGGGTACACTATCAAGTGGGCTCATGGCATACTTATACAGCAATAACATGGCATTTGAGGCATACTTACTACCCAGCGGTTGGTTCATGCTTATAGGTTAGTGACTTAGAGCAAAAATAATAAAATAAAATCGAAATTCGGAAAACTAGAAGGATTCAGGAACCAAAAGATCTGAGTGCTATTTCCGTTTGAGTCGCCTTTGAAAAACTGAGGATCACTTCGAAGTTTGCGAACTCCCCACTTGGAAAAAATCCTTCGAAAGGCTTTATCAAAAGTAGTCAGTGCTTGATGAAGACTTGCATGATAAGGGTGAAATCATTATAATGATAAAAGATCCATTTCAAAACGTAATGAGCTGAATGTAAAAACGTGCCATCCACTGGGAGTGGCAATAAACAAATAATATGAACTCAGATTAAATTTATCAAAAGAATATTTGTTGGTGGCTGTCCAAAACATCACATGAATTCATAACTATACAAACTTTCTGATTCTTTCAATTGAACTTCGTTGAAATGGGTCCACTTTTGAATGAGACTCTCAGAAGAGGTGATGAACGATTCAAGAGCTAATTCTTGTTTCGTCTTATGAAAGGATTCATGTGGGCTCGACGATGGATTAGAAGTCGGCACGGGTGGCTTGCGGGGCAGCGGGGTTGAATAAGGACGTTGCTGGCGAGAGTTGGACAGGAGGCACTCGAAAGACCCTCGAGTGGGCAGCAGGGCTTTTGTTCCTTTGTTCCTGAAGGGCCTTTGCCTCGAACGAAAAGGAGGTGGGGGCGCGAGACAACTGCGAAGAGGGTAGTTTTGCACGGAAGGAAGAAGAGAGTTAGGGACGAGGTTAGAGATTGCGGTTGTCGAGTGTGGCGGCCAGGCCGCCTCAAAAGCGGGAAACGGATGGAGGCAGTTTTGCAAAGGAGTTCCGGAGTGAGTTGCCAGCACGTAAGAAGTGAGTTAGGAGGGAACCCCGACAAAATCTTAACTATAACCACACAAACATCCTATTTCCGTACCAATCGCACCTGGGAATTAGGCTAGGCAGCCCGGGTTTTCCATACCAACCAACACTCACTAAGTGGAAAGTTCAATATGTTCCCAGTTTATCGCCAGATACTTGACAAGTTCAATCTCATCGCCCTCATATGAGAAATGGATATTTGCGATTACCAAGCCTGTGCTCAATATCAATAACTTTTTTTTCTCAGACATCTAGGTAACACTATTTCCATTCGAATGATGTCGAGACACCTTGCTCTTATTTGCTGGACACCTCCCTATACCGTAAGTGATGGTCTTCAAGGGCATTAGGCGAGTTGTCAGTGATTGTGGTCATACGTTTCTTATGTTAGCCGATGGGGAACTTCTGTTGACTCTTCCATTTGACCTGATCGTGGAAACCATATCGGGCTTGCTACCAACCGAGATAGCGTTTGACTTTTATTTGCCACTGATAACAGAAACCCGGGTTGGTACCCCCCCCCCCCTCGCCTCCCTCTCACATTTTGGCTCAGTAGCTAACCAGGTGTAGTTTCTAATGGATATGGTTAGTTGGCCCCTTCCCGATTTTAGAATCCGACGCCTTCGGAGATGAATCAGACGTTTCCAAGCGTCTGCCTCATCCTCTGAGATTGGCCGAGGATTATCAATGCATCCAGCTCATTGGAAGGGGCAACTATACCATTCCATCACCTCCCAAGTTTGGTGGACAATTCCGCTAAGTGTGTGCGTTGCGTTGGTCCCTTCAATTCAATAAGGCAGCGGTGGTGGCTGAGGTGTATTTTCCATTGTAAAATCTCACACACAATCCTTGCTGGATCTTTGACAGTGTCTTGAAATTCAGTTGAAGGGTGGGAGGCTATAATACCGCAAACTGTAAGGAGATTGGAGAAGAGCATTTCACAAAGGCTCCACTGATGACTAAGCAGAAGCCGCACCTCTTCGAACGTACTTACTGTTAAAACTGAACAGCCTAAGATGCATCCATTGAATAATCAGAGCTGGGGGCTTTGTATTATACCGTCTTCATACAAGCAGCAGTAGGTGGTTGACCACTTAGGGGGTCGAGTTAGGAAGTCGCCCATGCTGCTGCTGCTTGAATTTGTCAGGAATCAATTGCTATGGTGCGACCGAATCAATTGTCCACGGTGGGTAGAATCAGCTTCGCAGAGCATTGGGGATGATGGGTCAAATTTTAGCTAAGTCCCGTACACCATAGCAAACAAAATGAAATGCCATTGTTGCAAATTTCTCAAGTAAATGCGGTTAGCGATGCTGGAAGTCGGTGGAAAATGGTCTGTTCTGAAACTAGTTTAACAAAAATCATTTATTTTAACCTCTATTTGACCATTCTTTGGCAGAATCAAATCGGAGCAATATTCATAGCAATTTCCAAGTGTTGGTAACACTCATTTTGGGAGGTGATTTATAGTCCTTGAGGTTGAAAGTTACTATACATACGTTACTATACGTGTAACAAATATAGGATCTAGTAGATAATTTAATTATGACATCGATGGTGGTAGAAAATCTTCCATTCGCTCCCTCAATGTTCCGACCACTTTATACTATTTTCTACTCATTAATGTCCAATGCCAAACACAATATTATTTTAATAAACTAAAATTGATCGATGATACCGGTGAGATGTTACTAATTTTGGAAGAACAACTGGTGAAACTGCAGTTCACAGTGTTGCCTTTTAGTTTTAGAGAAGAGACCGACAGGAACAGCTCAGCCAAAGCTACGCTGGAGATTTACTGCTGCATAAGCCAAAAAATATTTCCTACTGTTGTTGAGTATTAAGAAAAAAAACTCATGTTGTATAATCTGGTCGTAACTTTTGAATTTTCCTGATTTATTGCTTGTTTATTTTAACTGAATTTCAGGGTAACGTTTCTAGCGAAGAACAGGTAGACTCAGGGAATGGCGGACTCTATATAGGTCGAGAGGGAGGAAACACATGAATAGGTGATGGTAAGTGCACCATTATAGCGTCCGAACAAGGTCCGCTCGTTATGGTGCTGCTACGAGTAGGAGATTCGAACTGGCAATTCTTTGGCTCTCTTAGTATTTCCCGTTGTAAACCAAAAAAATTGATTCACAATTCTGACGCCCCAACTCAATAACATTAATTGTTCCAGCCTATAACCGATTACCTAGTGATGCGCAATTAATAATACAGATTGAGAGAAATTTCACTGAGGGCCGTTGGTTTACCGAATAAATTAATGAGAAATGTCAGCTTTAGCTGTGAACACTATATACAACTTCTGACTAGAGATTCCCAGGGGAGTGGGGTGACTATTCGAATATAGCTACTCAACCCTTCCCTAAAGCACCGGTTCTTAGGTATTTCCCAAGGTCATCCGAATCAATTCTGAATTACACATCATCAACAATTCCTATTATCATTTGAAGGCAACGTTTTGCATGTTCTGGGACAAACTTTAGTGTGCAAATACTACTTTGCGATAACAATTCTATTAAATACGCGTTAAAAAGTAAATGAATAGATAGAAGTGATGGCGGATTTCACTTCGTCGCTTGCGTAGAATAAATTATCGATTGATTTTCAATCGATAAAATTCATAGGGGATTCCATCTACAGCCTAATCCCACATTTTAAATTAGGCTTGTAACAAGTATATCACGTTCGCTCATGCGCAGCAGGTACTATTGATATTAACCTGTTGTAGTTCACAAGAAATTAAAAGATCTCGTTTTTCCAACATCCGTGCCAATTTGACCATTTGCTTGATGGACTTTACATTTTCTGAGTTAGATGTTGAAAAGCTACCTGCCGGTAGAGGATGATGAACGAAATTCTCTAAGGACGGTCTAAACAATAACACCTTGAAAAAGTTCATTGAAATCGTATAAAAACGGTAGAAATCATGTTTCACGCAAATATTTTTGGCTACTGACTACATGATCGTGTTGAAAATAATATCAGTTATTGTCGCTTTCCAACTACTCTCCAAGTTTAAGCGACATCAGTGAAGAATGTCAGGTGCATATAACATCCGAAGGATTTTACGCTTGCACAAGCACACCTATAACTATTGATTCTTGACTGATGCAATCAACAACGGTCATGCAACCTACAGTCTAAACCACACAATCGAATCCATCAAATTCAATTAAACTGTTGTAGTTATAATGTTTGGACCTGACCTCAGATAAATATTCCAAGATGGGTCGAACTTGTAAGTGTCTATGTGTTTCGGTGTGTGCGTTTATTGATGGTACTGCTTTGAATAAATCACAAAATAGGTTAAGCCTCACTGGAAAGAGAAAAGACGTCGTCATGAAATTACTACTGATGGTCGAGAAGAACAAGAGCAAAAGAAGAAGAAGAAGTTGAGTATTTTGACAGAGTAAGGTTTAGGATGGACAATATTGCAATAGAACATCATAGCAATACTACAGTTTTATAGAGAGTTCCGATTCGGCGGTTCACCTTAAGGCCATCAGCTAATAAAGACTCTGTTCACATCCATCATTGATATTGATTAAAGAGACCACCGGTGCAAAATGCGATCCCCGGGTTACTTTTGAGACTTCAGACAAGGGTTTAGACAGCACGCCTCCACTTCAACATAAATGTACGGCCAGCTTAGAAAACTTTTCATGGAATAAAGCGAATGCCTTAGGACACCCAAATAACTTACACTCACAAATATGACTTGGTGTGGCAAACGAAAAAATGATTTTGTAAAGTTAGTTAACTCAAATTTTTGCTCCCCTTCTAACGGCTCGAAAGTAAAATTCTGAAACTACAGGAATTGTATGTCTCCTATGAGTAAATTCTCGCTGATCAGTATCAACTAATGACAAGGAAAGTAGTGTTAATTTCCTAACTATTAGTTTTTCAAGGATTTCGGGGATCGTAAAGATGGATTAGATTGTCCAAACTGCTCACAATCGGCTTTATCACCATTTTGTACAGAAGTATCTTAGAAAGTGCGAACTGCCGAGATGTCAGCGAGCTATTGAACAAATAGTGCTAACATCGATGCATACGGTTTCAACAGTACACCACTCCCACCATCTGGCCCCACTCCCATTGCCGTGTCAAAATCAGAGCGATGTAAATCTCAGAAACCTCCAATATTCCTAAATACATATCGTCCAACGTTGGCCTGGCTGCTTAGATTGAGTCTGACTCATACAATGAAAACGAATGAAAAGAAAATATCTATGTAAGTGGCTAAATTATCAACCGAATACTGAAGAGCGTGTGGTACCTCCGTTGATCATTTTAGTAATTCACGTTGTTTCAAAAAATCTCTGGACAACACTGGTGTAGACTTTTGAAATTATCAACGTAAGTGGTTTCCTGGGATCTAGGAAGCGTTTCGAATCACGTCTAGTCTTTGAGTAATCCAAATGCCACAACTGAGCCTACGACTTATGTAGGAACCTTTTTCCTATAAATGATTAGTGACCTTGCGAAGCTACTTTTTCAATGAATAAGTAAGTATTCATGTTGTCCGGGTAAAATATTTTTGTACCGGCTTCAAGTATAGAACTTGTCCATGGCACAATCATTTGCCCTTGCTTGAAACATTTAGAAAATGGTTGAGTCGAATTTCCTACATCTTACATATCACAATAGATAGAAAGATTATTAAATCATAATTTTAAATAATTGGATAAACTCGTATAGTGTTAATGTTTGTACATTTCATTAAGACTGTATCAAATTTTGGGTCAAGTATTCACGTCTGTCTAGCATTAATCCTTAAAATACGTAAATTGCTATGACGTTGAAATTAATGCAGAATGATTGAATGCCATTCTCCAACTACTCTGCTGGCTAGGAGAAACTGATGCTTCATGCACACGTACAGATAGTAATACTTATTAGTAGTATATTCTGAGTTTCAACATATTTTAAGAATAAGAATCTCGTAAGATTTTTCTAGGTTAATTACAAACCATTGCTGAAAGTAGTTAACCAAAAGCGTAAAAGGGAGAAAGAGCGAAAGACAGAAAACCCCCATCAGGTTACGCCGCACGACTGAGACTTTACTGGCACCATCTTGCTCCTCTAAAACAATATTACCCGAAATTTGAAACACATTTTTTTCAACTTGTGATAAAAGAGGGAATTTCTGCTTGAGATAAGACTTTTTACCAAGTTGGGAAAGAATTCCGAAGTTTCTCAGTTCCTGGCCAACCATCGATTATCTTTGGACGCAAGCCAAAGAGCAATCGAGGATATTGATGAGATAGGGTTTTTTTTTTCTTAGAAAAGGTAATTTATTTCCATGGAGAAATATAGGATAACTTGGATTCTTTACGTTCAGTTGAAAAAGTCCTACATAATTTTCCAAGGAGGTTCTTGTTCTCGGCATTGATCAGAAAGTTGAATACTCACCTATCCTACTGAAAAGAAGCTGCTAGTTCTAACACATGGATTCTTTTTTTCAGGGAGCCCTTTTAAGAAGGTCACTGAAATGTAATAATTATTAAACGGAGTTTATTATCATCATTATCTAAATATAACTTAACCAATCTACAAAGGAAATGTCCATTTATGGACATGTAAAAACGTCTGCCAAGTGGGTGTGGCACATAGCTTCCTCGTTGACTGTATAGATTATTGAAAATTATTATTGACTAAAGAATTTCGTACAATTAGGCGAAGTGAATATTGAATTAGGGTAAATTTATTGATATTTATTATAGCATTTCGAAAAATAAAATATATGCATCGTTCAATGATGGTTCAATATGGTTCGATCCAAGCTCGAGGCTAAAACTTTATTTTCTCTTTATTACTCACGAGGACCATCTTTACAACAGTCCGAACAATCCCTGAAAATTCCATCGAAATCAGTCATGAACTCCCGGAGTTATGCGTGTAACAAGGATTTCACGTTTGCGCATGCGCAGAGGCTACTATTGATCCGGGGGTCATGAAACTTGTAGGGGATCATCTACACATCAAACCGAACAATCCCTGAAAATTTCATCGAAATCGGACTATAACTCCCGGAGTTATGCACGTAACAAGGATTTCACGTTTGCGCATGCGCAGAGGCTACTATTGATCCGGGGGTCATGAAACCTATAGGGGACCATCTACACCCCAACCCGCACAATCCCTGAAAATTTCATAAATCGGACTATAACTCCGTGTAGTTTTGCCCGTAACAAGGATTTGCAGATAGACAGACAGACACGGAACCAGAATATTTCAGAAAGGTCTAAAACGCAAAATGCGAGTGGAATTTTTGATTTTGGAGACAAAACAATTTTCACATTCCGAAAGAGAAAACAATGATTCCTCTACCTTGGTAGACTCGGAAGCAAAAAGTGTATAAACATAGGAGCACGTTAGATCGAAATTAGCCGTATGGGAATTCAGCTGACCACTGATCTCCATACCTTTTAACTGACTTGTGGGTGTCTAGCGACAGTTGGATGACTTTGTCTTAAATATTACGAACATTTAAATTCAAGAATTCTAGGTTGAAGAAAGAAAATAGCCCTTCAGCCTACCAGATTTCAGTTGTTCCAAAGTAACCATCATTCGATTGTCAGCATTTTACTATTACATTAATAAACTAAATTTCAGGGAAATTTCACAGATAGAAAGAACAAAGGAGAATTTGATGTATCTAAATAAATCTTTTTCAAAATTAGAACGGGCTATTGATTTTTCTTTTTGGGTGAGGACCGAACCACGGATTCCCGTCACTATTTAAACATAGAAACCTTATTATTGATAGTTTTTTCTGCTGCTATGTATTAAGAATCCTGAAATGCTGGGGAAAAACAGGTGAAGCCATGAGAAAATTTGTTAGAAAAGTTGTTCAGTCACTCAACATGGACTTATCCACTTTTTCCACCTTGAAAGGACGTGGCTTGCGTATTGCTGATTTTAGAACATCCAACTGAATGGCAGGTACTTCCGTCGTTGCTTTTTGATTCAACAAGCCCTAATCTTAATTACACTCGAGGTATGAATGTCCTGTTACGGAAAAAGTTATGGTCACTGGGTCGAATCGTTTCTTGTTGTGGACCAGGTAGTCCCATAACCTGAAGACTGTGATGGATTAGTTGGCCCTTGAATCAGCCTCCTCGGGAGATATACCAGACGCCTTCCACTACCTGTGGCATCCTCTGAGTGTTGCGGGCATTATACCGCATTCAGTTCTTGGGAGGGGCAACTATACCATTCAATCACCTCCCCACGTTACAACTTACAGCACTAGTACCAAGTTGGTTCGAGACGGCGTAGAGGGTATACAGTACCCGCAAGACCGCCAAGTCTTGAAGGTGGGGTTGGCCTTGCCCCTTGTTGACCCCAATCACCTAACTTATTACATTGGTGGTACGTAGCAATATGTAGGGGAAGTAATGTTTTCTGATTCAGGAGACAAACTTTCTTTCTCAAAATCGAAATTTCCACCCTCCAGGAATTATTCTGGCTTCAACATGAACCACTGAAAATTGAGAGATGGCGGACTGAACCTTTGAACCTTTTTTGCTACTGCTTCAGGGTACACGTAGAGACATTACGACGTTATCATCACTGAGACGGTGAATATTGAAAGATAATAAAGAGAGCTTCCGTCTGTAGTACACATCATTCGTTGCTATATTATTAGTTGAGAAATTTTTGTTGAAGTCCATAACCACGGATTCACAGTCTACCCTTCGTCTGATCGTTTTTTTAAATCATTTCTTTTTCGGACACAAAAATTCTGCACCAAAAATTGTGAGTAGATGAAAATTCTGTGTTTTTCGCACATTTTCAAAAAAGTATGACAGGCATTCTTTTGATTGGAAAGTGTATTCGTTACTGCAGGTGTTCGTCCATGGGTACCAAAAACTGATATTAAATTCGGTGCTGAAGACAGTACGATACGTTCCATAACTTACAAAATTGTCAGGATTGTCAGTTCCCCATACATTTCATGCACTTTTCTCACTTCAATTCTTATAGAAAGTAAATTTGTCCGGTCTTGTTGAGGGAATAATAGCTCTGTCTTCCTCGTAATGACCGGGTGTAAGGCATAAAGCAATTCATAGTTTCATCAGAAATTTTGTGGAATTATCGCGCAACCCTCTTCCGTCTTTGGGAGTGGTGCCAATTTCTTAACTCCTGTGTTGGATGGTCTAAACGAAATCTCTGGTCTCAAGAAAACGACCTATAAATCGTAAAAAGTAGTTAGCACTGACTTGAATGAACCTAGAGCGATTGGAATCAGACCAATGCTGAGCTGCTCAGATTATTTTGGAGGGTGTACATTCAAACCGGCAGGAGGGGGTAGGAGAAATCAGTTTGATTTTCGAATGTTTGACACCACCATGTTTGGGTGGATCATTTAAAGTTTCTGAACCCAATCGCTTTGTTTTCTTTTGCTCAACAACATTGAGCCTTACGACAAATTCTGTTGCATGTACCATTTAGAAAGTGGTTGCAAAAAAAAAAAAAAAAAACAAACATTGGAATGTGCCAATTCTGCCCTCTTTTTGGTGATAGCATTTCAACAATCTCGAAATGGCAAACATAATTTTCTCCTTCAGAACGGACTTTTTTCCAGGTCTAATTTTCAGAAATTACAAGGTACCAATTTTCAGTTTCGACTCATAACTCAGAAGTAAGGTAATGAATGTAAAAACGATGTTGCTGAACTCTAGAAAGCAGGGATATCGACGGAAAATCCTCCTCTTTCATTCAAACGTAATAAAATGAGAATGAAATATACCGTTGGCAATCTGGGTTGCCAAGCTATTATTCCTAATTGAGCGCCTGTCGTTAACTTTTTAATCATTGTTAAACAATTAGCCACAAAATGGGCAATTTCCTTAGAAAATTTTGAATTTTTACATTGGTGTTTTTAGTTCTGAACAACGTGCATTCCCAATAGAACGGAAACTCCTTTTTCTAATGGTATCCTCATACACGGATTCACTCTGTAAGTTAAGGGGTTTGAGACATTTTCAGTGAGATGGTGGGTCAGATACGCGAAAGAAATATTCAACTGTACTCATATTGGACAGAAATGAAGTTTGGAGTTGTTATCGGAGAACATTTTTGCTTTCGAGTCTGCGAAGCAAGCCTTGTGTTCTCTTTCGAGAGCCAAACAATTTTTGTTGTCCGAATTCAAAATTTCCACTAGCATTTTGCGTGGAACAAATTTGGTTCCGTGTCTGTTGGTCTGTCTGTCGGTCGGTCCGTCAGTCCGCATTTCCTTGTTACAGCCTTAACTTCCAAAATTTTGGATGAATTTAGCTCATGTTTTGAGGGACTTAGTGGATAAGGCCTCTTGAAGTCCCATACGAATTTCATATCAATGTGATCAGCGGTACCCTCTGCGCATGCTCTAACGTGAAATTCTTGAAACAGGTACAACATTCACAGTTTTGATTCAATTGAGCTCATATGATAAAGGATTATACGCACACAAGGTCTCATATGAATTTCATCATTATCGTATTAGCGGTACGCTGCACAGTGGTTGGAATGCGGAAATAATAGAGATTTCCAAAATGAAAAATTTTTATGATTGGACATCCGCTTGTGGAAGTGAGTTTCCCTCAGATTCCAGATATAACCATGTTTTTTTGTTGAAAAAATGCGTAATCCTATTTTTGCCCGTTTTAAGATGAAACTTCGACGATTTTGCTGATTTTGAACTGTATGGAATCGCAATGGGAAGTGCCTACAGTTTTATTTTAAAATTAAGTCGAGTGACTACTTGCTCTCATGAAATCCTATATTTCACCACTATAGAGCTACCAGGTCAAAATTAAAATATTTGAAGCGTTTGCATTAAAAATACAGCCGTTTTAAGTCAATTTTATGTGTTTCTTGAATTTTAAAAAAAGCTCCAATATCCTCCAGCGTCGCAACGCGATTTTTCGATGCTAGACACATTGTACTGTGTACCCTGAAAGTTTCGTTACCGCCTGCAACCGCCCGTGATCACCGCAGCGTTTTGAATGTAAATAGTACGAGATATCTTAAAACTGTCGGTGCCGGCCTGATGCCTCAAGGCGCGCTAATCACGAGACAATCGGCGAAAACGAGAAAAGGTTCAAAGTAATCATTTTCTTTGTTAACACTCTCATACAACATGCATCAACTCATTCAGTCCGTTTCAAGATTCCCAACGTGTTCCCGGAGAAATGACATCGGAAATACGGTTTTCGTATAAAGAGTTGAGCGAATTTTTTTTTCAACGGTGGGGATTTTGAAGTGCTTTTGATAAATACCCACCGATCTTTGAATTGGATTCTCGAGTGACAGAGGCAAAGGAACAGTTTGAGAGGCGCTTCCTCCCTCATTTGAAGGAAAGGTTCCGAGCTTTTGGTCAAAGTAAGCAGAAATTCGTATGGTGACTGGCTTGAGTGAGTTCATAGTCAGTTTTTCGACTCTTCTTCGGATAGATTCAATTCCTCCTCAAAAGATATAACAAGGTCTGATGAAAATAACCATTTGTATTTATGGAGAAATGTGACACTACATGGTTATACGTCTTAATTGATGAATTTGAAAAACGCGATTAGAGTCACTTTGATTGTACCTAACGAGGAAGCCGCTGCGCCATCTCCTTGCCAGTGTATTTGGTAGTATAGAAGTCTGTGCTTTGAATTCAAACTGACTGGGGGGGGGGGGGAGTCCTGATTGAATATATGGATATGGAATTTAAGATCTCGCGTTAATGACTTTTACAGTTAGAGACTTCAGCCAAAAAATCAACTGACTGATTTCCTTTTCACGGTTGAGCAGCGTTTCACTACGCTACGCACCTTTTGAAATTGAAAAGCTAAGTAGCCTCTTCATCCTGATTCATTATCTATGACAGGCTAATGGTTATAAATGTGTCAAATCTGCCTGCTTCATCCCAAACCCTCTTCCAAGAACATAAATTACTCCTATCTGAGAGCCCCATCCTCTGCCGCTTGGTTGACTGATATATATTCCTTTCCTCTCTTCAAATCATGCCAGTGATGCCGACGCAAGTATTATTTCGATGTTATCGGACAACACGAAGATTCTCTCTTTTTATCATGTCAATTCTGATTGAAGCTGTAACATACACCCCAGATTTATCGATCATAAAAGTCAATTTAAGGTTCTTCAACGAACTAAACTAGCCATGATTTGGTTTATTTGAGATGGGATCCGAAGTAATTTTCCCACAAAATTGTCTATAATGCACTTCGATTAATAGGATGTGTCACCATCTCTTTCAGGTCTTTTTCAGGTAGGATTAACTATTTTCTCTGCGAAAGGAAACAAGGCTATCCATAGAATTAGGTGCCCAACTGTCCGAAAAAATGGATGAACTCTGAATTATCTCCTGTTTACTAGTATAACCTGAAATACAAATATGAATGGATAGGTGGATTTTGACAGTGAACCTTGTCAAATCAAAAGTAATGATTTTAAAAAAGTGGGGGGGATTGGCAAACAATGAGCAGTGGAAACTAGGTTCAGAAAACATCGAAATAGTCAACTACTACAAGTATTTGGGAGTAGGGTTGACCCCGCGTCTATCAATGAATAAACATTTTGAGGAGAAGTTGGCAGTAGCGAAACTTGGCACAAATATTCTCGGGTCAAGGATGATGAGGAAAAATGAATTTCCGGTAACCTGAAAATGGTTAATTTTGTATTCAATTGCTAGGGCTATAATGACATATGGAGCACAGGTGTGGGGCTACAAAGAACATGATTTGGTGGAAAAAGCTCAAAGAATTTACTAAAAACAGTTCTAATGCTTCCTCCTAACACACCAAATTACGCATTATATCTGGGAACCGGCAGACACCCTCTGGTAATACACACAATTAAGCTGCACGTAGACTATGTAATTAAAACAATGGAAATATCCAAATATGCCTCTTAATCGACACCCGAATTTCTTTACTAATCTGATTTTTAAACGCAAAGTATTTTGTGTGGATGGTTAGGTAAGATTGTGTGAAAGATACGGGATTGAGATTGGGGGGATTTCTAAAGAAAACGTAAGGCGTCAAGGTGCACAAGTTTTGGCTAAGTTGGAGCAAGAGCTACACAATAAATGCCTAAGGGAACGAGAAAGCTCTTCATTCAGGAATGGGTATAAATCCCTTAAAATCAACCACCATATTATGCACTACATCCATGATAAAAATAAGCTTTAGATGATCAGTTCGATATTTAAGATTAGGGGTGAGCTATATATACGCCGTTCCATTTTCCACTTTATTGCTCTTTGTCCAATACATGAAGAGTTCAGGCTGTGGCTAATGGAAGCAACGGAAATTTATAGACAAACGTTCTTGTTATATCTTGATGGATTGAATTGGAATTCGTTATATTGTTATGCCAGAGAGGCAATGAAATATCGCAAGATGTTGATAGAGGAATTCAATTATTAGAATTTACTGCTTAAAATAATTCATTTGTAATGTGCATCTTTTTTTATAGAAGTACCTGTTTGTTTGCCTATTTGCTTGAATTATTGTTTCCTTTAACATAACATTAAGAATTAGTCGTAAGTTAATCCCCGGCATAACGGGCATGTCCCACTGCCAAAATGTGTATGTTGTCACAGTTATTTTATTTTTGTAATTTTGAGGAAAATACACACTCTATTGATTGATTGGTCGATTCTACGTCTATTTTGCAACAACTTTTGTCCATAACTTTTCCCCCCCCCCCCCCTTCACCGCCTAAAATAATAACTTCCTCAATTTTAAGTTTAAACTTAAATCTGATTACATCGTTGGAAAGAGTCTTAAATTTTTTAACCCCCAAAAGCCAAGACAAAAACTTTGGAGCAGACTCAAGATCTAAAAAATGAAGGCAAAGTTTAAATTTTGAAAAAGTTCCACCTTTTTAACTCCCGTTAGGTAATGACCTTTCAAGTGTAGTGCTTGTGAATCCCTGTCTAGTGGAAAACTTTTCCATATATCTTAGCTCTCCAACGGTATAGTTATTTGTAATCTTTCAGAGGAAAATGTTCGAGAAAATTTAGTCTCAATGTTAAAAACACGGTTTTAACCGCTTAATTGATTCGAAACCGATAGTTCTTGTACCACGGTTTGGTATCTCCTTCATCGTATTTGTGTCGCTGAATAGATCGGTGGCACTCTTGAACCAGACCCAACTCAAAAAAACCTAACGTGTCGATATTATGTTCCCTCTTATCACTCAGAGCCTCGTAATCCGGTTGGGAGCTCTCCTTTGAACCGTACCCCGCAAATACACTGTCTCTTAACAGCTCAAGTTTGATTCTTAATCATCAGCTAAAAACCTCATTCTTAATCATCGTAAACAATAAACAGAAGGATAATGTCGAAACTTCAATCGAATATGAGTAAAGCCTCAAAGTGAAAATCATTGAGCAATGGGTTTCGAGAAATGAGAAAAATCAGGGTCCAAACGCTTAATTATTAAAGAGAAGATTCTACCAAAATAAATCGCAATTGAAGAAGAATGAAAACAAGTTCGAGCGGGAAAAAGAATTCAGGTTCAAATGTATCAAGTGCAAAAAGAAGGGGATGCCTGTGTTTCGTAATGGATGCCTGGACAAATAGCCGAAATGTGTTCAATAGAAAAATCATACCCTAGTAATTTCAACATGAGCCCGTACAAGCGAGGAGGAGATTATCCGTGAATGTTGTTCAGAAGTGATGCCAGAGGCTTATGGTCGGTATGAATCACGAATTTAGCCTCATCAGCAGATCGTTCCAGTGTTCAACTATATATACTGATATAAAGGAGAAAAATTCGATTTATTTGTTTGTTTGTTACGATAACTCAAAAACTACTAGACCTATGAAAAAAATTCGTGTATCATTGGGGAGCTACATCTTTGACTATTGCAGATCCCTATATAAAATGGAACAATGTTACCCAATATATACAAAATGTTGAAAAATACATTTCGCGTCAGCTGCGAAAAACTGTTGAAGTTAAATCAAGAACTGGCCTTTATAATAAAAGTGGTTATGATCGGTCCGTGAACGGTTTTTGCTCAACACTTGTAGTTAAGCCACAGAAACAGTTTTTCTTTAAATACGGACGGAATTAAGCAATGGTGATATTGATAAATACCATTCTATCAATTCTCATCCAAGTAAATGGTCTAATAGTTATGTACGCCTAGAGTCCTCCTTAAATTATTTGGATCGGAATTTTCGTTTAGAAGTGATGGCGGGCTGGATGTCACGGTTTTTACCTAGCTGTCCAACGTTAGTCTACTAACAAATGCTAATATACATATTTTAGTCCAAATAATAGTTTCTACAGTTGAAACTCAATCAAGAGCTCAAACAGTTTACCCAAGCGCACACTCTGCCGTACAGAGTTCAAACTGTAAAAGTACTGTTCAAACTGTAAAAGTACTGTTCAAACCTAAAAAAAAAATTCAGTTTGTCGGAATAAAACAGTGCACGTCATTTTAAACTAATAAGTAATACACAACAAAACTTGACGTACTGATTGTGCTTAATAAAACATTTTGGGTTTCGCACATGTGCAGTGATGAAATCGGTAGTCCTTCAGACTTTTGGGTAAGAATCATAAACTGCATGTCCCCGATGGGCTTTTTGATCAATGATGCTAATTTATTTCCGGTTCGTTGAAGACCTTTTATTCTAAACCGTAAATCTTTTATTTTTGCTGCGGTGTTTGCATTTACACTGGCAAGTACCGAATTATGAAAATATTAGAAGATAATGGAGAAAATTAATGGCAGAACTTCAACTGGACTTTTATGTGATGATGAAGAGTGTGAATCCCCTCACCTATTGCGTTACCCTAAACCGTGAATTATAAAACTATTCATGAGTAGGACTATATCACCGTGATGCTAGAATTACGTTCCCATATACATTTATGGGCCGCTCAGCAATCTACCACTTACAGCGAGTATTTGTCGGCCGGAGAATTTGAAGCTTCGGAAGCCAACATAGTGTAGAAATAGCTCATATGTAAACGCTGACGCTACCTCAACGAGTTCCTAAACCGATTATAGGAAAGAGAGGCTTAGGAACTTGTTGATGGCTCTGATCAGCTTTCCCATTCCCCGGGCTGCTCTAGATGCGCTGGTCTATTGAAATCAGATGAACACTCGGTCTTCCATTCCAGATCCAAAGCTTCCATCAGATACTTCATTTTCTATCGTATTCCCTAGATTATGAGGACTTCGGTATTCAGCGAGTTATATGAGGCAAATAAATATAGAGGTGTTAATTTAATTGGTCCGGTAGTGCTATGGATTCAATAAAATACCTAATGAAACGTTGATTGCAAATACTCTAATTCCTATTAACCATTTGTTGTCACTTGTCTTGAAACACTAATATGACCGCCTGAAGCTGACATTTAAAATCTCCAACCGTTTGTTATTTCACATAGAATAAAATCTAGTTCGAATTTTCTTGCCTTGAAAGTTTCGAACCATTTTCATCCCAAATTTCCAATTAAAACAACTTAATTAAAAAAAAAAAAAAAAAAAATGTATACTCCGGATATGAACTTTGTAACAGAGCTTTAGAACTGGTGACAGAACATCAAAGAACTTGTCACATCAAGCGGTGTAACACCACAGACGGATAGCAAAACGAGACTAACTCGAGAACTGAATAAAGTTTAGGTGCGCTGGGTAATCAGGTTTCCTAATACTAAGCATTTCTTCAGGTATAAAACATATGTATATTAAACCAATAATTGTTATTCAGGTCTAACATAAATGTATATAAAACAATTAGCACCTGTAACATCGTAAAAGGTATTAAAAAGTGGTGTGACCCTTTACTATTGTTCGACGCTCAGTAATTCCATAGAAAACTGTTTGATTGACTGATCTCTTAAGCGTTATCCGACAGTTTGCCGAACCTTCGCTAAACAAACGGGGCAAGTTCAAACTCTGTGAAGATATTAACTTATAAGTTAGGTGACGTGCTTGGCAGGTATACGGCTCCGTTAACTCACTACATCAATGTGAAGACATCAGGTAACAATAAAACCAAACTTTATGATCACGGAAATCTCTAAGAACCAAATACATGGAAATTATATTTCAGCCAAGAGGGAAAGATACCAAGGATTTCAACACGTATTTATTCTCACTTCAACAACACTTTACGAAGCGTTAGATTCAAAATGTCTACTTCCTCTTTTTTCCTCACTTTTTCATAAGACTACATTGGCGTAGATACCTACATCCTGCAATTCATCCCTAAAACATAAGAGATGATACTGTATGATCAAAAATGTTTTTCAGAATCCAAGAAGAATCACACAGAGGTCATTGCTAACTGAAAATTGTTGAGACAGAATAATACATCTATTCTTCAATCAAAATAAATCGTAATTTTGGGCTGAATGTCGTGCAGTTTATGTTTATGAGGGTACTGAAATGAGAATGATTCTTTCCCCGTTAGCTCAAATGGGCCCTTTGCTTATATAATACTTTTTTTAAATCAAAGAATTTATATATAGCATTAGCAAATTGAATTAAAAATTTCGCAATTAGAATTAACCTTTTCGCAATTAGAATCAACCCTTTCGCAATTAGAATTAAACTTTACCTCCGTATCTATATTTGCAAAAGGTTTAATTCTAATTGCGAAAGGGTTAATTCTAATTGCGAAAGGCTTCATTTCAATTGTGAAAAGGTTAATTCAGTTCGCTAAAAGTTTAATTTAGTTTGCTGCCGCGGCCTAGTTGATTAAGATATGTAAAAAAATTAATAATAACAAGCTAAAAATTGGCATCCAACTAAAGCTAGAATAGCTCTGAATCCTCAAAACCTCTCCGAAGGAATTGTTTCAGAATGCACCTCAACGGATTTCCACGAAAAACATTTAGAGAAACTTCATTGTTCTATATTATTGGTCGTTGCTGTAGCTAGATTGTCTATGTAATTCTTTTGAAATAATCGGTAACTGTGTGAATAACAGGAACAGGAACAGGAACTAACCTGGTTCGAAGAGAATATGTTAATTTTTTAGCACATATTTCAACTTCCTAAAATTTTGGTAGTATGAATCAGCTAATGTAGCGAATCCCACAAAAATAACCGAACATCTCACACCACACATAATACAAGTTCTTTGGTATTGTAATTTCCATCTTAGTGGCATTAGAAGAGCTCTCAACCCTCACTATTTCTCTCGAAGGTGCTTAATTTTGTATGTCTATGTAGATGATTTGTACAATCTTCGTTTTAACAGAGACTCGTGGGAAGGTTTGCCGTTGGGTCTGAGAAGGGCATGGAGTGTCCTGAAGGGCCGGGTTTCGTACTCTGATCCCTCGGCCGTGCCCAGGAATAGGCTACATCTGTCCTTGATTCACTTGATGTAGCCCTGCTTTATCCTTTAATGGTCTTCTCAGCTCTCCCCGATCCGCTCATCTTCATACAACTACATTATACTTCTCGGTTAGTCGTGATTTTCGATCTCACATGCTCCATCAGTAGCTGATTGTCATCTTTCATAACCAGCCCGCGGGTAGTACGTATTGTCAGTTATTGGTTGACTCTAAAGTGGCTACTTTCAACAGCTTGTTTTCTTCAAACTTCATGTTAATCCCCTTGAATTATTATTTTTGTTCACAAAATTGCTTCTCCCATAAGCGAGACTTTGGCTGTTTGGAACTTTATGATTTCTCTCTGTTAGTTTTCTAATATGATTGAATTTTCATTCCCAATTGATAATACATTTGTGGAGCGAGCTAAACCGGAATTTAAACTTAGAAAACATACTGATTTACCTACCTATTAAGTTTTTATAAAGTTTGAGTCCCCTTCATTCGAAGTGGAGTCTATAAAAGACGGATTATACTTAACGTCGTTTTTGATTTTGAGTAACCCTAATCAACCACCATTGAAGCTGATTCCACCTAAACTCAACCTACGTTTGACGATAAAATTTGTTAGAAGTAGCGGTAAAATGATTTGCAGATTGAACTTTGAAGGCAATCAGGGATTCAAATCTATTCTATTTTGAAAATTCGGCATTACCTCAGGAATCATGGCTACAAATGTAACGATAATTGAGCCGCAAATAAAATGAGATGTATTTAAATTAACGATAGCTGTCGAAACCAGTGAAACATATATAGATTTCAACAACTAACCACCTCATCAAAATGCACAATGTCTCTCAGTAGTATAGTAATCTATGATAGATTGTTTTCTAACAGTATAACAGTTATTAAACACATCGAAATTATATTAAGTGTATCCACAATACTTAGAACAACGTAATTAAAACAAATGACACGAGTTGTATCCCTAGTTACCGGCTTTTCACTGCCGTTGTCATCAAGATATCGGTGTTTGATAATCATCGTAAGTGACTAGCTACGCTGGTACGCAACCACCTAAAATTCTGTTACCTACTCGCCACAGCGTTGGCACTGCACTGCCTTTGGATGTAATTCTGTCACCTTGCGTCTCTACTTTCCGTTATTCAACTGACTGTCCCTTCAACCAGACGTCTGTTGGATCGAAAAAATGTTTTTCAATTTAATTTTGGTTTATTATTCAATAATAAACCGTTGTAATCGCTCTTGAAAAAAAAAAAAAAAAAAAAATTCTCCCCCCCCCCCCCCCCCCCCTGAAAATTTCATGGTTTACGTTTCAAAGGGTGTAGAATCCGAATCTGCAATAAAAATGTTTCCTTCCGTCCGCCGTACGTCGTACGCCGTACGCACGATTTCTCCCAAACGGCTGGAGCAAAATATCTGAAATTTTCAGGAAAAATCAATATTGGTCCGACAAGACCCCAATTCTTTAGCCAGCACTCTCACTTGATTTAAAGTGCCCTTTAAGGGTTGTCAAAGTTTTGTAAAATCCTTAAAAACCTCAAAAAAGTCGAAGCGGCCTAAAAATTTGGACTCTTTTCGAAGAACTTTCCATGAGGAATCGTATTATATCGAGGAATTGGTGTAATAATGTGGATACTGGAGTGAACTACTAAAAGGCTTTGTAGCCGATACACGGGTTGAAGCATTCTGATACGCATGAAACGCTGCAAATTCTTTCACTGGGGTTTATTATTCAATTGGCTTGCGTTCATGATTTGAATTTCTACTAAGCTTTGGAGTTTTTTGATAGAGTGATTATTGAATTTCAGGAGAGACACAAATATGATCAACTGAAAAATCCAAATAGGTATTTTGGTTGAGAACAGATTTAAGTGCTCTATGCATATCTCCTGAAATTCAATAATCGCTCCATCACCTGTGAAACACTCACATTTCAAAGCTTAGTAGAAATTCTAATCATGAATGCAAGCCAATTGAATAATAAACCCTAGTGAAAGAATTCGCAGCGTTTTTTGTACGATCTCCACTGGTTATGAATGAATTGATTCACTTTTAATTTTATCGCTGATACTTAATTGAATAATATCTGATGGACTTATGTTATTGATAGTTCAAACATACTGTTTTCATGGCCTACGATGGAGTCAGATGAGTTTCAGGACTTTTAATTATATCATTTATTTATTACAAAAACTGTATACCTTGATTGATTAGTTTTTCATCGATCGGGTCATTATGGATGTGTGGCAGTTAATTTAAATTTCATACAAACAAATCAATACATCATACGCAAACATACAGATTCACTATGTAATGGTCCATGCAAAATATCGATATGACGAGTAAATTGAATCATGTAACAATTATAAAGTCAATAGATAGATAACATTTGAATCGTTATTTTTAAATATCTTATCCTCGACTCAAAAAGTTACATAATATTATTTTCAATTTTCATATGGTTCAATAACAGCCACATTTTGATTACCTTGAGCTAACCCTAATTAGTTTTTCCCCGAAATTTTGAAACAATCATTTTATTGTCTTCATACTACTAAACAATTCATCACATAATATAATATGTGATGAATTGTTTAGTTTAATATATTATAGTTTAATATACGATATATTTTAGTTTAATATATCATATTAACTGTGATACAATATATAAAAAATGACAGGATATGACTCTATTATATCACTCATTAGTTTGGGATAACATCTATGTTGGGACAATACCCGAAATTTCTTTAGTTATCAAACACCATCATTATTGAGTAATAGAATTAAGAGATTTATTACATTAGATAATTTGAAATAGTTATACGTAGCTTTGTCGATAATTCAAAGTCAGATGACTGTAGGAGCCGCATCAGATTTGAATAGGCATCTCCATTGATAGATTTTGTAGTTGTAGGAGAAAATATGCTTTATTAGTATAAGATATTATTATGGTTTACTTTGTTCCATGCCATCTGTTCAATTGTGACGATTTCTTGCTACAACGTTTTCTTACTTACAAGTTAGAATTGTTCTTCGGGTATTAAAAAAATTGATGTATTAAACTAGAAAACAACTGTCAATAAATTTCAATATGTCTTTATCATCCTTCTTATATAATTTCGAGCCATATTTCATCTGTTTCAAAGGAAGAAATCCTCTTTCATTTTATCGTAAAAAAAGAAAAAAGGTAACTCGAAGTAGAAGAAAAAGATCTCAGTCTGGGGACGAGGGAGAAAGAGAAAAGAATACGGATGTTACTTCTGGGGAAGAGTGGGGAAGGCCCTCTCGCGGGAAATCACTGGGAATGTGTGTTTCCCAGAGTCCCGCAGCTGTATAGCAAAAGTCACTTGAGCACGACATCGGAAAGGCTGATGGCGGCAAAAGGAGGGATGGTGATGTCGGAGATCTGTGGTAGTGAGAGGTGCCCTGAGCTTTCATCAACACCTAAATAATACAGGCTCCTATCTCCTGTTCATTTTCTTAGGCGATTCTTCCCATGTTTTTACAAAGAATGAGAAGCAAAGTAATTCCTTGTTCATTCATCTAAAAATCGAAAACTATAAAAAGGATCTGAGCAGCGCTGATTTAATGTGAAATCTTCAAAGTTTATTTTCGGGATCCTGTGTTGATTTCGTATAGGAAATATTCCAAAACAATATAACGTATTGATTCGATTGGATAACAGATTTAATAAATATGTACTTTATTATTCCTGTATACTTTGTTACTATTCATCAGCATCGTTTATTTTTAAATTTGTATTCAAAGGGAAAATGATTTTTATTTTGTAAAGCATGTACGACACTCTTATCTTATAAGGAATCTGCCTGAAGCCATCTCTCTCTCTCTCTCTCTCTCTCTCTCTCTCTCTCTCTCTCTCTCTCTCTCTCTCTCTCTCTCTCTCTCTCTCTCTCTCTCTCTCTCTCTCTCTCTCTCTCTCTCTCTCTCTCTCTCTCTCTCTCTCTCTCTCTCTCTCTCTCTCTCTCTCTCTCTCTTTCTCTTGTTCTTCCTTCTTCCGTAAACTCCCTCAAAGCTCTTTTTCAATAGTCATAATAACAATATTAATAATAATGTTAAATATTATTATTCGGATAAATGTTATCCAAATTTTACATATAAGGCAATACTATAACACCTCACTTGTCAAAAATGACTCGATGGATAACTGCGAAAAATGACTCGCGACGAAGTTGTGGAAACCCATTTCAAATAAAAAACGGAGCCGTTTTTTATGCAAAAAATGAACTGTAATCTGAGCCTGAAGGACTACATTTATCAAATATTGATCCAATATTCAGACGGAAGCTAGGAAAACAGGAAGAGAGTCAGAAAAGATGAGGTAAGGAAGATGGATTGTGGAGATTTGAAGAAAGAACGAGTTGGATGAGGGAATGGCGCACAACGCCAGATCTGAATGCACCTAGGGAGCGGGCACACTGCACCGAGATTGGGAAGGCATTCCATAACCCCGTACATGCAATAGAAAGGGATCTACGCATGGTCATGCTAAAGTGACGTGTGATAGCATGATCATGACATTAATTAAGGGGCCCTAAGGCATTTATAAGATAGAGCAAGATAAGTGTGGTTCACTGCTCAACTTCAATAGAACACCTCATGACTTCTGTTATTTGCACTAATACTGATTCACAATTATAACTCGGTATAAAGCCAGATTTAAATGGAGTAAAGGGGCGTACAGGGACAAATTTGGACATCTGCTCAAGAAAAGCATTCTCAAATGATTTGGATCCTCAGTGAGGACCTATGGCTTGAGATTGGATTCCAAAAGATGCGTTTTATATGGCTGACAGGGTTAGACATCTAAATGAGAAAGAGTCCGGAGAGGAACGATTGGCTTTTAATTGCACAGACGGGGGAGGGGAAGATGAAGAACTGAAGTGGTAAATTATCCTTCAGCTGTCCATAGAGCAGATCGTTCGGATATAATTAATCAGGAAGAATATTCCGGCATTTAAGCATACATGTTAGTAGTAGAATGGAGTTGATTGTTGAGGTAATTGTGCGACAAGATAATCAAGATAAGTATTCTCCATTGCAAAATATGGAAGTTTGGCCATATTTATCTTGCAACCTAACTATTGTTCAGCAGATGTTTATGGAGAATGACTTCATTTTGAATGATTGGATGATATGGGATTCTCTCTCTACAATACTAGTACGCAGGCTAACCACAATAGTTCAATGAATTAAATGACTTTTATGGAAATCAAAAGTATCAAGAAGAATGAATTATGAACTATGGTCGATTTTCTTGATCAGTTGGCATACTCATGAGGTTCGTAACCCGAATGTTTCTCTGGTCTCACGGATGTAATGATATAAAAAAACTTTACGGCCCAAATCCAATAACTGAAATAGCATCATTAAATTAGAAAAAATAAACCAAAAATAACACTGGAGTTTAACGAGAAATCACTGAATTCCGGAGGCTATTTCCTGGATTTCCGGTGGCCTTATCTGGTCACCCTTGGGACTGGTCCGCAGGGTGAATTTCCCATCCGATTACGTTGAGTCGTAAATCAAATGGAGTGCTGTAAAGAGCTGACGCCTCACTTGGTTTTGCCCTCGTCCGAAATGCCATCGACGGAACACATAGAGGTATTAGCGATGAAGAGCTGGTTCGGAGTTCATTAACCTGATTAGGTAAGTGATTCCTGAACCGCGTTATAAAGCTTAGCTCACGAGCAATTCGAAACGTCACCTCAATGAGTGGTTATATTTTGCTGTTTTCCCTTCATTAGGTTTTTAGTTCCAGTAATCGGACCAGCACATGAATAAAAATAACGGGCGTGTGGTGGCTGAGTACATGAATCCAATATAATTAAGGCCCATCTTCTGACTTTCAATGAATTTTAATTTTAAAAAACATTTACGTTTCCAATTTCGTTTCTGTTTGATTTGTACGGCCTTACGAAAATACAATAACTATTTTCAAGCTCTCAAGTTAGTGGAGGAGGAATTGTGAAAAATTGTTGAGAAAAGGTTTCTTTAACATCATTATCAACATTTGATTTTTTTTCCTGAAAATCTTAGCACACCACGTCTGCTAATTTCCACTCTGTCACTTTGTCTAGAATTGCTAAAGACCATTTTAGCTTGACCGCAAAAATTGTCATCGTTCCACCTTAGTCACTTGGCTTATCTATGGTGAGGTATCTCTTTTTTCCAACTCTTGTTGCTGGATGAAAGAGAATCTGCTTTCTGCTTGGCAATCACAGCATAACTTATAATGACACTCAATATAAATTACCACAAAACAATACATATTTGTAAGTGCTGCATGAATTACAAGGGCCTTCCTTTCTCCGATCCGAATATGAATTAATTGAAAATAGCTGATTGATCTTGATTTTGTTAAATAAATTAATTAGTTGATTATTTAAAGAACTACACTTGAAAAAGGTTCGGAACTATCCCTTCCGTTAGTTCCGACGAATCGTCACTATTATTATTTTTAAAGTTAGTTTTTTTATTGTTTTCATACACCCCTTTTATAGTGAAACTTGATACTGAAATTAGTTACAAAACTAGACCGAGTTGAAATAACCGAGTGATTATAAAGATGAAAATATTAAAAACGGCTCGGCGTGGCAACTGCTCCACCAAATATATAAACACATGTGTGTTTTCAAAATTTGCTAAAAATGAGGTAGTATCACACCCCCTTAGATAAATTACCATGGGTATCATTTATATATATATATATACCCAGATGAGGTTGTAAAAAAGAAACCCGAAACAATTTCAATGATATTAAAAAGTTGAACCGAAAAGTTGTTCTACATCTACGATTTTAAATTAACGTTAAATTGACGAAATATCCGATGTTTGAGGGAAAGAATAGACAGAAACTGAATCCGATCTTCCAGAAAATAATAGTAATTTAAGAAAATAGTTTCCAGAGGATATGAACACATTTCCATTATTAATACGCACTTACTCAATCTCTCCATTCTCTGCTCCTGACACTGGGAAACCAATTTCGAATAATTATACGTCGGTGTTTACCACAAACACAACCAGTTCCCTACCTACTTGCAGTTGACACATTTACATTTGCCTTAATCCCCCAGCTCAATGGAAGTAATTCAAAAGGAGTTAAGTCGAATGGTTTTTGTTAGCATTATATGTACGGTAAGCATGGCAATGTATTTCATTTAATACAAGTGGGGCTAGGTAGAGATTCATTTTTATCACTACGATCGCTTAGTTTTTAGGTACACTTGACAAACATCCCATTGTATTATCTCGTTACCAACATCTATTTTCATTTAGGAAAGTAAATCATAACGAATTAAAGCCTTAATTCTAGAAGGCTTACTTTATTACGCATTTGTAACGGATGTATTACTTTTTTGATTTTTAAATAGATTATGAAATCCACGTATATTGCAACGAACAACAAAAATCGAGGATTGTTTTTTTTTCTTGGTGGAACAAAGGTTATCTATGGAAATAAGAAAGCAAAATTCACCTCATCTCAAATTCTATTGAATGTTTCATGATCCTTCTTCAGGGAGGAGACACAACATTCCTGTTATATAACCTTGGAGGAGTTGAAGCAGCTAATTAATTACGATTTAGTTTAAGCTAGGGAATCTACAATGCGAAGTAATCTGGATATACTACAACTACTATAAGACTGGATATACTTCACCTATTAAGACATGCATGTTGACGTCTCTGAACATTCATCATTATTTACCAATATATATTTTTTACTGTTGTAGGATTTTTATAGTGTCGTCTTTTGCCAGTTCTTCACACTGCCCTACGGGAGTCCATTGCGGATTTTGCCATGCTAATTTGAGTTTTCTTTGGTTTTTAATGCATTAGCTCTTGATTTCGTTCCCACCGAAATATTGGGAGTCGCGTGTTTACTTTTTAATCGTTACGGATTTGTGAATTTAGTGGTGAGTTACTGTAGAATTCTTCTTTCTGTGAAATCCTAATTTCTAGTTCACAAATTTTGGCATGGTGCCTGGCTATTAACTCGAAAGCATTGTTTTTACTTACCTACATTTTTAAAAATTGCTTAGAATACATGAGATAACTTTGAACTCTAGCCATAGACAAAACTAAATAAATAAACGAATAAAATTTACTTAACACGTCCATTTTTTATTATTCTGTACATTTATACGACTTTGTTGAGACTCAAGAACTCTACTGCGTTCAGAAGTTAGTTGGAACATGAAAAGTGGAAATGCAAGAAGAAACAAAATTCTCTTGGGAGAACACACGTTGTTTATCTTGGATCACGAGTGCTACTGAGCTTCTGCCTAAAGCAGGAGGAAAGTTTTTGAAAGTGCTTACGTATTACTAACTTCAAATGTGATGTTTTATTCATGTGAGAAAAACGCAAGACGAGAGACAGCTCGAGGGTTTATGGTTTCTGCTTGTTGGTAAGGCTTAAATTTAAATGAAAAAAAAAAAAAAAAGAATCAAAGAGGAGGGTGTTAGAAATGTTGCCTAAAAAGGACAAAAGCGCCATTGAATAAAAATAAATAGACGAATGCGCTTTGACGTATGGACAGAAGCGCTTCACCTGTAGGACAAGTGCGCCGTGAAAACAGTGCCATAAGCGCCGAGGTTCAGAGAATACATTTCAGTCATATTTTATTCGTATTATATTTGGTAGGTACTTCAACAAGTCAGTAAAGTATTGTTAACAACATCGTCAAAATTCAATCGAAGTCTTAATTGTCAATAGAAACATTATTTTTTCTACTCATTTTAGCGTAGAATACGCTTTAGCCATGGACTAACTAGCCGAAAAGTGTCACGCGGGAGTGGAACGAAAAAGGGTATGGTATCCAGGAACGAAAAACTCGAGACCAATAAACATAAGAATATTTACATCCATGTGTAGTAGTTGCGACAAACCCGTACGAAAAAGGGTATGGTATCCAGGAACGAAAACGGTGACACGAGACCAATAAACATAAGAATATTTACATCCATGTGTAGTAGTTGCGACAAACCCGTTTGAAGTGAGTCAATTTATTTATGTAAATCGGAGTTTCAGTCGTTCGCGAATCGTCCTTCGGTTCGACAATGAACGTTCGATGATCATCGTTGAACGTTCAGCGTTTAATCGAGGCTAAAGAGTATTCTACGTTCCTATACTTGTGGCAGTAGTCTCTAAATAAAAGCAAAAGGGGGGCGGAGCGCCGAGTTTTTGTCATGTGTTTCTTGCTGTATGATTGTTTTAAATGCCGATTTGCTTCACATACTGTGAAGTAGGTATCTAGTTGGTGCAGTATTGTTACCATAAATAGAACAGCTCGTCCTCCTTCAATTGCTGCTTCTTCCTTTTTGCCCGAGCATTGGATAATTTGTTCATTTTCGGGAAGGTTTCGCTTTGGAATTGCTTTCCATCAGTGGTACGCACTGAACCAGCACATGCCTCATTTGTGCATCGCCACTTGTTTGTCCCATCACCGTACGTTTCACACTTTACTCAAATAACTAACTAGGTACACAAAACCCGCACCTACGCCGGCGCTACCGGGAGTTCTGCCTCTATTGTTCTATCAACTCGCTCGGGGTTACGCTGCGGCGATTTCGGGCACTTGGAAATTCAAATCGGCACTTATGGATAGTAGCCAATGTTGCTAGTCTATCTCTGTGTCTCTCAGCTCGCTTATTGGAAATTAAATATTACACCTTTGAAGCAGGTTTGTAGAAAACAGATGAAATTAGGTTGGTATATGGTAAATAGTGCCATGGTCATTTAACTTTCGTTTCTCTATTAACAATAGGATCTTCGTATCGCTTAATTTGTGGGTATCTCAATAATTTGTGGCACATTTAGTCACCACATAGGTACTTCTATATATATAAAATGGATGCTAATCACATTTCTTTGTGATTCCCTTCAGAATATTGAGTATTGAGGTAGGAAAATACCTATCCTTACAGTTTAATGAATCATAATTATTTACAGAGGAGAATACAAAATAAAATTGAACCTCTCCATATCTATGGGGATGTATGCTTCGGTGAAAAAGTGAGGGAAGGGCCTGGAACTTGTTCGGCAAGTTTTGATTCTGGATGTGGTGCGTATCTGAGTTCACCGGTTCTGGCATGATTAATTGGACACAGTGAGTAGGGATGACATCTTCCACCGCCGTCAATTTGGTCCCTAATCTTCGATCCGGACAGGTGTCGAAAGCTCATCGCCATAATCCAATATTGATGGCCTTTCGTACTCGATTGCTCTTAAGTGAGATGATCTCGTGGTACGCCCTAAACGTATGAGAATGTTCATGTTGGATCTAAGCAATAGATGAAGAAGTACGATACCTTTTAAAGAGTTTCCTGGATGGGATGGCCCGGGCTTTCAATTGTTCACTCACTTATTGAAACATGGGCTTAACGAATTACGATTTGATCGAAAACTTATTTATAAAAATTGGTGAAATATTTTGAGAAATAATAATAATCAAAATAGACAAGTATTCATTCATGTACGCGCTAATATTGGTCCATCTGCAATCTCAAAAGAGCACGAAAACAGACCCCTACTCTTGGGGTTTTGCTTGTGACAGGTGGTTACAGGTTAGCGCAAACGCATAATTACGGCTGGAAAACTTGAGAACTGTATGTACACAGTTTATATATATAAATATAAATATATGGTGGGTCAACTTGACAATTCAGTATCGATTCTATGGGGAAATTCCAGTTTGGAAGCGGAAAAACGTTGGGCGCCTTATGCGCCCGTAGTTAAGTGTCTGCTGCTTAATGATGCTACATAATGAAGCCACTACTTGACTGTTAGGAACAAATACTGTATACTGTTCATAAACCATGGTACACTCTAGAGACAACCTTCCAAAATAAATTTGTTTTCCCAATTCATATTGTTCAAATTTTATGCTTTTATCCTGGGATTCCTCCAACTGATTTGCGGTTTTAGAAAGGATTTGCACCTCCAAACAAGATTTTTTCATAAAATTGATTGGGCATCGGTAAGTCGATATTTTATACTTTCCGTCGTTTGACAATTTAGGAAAAATCTCCGGATATAATGATTTATAAATTTATTCAGCACAAATTTCTGATCACAACGACCGCTTTACGTTCCCCTGTTCCCTTTCTTAATGGGCTGGAATGTTATCAGAAAAAAAAAACGACGGCATGGAGTAAAAATCACCTAAGAAATTGTGATTATGTGTGTGTTTGAATGTGAATATCGATGCAGATTAGACAAGTGCAGCAAAGGTAAGTGTTTTCTTTGACCTCGTTAAATGTTAGCTGTTCTACTCGTGGTTTTCTACGTCATGCACCCACGTATGTATCGCCTCTTGTTTCGTATAGGGGGACTAGTGAAGGTTGATGTTTAAGGAGGTACGATTGTGACAGTCATCCTTTCGTCTCTGGGACTTGTAAGTCAATTAGGTAGACGGTATGAAGATCACACTGATCATCTGAAGAACACTTGTGGCTAATTTCATTCTAAAACTTTCTACTGTACTGAAACGTAAATGGAGCTCTTTTTAAGGCATCTAGAATACAATTACAAGGTAAAGAATCGGGGGCTTAGATAGAGCTTATTCTTCTTCAAGGAATTGGAGATTAAGCGTTTGATAATTAGATACTGGTTTCAACATGATCATAGCGCCAATATGTATTACTATCTAATTTAATGATTTCTACAGTCCTTTATGATTTCGATGACATTTTCAAGAATTTTATTGTAAAAGTTCTAGCTTGGTCCCTAATGGACCATATCTCTTAATCCATGGTGACTTTCAATTATTCGTACCTGTACGAAGATTCTATGATCCATCGTTTTCTCATTATTCGACTTTGACATAATACGCTTTGCCCTAATTCAATTATTCTTTCAACCATACGAAACCGCAGAGGATCTCAAAAGTTTATTTAGAAATTGATTAGACCTCTAGTAATTTCATTTACTTTCTTCAGGTTTGGTTTCATTCACGTAATGTAAGGGTGGATCCTTTTGCATATGAATAGCAGTTACTGGCATGTTTAACAGTTGGGGCAATGAATGTACAATAATAACGTGGGAATGAAAGAATATCGGACTCCAATGAGTATCTCCTTAAACGTAAAAAAAAACAATATTAATTTCCAAGACTTTTATTTAAGTTCGTTAGGAGATTTTCGAGGAATTGCTGCAAAGAATGATTTGATCGATCGTAATTAATGAGTCATCGGACTCATTGGACCCTTTTATGGCAAAACAATGAATGTGCAATTGTGTAGTTTCGAGAAAAATCGAAAAAACTGTTTTTAAATTTTGTTTAAATCTCACAGAATTCAGTTTGCTGTTTGAGGTACTTTTCATCCACATTCTGGTTTCGGAACTATCAATGAGCAAGGGAAAAATAGTTTTATGATCCTAGCCCACACCCTCTACACTACCTGCACTACATAACACATTCGTGGTTTTGGCAGAAAAAATTTGAGATGAATATATTCATGGTATGGTGTGTCACAATATTCAGTAAGTGAATCACTTAAAGTGATAAGAGATGAACCTTTTCTTTGTCAATGGTTCATCCCGCGGCCACAGTTTTTTGCGGGTTGTAGTTTGAGAGTCAGTTTTGTAACGACAAAACACCGAGAAAATCATAACTAGCTACTGACTAATTTTTATTCTAAAAGCTGGACAAAACGAAAATGATAATTAAGAAGGAAACTGATCACGAACAATGATGATGGTTGGGAAAAAAGTTTGTAAGTAGTAGAATCAATAATACCAAAGTGGTTGAAAAACAAATTTGTTTTCCGATTTTTCCAAAGTTTTTTTTTAATTCAAAGTTTTGAATTTAATTTCAATTATGACTCATAAAAGAAGGCAAAATAATTCCTCTTCAAATTATTTGTATACCTAATAAGAAAAAATCAGTAAATAAATCATTCATATCAATAAATTGAAATCAGTAAATCAATCTTCATCCTCCTCAATATCAAGTTGTGGTTGTGTGTCTCTGACGTTTTCATCACCTCATAATTTAAGGTAAAAATGTGGCACATTCATTGTTATGGCAATGAAAAAATAATTAAAGTGTACATTCACGGTTTTGGCGTAACCAAGGAAAAGTACTAAACACATTCATGGATTGAGTTCTGTCTGTTCAGCCGTTAAATAAACACCTGACCCCCCTAGATTGATTTTCATCTACTGGAGGGGGTCTATATCTTTCGTAAGTGATGCCTAACTCGAAAATCAACTTTTGGCAAATGCATGGTTTTGGCATAAAGGGGACGATATAATGCAGCATACACAATTTTTGAAATATTTTTAAAGCTCAATGATCTTAGTATCCATCAATCGTGCATGCTTAATTTGAAAATACTACTATACTATACTTGAAAAACTACTACTACTATACTTGAAAATAGTATTTTGAAGATGGAGTTTCACGCAGCTTTCTTTTAAATCAAGATAAAAGAGACCCTCTGATCATGGACGTGAACTTCTAGTATAGAAGGGAAGTATACATTCATTATCACGATACTAATATGTTCTATTTGTCCGTAGGAAACCTACCGTGACACTAGCTATTCACGTTTCCATCAAACTTCCCGATTTCATAATAAACTCTCTATACTTTCTCCAAGAATCTCAGGTGCGGTCGCCAAACTTCTACCATAAATACAACGATTTAAGTAGGTTCAGAAGTTGCTTGAGATCTTCAGAAGGTTGAGCAAGTCTTGTTAACAACGCTGGGCCTACCTCTTGGTAGGGTATAAGTTTTATTGGTTCAAGTTAGTTTCGGCCTGAGGAAGAACGGAAGTGGTAGAGGGGAATCACTTCATAAATTTAAAAGCCCCGTAGTAGTTTAAGGTAAGGTTGAACAGCGGTTAGTTTTCACTTGAGCTTCCGAACCTCTCCAAACTTGTGAGCAAATGTTATCTCACAATCTAGTGTTACACTGTACTGAAGTTTCAGGCCTTTTTCATTCGAGTTCTTTTTTGGGATAATTCCGTTTAGTGCAAACTTATTCCTGATGTTTATTTATACCTAGTATAAACTCGACAAAATGTTATTACTACCTTAATTCCTACATCGATGAGAGAAGTAAAATTTTAGTCAAGAGGGAGACTGACTCAGAACTGTACAATACATAATAGCGACAAAAATGTAGTACCTTCTTCAGTCAATGTAATAACAAAGACAATTTGAAATTTCTGTCAACAATAATCTCAAGTAATCCACATACCTTTCAGATAACTCCCTGAAATTGGAACCAAACCTTGGAACCAGACACCAATTTATTGCTCCCTAAGATAACCAATTCGTCGCCGCATACTAGTATTCGATTAATCTACCTCAAACTAATAGAAAAATACCTTCCACGTATGTTACATGTTATTAACTTCTTACGTCATTTATTTGTAAGTGGATATGACGTGGGTCAAAAGATAGGACTTCTACCTTCATCACTGCAACACTGACTCAACGAATTGAATTCAACAGAGACAACTCCATTAAAATTGAACGGAGCGTTTGACAGCCAGCCCCCGCCACATCACTGCAACGAAGGTAGAACGTAACATTTTAACTGGAGAGCCGTGCCTTAGCCCGTCTTTCACTTCCGGAGCTGAGTTGGCTGTTAGCGCTCGCGAGACCACCCCACAGTCACTGCTGTAGGTGATGGTTTCTGCTTATCTAAGCAGTAAGAAGGTCTGTGAAGCCGCCGTTAGTGAAGTGGAGAAGGGAAGTCTGTTAGCTTTTCGAAACCCCCGAGGGAAGTATACCACCCTAAAGGCAAAACACTTAATTGGCCAAATTTCGGAAATCCCACGTTCATTCCTAGCGATAACCCGCGCAAGCCGACCACATCCGTACCCATCGGTTGACAATCAGTTTCAAGGCGGTCACAGCTGCTTGTGACTAAATTGATCTCTAACAAACATAGTTAGCTGTCAACATTAACTGAAACTAATATGGTACATCGCTTGCAAATGAAGTATTCGGACGAAAAAAAAGATGGTTTTTAAAAACTATGGCCAACATCGGACACTAAATTTGAAAAAATTAATTAATTAATTGATTAATTTGTTAATTAAAATGAACAGATTGGACAAATGAAATAGGTGGTGATTTTAAAACTGACAGGGAGTGCTGGCAAAGTGTTTCTAATTTCAAAAAATGGAATGGCTGAAGATCACTGGCTGATCTAATGGATTTATGAGTGGTCTTCCGACAGCACATATTGAGGGAGGAAGTACATCCGAAGCGAACAGCGGCCCTGAACGCTCTAACAAGAACAAGTACTTGAGATATTACTGTGAATTGAGCAAGTACATGAGATAGTAGGATGTGAAATGTTTCATTATTTCTGTAGGGTTCCACCGATTATCTCATCGTTACTCCCAAACGTTTAGGGAGTTAGAACATGTTGTGCTTAGAAAGCAACATTTTGACTTGAAGACTATCAGTTTAGGCCGAGATTCCAGGGCTCTGGGGTTAATCCAATACCACTGCGACCCAGTAGTTCAATGTAGGTTGTAACTATTTGCTCTTGATAATCTGAGTTTCAATTACAACACCTTCCAACCAAGACAGAACTTCCAGCACCAGTACCTAATTGGTAATAGACGGCCAGTGGGTATACAGTACCCGCAAGACCGTCAGGTCTTGCAGGTGGGGTTGGCCTTGCCCCTTTTCGGCCCCAATCACCTAACTCAGTTCATGGGAGGAATGAGGCCTATCGGAAGAGGAAGTAATGTTTTCAGATTCAGGACAGCTTTACAGATTTCTTCCCCAAAATCACCATGCGATCACCAGGTATTTTCTAAAAGACTTATCAACCTCCATTTTGGTTTATTATTCAATAATAAACCATTGTAATCGCTCTGGAAAAAAAATTCTAACCCCCCTGAAAATTTCATGGTTTACGTTTCAAAGGGTGTAGAATCCGAATCTGCAATAAAAAAATTTCCGTCCCTCCGACGTACGCCGTACGCACGATATCTCCGAAACGGCTGGAGCAAAAAATCTGAAATTTTCAGGAAAAATCCATCTTGGTCCGACGACGCCCCAATTCTTGAGCCAGCTCCCTCACTCAATTTAAAGTGCCCTTTAAGGGCTGTAAAAGTTTTGTAAAATCCCTGAAAACCTCAAAACTAGTCGAATCGGCCTAAATATTTTCCAATTTGAAGAACACACCATTAGGAATCGAATGAGCCCTTCCTCACATCCGTAGGTCAAACCATTCCCGATGTATGGCCCGATTTGTGGTGCCAACATTTGCGTTTTTTCGTTTATTATTGTTTGTTTGTAACCTAGTGATGTCCGGCCGATAGCGTCGAGTTGTAGTGAATGTGGATACTGGAGTGATAGCCGATGTGAATACTAGTAGTGTAGTTAGTAGCCGATACACGGGTTGAAGCATTCTGATAATATATAGGTAAATATTATTCAATATTATTACTGGGGTAAATAAGTATTCTTTCACTGGGGTTTATTATTCAATTGGCTTGCGTTCATGATTTGAATCTTACTAAGCTTCGGAGTGTGCGTGTTTTACAGGTGATAGAGCGATTATTGAATTTCAGGAGATATGCATAGACCACGTAAATCGGTTCTCATCCAAAACACCTATTTGGATTGATCAGTTGATGATATTTGTGTGCCCCCTCTACATCGTCTACCTTTGGCTACATCGTTTAAATTTGGATTTGGGGAAAGTTTTAACGCAATACGAGTGCCAAAGGACTTGATAACTTATAGATGTTTTTATTGTGGGGGGGTATTGAGGTTCAATAAAAAAACGCTGCAAATTCTTTCACTGGTTTTTATTATTCAATCGGCTTGCGTTCATGATTTGAATTTCTACTAAGCGTTGGAGTCTGCGTGTTTCACAGGATATGGCGATTATTGAATTTCAGGAGGCACACAAATATGATCAACTGATCAATCCAAATAGGTATTTTGGTCGAGAACAGATTCACGTGCTCCATGAATATCTCCTGAAAATATTAAATGGGAAAAACTGGGAGGGCCTGCTTAATTTTATAAGATATGCAAGCATTTATAGAAATTCCCTTTTAAATGAAAAACTATTTCTAACTGTTCAGATACATTGATATAATATTTAAACATTACTTACTATTGTCTTGATTTCTGTTATGACGTTGACTACTGATAAATATTCACAGCAATGACCAGCCTGGCAGACGGTCTTACCATTGCCTAAGATGTTAAGAATTTCACTTGTATTTTTTGTTTGTTCAATTTCATTCATATGAATGATTTATTTATTCATTCATATCTCCTGAAATTCAATAATTATCCTGTGATTTTGGTTTATTATTGTTTGTTTGTAACCTAGTGATGCCGATAGCGTCGAGTTGTAGTAAATGTGGATACTGGATTGATAGCCGATGTGGATACTTGTAGTTTAGAGCCGATAAACGGGTTGAAGCATTCTGATATGCATGAAACGCTGCAAATTCTTTCACTGGGGTTTTTTATTCAATTGGCTTGCGTTCATGATTTGAATTTCTACTATTTTACAGTGATGCCGATAGCGTCGTGTTGTTTTAAGGTGATGATTACTGGAGTGATAGCCTATTTGGATTGATCAGTCGATGATATTTGTAGTTTATAGTCTACCGATACATCGTTTAAATTTGGATTTGGGGAAGCATTAACTGATATTCATGAAACGCTTGATAATATTATAGGTAAATATTATTCAATGTTATTACTGGAATAAATAAGTATTCTTTCACTGGGGTTTATTATTCAATTGGCTTGCGTTCATGATTTGAATTTCTACTATTTTACACCCTTGCGATACGGCCACACACTTGTTTGATAAGGTGTTCCTGAAACGATTGATATGAAATTTAGACTTGTTTTCCTCAGAACAACGAGAACATTTTGAATCTCACAAAAAATTACATTTTTCAACAAAAACAACTAAAACGTCTTGCGTTGAGAGGGGGAGATTGGAAGGGGCTTTACTGCTGCTAATGAGGGATAGTAGGCCGAGTGTAGGCGTTGTTGCCACCTGATGGGGGGGAAGGGGTTTTCGTCCCTGCGGTCAGGGGTCGCCCTATATTGGCAATAGTATAGGTACAGGGCCGTTGGGCGCCTGCCGCGCCGCGCCTTTTGAGAGAAAACTCTCCCACAGCGCGGCGCGACTGTGTATGTACCTACATGAAGAAGTCACCAGCCGCAGACGCGTCAGGGTCATATGTGAAAAACGAACGCGAGCGAGCGGGCCACCAACGCGATCTGTTCTATGAGCCATCAAACTATGCTGTTCTATAGAACACATAGAGTAGGTTTGAGTACATTCCATAGATGGAATTGTCATACGTAAAAGCGCGGCATCGCGCAAGTTACGTTTGTCGCGGCAAACCCTCTTGCCGCGTGGTGTGACTTTCGAATCTCATTTTGTAACGACTTCCTATCCTTAACCTATATTTATGTTCCCGTTCAGCTTTCGTTCCAAGTTGGGGGACCGAATGGACGTAACGTAATTAATTGAATGGTTATTGGGGTTATTTCAAAAGTTCTCGATATTTTGATGTTTTAAATATTTTAGTTCCTTAATTTCCCCTTGAGGGTTGATCAAGATTGAAGCCATTAAGGACTACCTAAGGCCCATCTGTAACGGTGTACGGAGGACTGGCGTTTTTTTTATTAATTTATTTTGTCGAATTCTCTATTGGTTTATTATTCAATAACAAACCATTGTAATCGCTCTTGAAAAAAAAAAAAAAAAAAAAAAAAAAAAAAAAAACGCTGCAAATTCTTTCACTGGGGTTTATTATTCAATTGGCTTGCGTTCATGATTTGAATTTCTACTAAGCTTTGGAGTGTGCGTGTTTCACAGGTGATAGAGCGATTATTGAATTTCAGGAGATATGTATAGAGCATGTAAATCTATTCTCAACCGAAATACCTATTTGGATTGATCAGTTGATCATATTTGTATGCCTCCTGAAATTCAATAATCGCTCTATCACCTGTGAAACACGCACACTCCAAAGCTTAGTAGAGATTCAAATCACAAACGCAAGCCAATTGAATAATAAACCACAGTGAAAGAATTTGCAGCGTTTTTAAGTGGGCGCCATTCAAGTCTCTAACAAGGAAGGAAGCACACCACCTGACAAATTAATGAATTACCCGTCGAAACTAAGCAAAGGATTATCATTGAAGTTGATGAGTTTATTTATAGCCACTTTGATGTCACCAAAAATTCTGAATGCTCCTCTCACTATAATACACACTACTGGTGTGGGTGCCCATTCTATTAGTGTTTTCAGTGGATCGACTGCTTCTTATAATTCCGCCCCTGATAGTTAAATAATTCCTTAGCCTAATCTGTCAGTTTCTTAGTCAACCTTTTATTTTATAGCCAAAGGCAAAATACCTTGGGTAGAGCTCCTTCCATCGTTCCTATACGCTCTTTAAAACCCCTCATAGTTCCACAGTCCATCACTAAAAATGTTTGGGTTCATGGATTAAAGTGTCTTCAAGGTTTCATCTCCCGACAGCTCTCCAACATATTTCGGAATAAATCCTTGCTCCTTCAGGCATGGGAACATCAAATTTATGCGCTCAATATCAACTTTTCCTTTTTCTATCTGTGTGTCCTTCCACCGCGCGTTCTCAAACTCTTGTCACGAACTTAATTTCTGCAGTTTCATTTGCTTCTGATGAATTTTTCCGAAAAATGTACGGGCAAATCTGAAAACGGTAATATTCCGTCTAGATGTTCTCTGCGTTTCCACTATCATTTCCATATGATCTAGCTTTCCAACTGTCTTGTTGGAAATGTACAATAAATTGAATTAATATTCATGTCCATGAAGAACGTTGACATAATGCCGTATTTAAGCGTCCAATGCAGAGCCTGGCTGGGCTAATCCCACAAACTAGCTGCTTAGTTTCAAAGATGGAAGCAAACTCAGAACAGAGATTTCATGGGAAGCTACAAGGGACTAAATCGGATTAGTGGAGCGGTAGAGTGAGCCAAGGATCCTTGAACGCATCTCAATTAACATCGACGTTGAATCATGAGATTGGACGGTCTTCCCACTTTGAAACAGAATTATGCAACCCTTGGTATCTGTCCCTTGCCTCATGAGATCATGCCCGTTCATTACGATGGACTAGTGAGACCAGTAATCACTTTGAGGGAGGAACATGGGACAGTGGCTTCTAAATCGTTACTTCGTCACATCCGAAGGGGTATTTGCTTCAATTAATTTTAGATTAATTAACTTGGTCTGCTATATCAAAAACTGTTTGCCAAAGATGTAGGTTCATAATGTAAAAACGTCTGCCAAGTGGGTGTGGCACATAGCTTCCTCGTATCCATAACATGACTGTATAGATCATTGAAAATTATTATTGACTAAAGAACTTCGTTCAATTAGGCGAAGTAAATATTGAATTAGGGTAAATTTATTGTTATGCAGGAGCATAACTTGAGAAAATAAAGGTAGGCATGTTCAACTATTGAACAAACTATAAAATATACCTAATTATAAAAATTGACATTGACGCTGAATGGATAGATGACTGATGTGATAAATAATTATTAAGTCATTTCTGAATATAAAATATGTGCATCGTTCAATGATGTTTCAATTTGGTTCGATCCAAGCTCAAACCTAAAATTTCATTTTCCCTTTATTACTCACGAGGACCATCTACACATCAAACCGAACAATCCCTGAAAATTTCATCGAAATTGGTCAAGAACTCCCGGAGTTATGCGCGTAACAAGGATTTCGTTTGCGCATGCGCAGAGACTACTATTGATCCGAGGGTCATGAAACTTATAGGGGACCATCTACACAGCAAACCGAACAATCCCTGAAAAGTTCATCGAAATTGGTCAAGAACTCCCGGAGTTATGCGCGTAACAAGGATTTCACGTTTGCGCATGCGCAGAGGCTACTATTGATCCGGGGGTCATGAAACTCATAGGGGACCATCTACACATCAAACCGAACCCGAACAATCCCTGAAAATTTCATTGAAATTGGTCAAGAACTCCCGGAGTTTCTACAAGGATTTCACGTTTGCGCATGTGCAGGGGCTACCATTGATCCGGGGGTCATGAAACCTATAGGGGACCATCTACACCCCAACCCGCACAATCCCTGAAAATTTCATCAAAATCGGACTATAACTTCGTGTAGTTTTGCCCGTAACAAGGATTTGCTGACAGACAGACACGGAACCAAACTTGTTCAGAAAGGTCTAAAACGCAAAATGCGAGTGGAATTTTCGATTTTGGGGACAAGAAAATTTTCACATTCCGAAAGTGAAAACAATGCTTCCACTACCTTGGTAGACTCGGAAGCAATAAGGAGGAGGAGCATAGTAACTTGGATAGCTACAGCTCTTGTATGAAAAAGCATACACGTGTTGTTCTACTATGCAAATCTAAGCTGAAATTTCGATTTTAGAGAGAATATTTCATCAACCGAAAGTGAAAACAAAGATTCTGCTAACCATTGGTAGCAAAAGCAAAAGAGATACCTTCCCACACCAGTTGCTTCATCGGTTCACTATGAGTTCTATTGTTTCGATATTGATGGACGCCGTCAAGAGAGCACAACCTTAACTTCTTAAAAATTATGATGAAACTGTCAGGTATGGTTAAGGCTATGGAGTTTTTTTAAAGTGGTAGTCAATAAATGAATAAGATTACTTGATAATATCCTAAAACTATACAAGTTCAAACCCCCACCACTAGTTTGAACGATAGGACCAGTAAATCATGAGGAATCGTGGTTATTAAGAATTCGGTAATTCATATTTTGCGCACGGCTCCGACGACAGCAATATTTTTAGGACCTAACAGTCTTTTTAGGACCTAACCCGCGTAATTCCTGGAAATGACATCAAAATTCGCCCGCTAGTTTCGATGTTTTGCCAATGTCAAGTAATTGTAGTTATGTACATAACGCGACAGCTTTAGCTCGGGGTAAAACTACTAACAACTTCATCTAACTACTTCAAAAGATTGGACGAAATCAGACTGATAGGGCAGAAAAAACCGACGTTACGAAGATTCACGACTGCTCTCGCTGAAACGTTAATATTGGTCATTAGTAGAAGCCCATCTAGAGATTATCAACAAAATCCTTGAAAGCTTCCATGAATGAAAAAAACTTGGAATAGTTCAGGGAGCCAAATATATCTCCATGCTCAGAAACGCGTAAAACAAGTGCCAATTTCAATTTTCAAGGCGAAATCCTATTTCGGTTTCTTATTATTCTTAAAGACGGGATGTTGTGAAAGTAAAAAAGGTTTTTTGAAAATAAGTAAGAAGTAGAGAAAGGGTGTACAGGAGCTCACCGGGCAGGATGCCTGGTTGCGCGAAGAACGATGCGGTTCTTTCTTCGTGTTTTATGTTCATGACCAGGCCTGGATTTACGCGTAGGATTGGACGCCGTTACACGTTACAAAGTTTTTATATGACGATTCTAGAGCAAATTGACATACCTCACAAACGGTAAACTCAAATAAAATTATTTTTAATCAAGAATAGTCAAGAATAGTCCTAATAATTTACGATACAATTTTTTTTTCATAAGGCTGAGAGCACGCCCCTGAGAACTAGGGCCTAGCGGGTCTATGCGTAAATCCAGGCCTGCTCATCGAGAGAACGCTGTAGAATAGATCTTGGGGGGGGGGGGGGGGACCGTGAATTGAACTTGATCTCGTACCGGACTCGGACGGGGGGGACGGGTCAGATATTGATAAACAAACATAAATCAAACTTGTGGAGCGGAAACGGCGACAAATTATTCTAATAATAATTATTAAATAATTGAATGAAAGTAAACTTACCCCATTCTGCAGTGACCCGATCAGCACAGCACATGAAACAAAAGAAAAAGAATATTAGTAAGGAACATTTATAAAAGTAATACAAGACTAACACGTAAAACAAACAATAAACAACCAAATAATCACAAATTGATTGATCACCCAGTTGAGGGAGCTTGTTTCCAAAAGGTACTATATCCGTTTTGGTCATAAGCGAGAAATTCACGGAAAACCATTACAAGCTGAAAACTTGCCCCATGTCAAAAAACTTTCTTTTTTTAAATTTTTTAAACATTTAATATTACAAATTTCGCAATAAGAAGCAAGTTTTTTCGGGACGTCAATTAATTTAGTTGGAGCTTTGAAATTTCAAGATTTAGGTTGTCAAACCTAGCGTTTAGCACTTTTTGAAACCAAACGAAGTGGATATAGTACGTTTTGAAATCATATCTTTTCATCCTTTCAAGGACTATACTGATCTCCCCAAAGCTGTTGCAAAGACCTTCCCAAGTTGTAGTTGCCCCCCCGGCCGTGGGAATGACCCCGGGCCGAGAAAAGTAAATTTGACAGTTTAACCATACTTCGCTCTTGAAATTGGAATGTCCAATCCAGGACACATTCCAATCAATCAAGCGTCCAAATTTACAACATACATCGAAAACGATACCCCTCACAACTTTGTCCTCAAAATCCCAATTTTTGCTCCCATTTTGGTTTATTATTCAATAATAAACCATTGTAATCGCTCTGGAAAAAAAATCTCCAACCCCCCTGAAAATTTCGTGGTTTACGTTTCAAATTGTGTAGAATCAGAATCTGCAATAAAAAATTTTCCGTCCGTCCGCCGTACGCCGTTCGCAAGATTTCTCCCAAACGGCTGGAGCAAAAAATCGGAAATTTTCAGGAAAAATCCGTGTTGGTCCAACAACGCCCTAATTCTCTAGCCAGCTCTCTCACTTAATTTAAAGTGCACTTTAAGGGTTGTCAAAGTTTTGTAAAATCCCTAAAAACCTCAAAAAAAGTCAAGGCGGCCAAAATTTGGACTCTTTTTGAAGAACTTTCCATGAAGAATCGAATGAGCCCTCTCCAGGATTAATGCTGCCAACATTTGCGTTTTTTTGTTGTTTATTATTGTTTTTGTTTTGATCGCAGTAACCCAGTGATGTAGTGAATGTGGATACTGGAGTGAACTCTTCAAAGGATTTGTAGCCGATACACGGGTTGAAGCATTCTGATATTCGTGAAACGCTGCAAATTCTTTCAATGGGGTTTATTATTCCTTTTTATTCATTTGGCTTGCGTTCAGGATTTGAATTTCTACTATGCTTTGGATTTTGCGTGTTTCATAGGTGATAGAGCGATTATTGAATTTCAGGAGGTATGCATAGAGCACTTAAATCAGTTCTCAACCAAAATACCTATTTGGATTGATCAGTTGATCATATTTGTGTGCCTCCTGAAATTCAATAATCGCTCTATCACCTGTGAAACACGCACACTCCAAAGCTTAGTAGAAATTCAAGTCATGAACGCAAGCCAAATGAATAAAATTGAATAATGAACCCCAGTGAAAGAATTTGCAGCGTTTTTCACTTTGAAACTTCGACAAAGTTTCCGTAATCATTATTCATAATGTTATGTATAACTATAACTGCTATTCCTTTCAAGTACCCGCACTTGCATCACAAACAATTTTATGAGCCTAAAGTTTTTTTCAATTTATCAAAAATTTGGGAAATGCAGAAATACCTACCAAATTCTTCAAAATTGTAACATGAAATGAAATGAAATGAAACTTTTTTTATTGTATAGGCCGTCCGGCGATACAAGAGTTGGTTCATTCAGTTACGAAAATTGAGAACAAAACACCGTACTCACTGTTAACAGTTGTGACTTGAGAATGAAAAACAGAAAAAAAAACAATTAAAAAAAACCGTTCACCTGATGAAAATTAATTTAAATAAATTAATTAAATTACTTTTTAACCAAACCATACAAAGGCTAAGGGCTAATTACTAAGGGTACTAGACTAAGATAAGACATGGCTATGTTGAGGAAAATAAACAATTCAATGGAAAAATATTCACATAATTATCCATATAAAAACCAAGGGAAACTTTACAAATCAAGATCGGAAAATTAATGTAAAAATCCCTCATTTAAGAAAAAAACCCGGGTTCTTTTGCAGTTTTTAATAAAAGAAAACATTTTCTTGCAATCTAATAGTCCCTCGAGAGAGAGCAGGGAAGAAAGTCTATCATATGATAAATCGTCTTCAATGAAAAAAGAGAATCTCTCGCCGCGAAGGACAGGGCAAAAGCAGAGAAAATGGAAAATTGAGTCTGGTTCGTGATAATTACAGAGTGGGCAGTCCACAGAATTATCAAATTTCACCACAAATCCAGGTACACTCAGCTTGGCAAAATAATTTCCAGTTAGCCTGAGTTGGGCAAGAACTCTTTTGACATGTTTTCCCAGATCGGACTCGAGATAAAAGGGAGGATCTGTTCCTCTCGGACAGTAGATTTTGTAAATAGGGCTGAATGAGGACTCCTCAATACGTTCATCATCCCTTTGCCTCCAGAATAGCGCCATTCTCTCTAACATTTTATCTCGCTTAAAGCTTTGGTAGTCCTGAGCTGACCAGACATGACTTTCTCCATATTTTGAGAACGCGGCACACATCTGGGTGGCCCAGTTATACAGAGGATCGGGCCTAGATTCATGAAGAGCAAGAAGACGGTCAAAGCAAAGCTTAGGAAGTCTAGAGGCCTCCATAGAACCAAGCTTCAACCACCAGCCCAGAGCCAACTTCATTATCGTGATTTCCAAATGGGGGAATGCCAGTTCTCTGCGAATAAAATAATCTGGAGTGTTATTTGGTAGGAAAAGAATTGTTTTGAATGCTCGGAGTTGAATTTTTTCCAATACATTGCAAAGTGAGACTCCCCAAGATTCGACGGCGTATAGTGAGGATGACAAAACAAGCGAAGCCACTATAATGTTCCACGATGAGAATGGACCGCCCCGCACATTGTAAAGCATGGGCAACAGAGCACGTGTCGCCGTCTCTCCCCTCCTTACGCATTCCTTAGCATGTTGAGCAAATAATCCGGAGCTAAGAAATTTCACCCCTAAATAGGTATAGGAGCTGGCAATAGCGATTTCTAGATCCCCGCACAAAAACTTATAGCGAGGTGATATCCTTCCGGTGAGGTGGTTGCCTTCTGAACACAACCACATTGGACTTCGAATGATTCACTTTTAAGCCATGCTCAGTACAATAAATATCGAGACTCTCGAGAATTTTCCTCATTTCCGTGTAGCTGTAGGTAAGCAAACAGAGGTCATCTGCATAAAGAATTGAAATGACATCGTGATTGCCGTCAACATCTAAACCTCTTACGCCCCTCCCCCGCAAAAAAATGTCTAAATCTGAAATAAATAGAGAAAAACATAGTGGAGACAGTACATCACCCTGCAAAACTCCTTCTGAAACATGATAAGGCTTAGACTCAGCACCATCCACACGAATCTTGAAACACGAGTTGGTGTACAGGGATTTCAGGGTATTTATGAAGTTTGCACTGATATTAAGATTATATAGTTTGGTCCATAGCTTGTCGTGTATCAAACTGTCAAAGGCACAGGAAAAATCGATGAATGCCACAAACACTTTTCGTTTGGGGAGTCTAGTATTTATAGAAATTAAACTTTGCAAGGTGAAAATATTATCAACGCATCCGCGTCCCTTGCGAAAACCGCACTGGTTCTCAGGGAGGAGATGGTGTTGGAGGTGAGTGCTCTGTCCAATAGAATTGAATTAAAAATCTTGAGGATTATGTTAAGGAGTGATATTCCTCTATAGTTGCGGGGGTCTGCAGCGTATCCTTTTTTATAAAGCAAAAACGTTCTTATTTGGGCTAGAACGCCAGGTATATACCCTCCACTCAATAGCAAGTTAAAATATTCCAGAACAAAGATGAGCCAGCATTCAGGGAGGTTTTTGTAAAATTCGTATATCATACCATCTGGACCTGCTGCTTTATTACTTTTTGAGGAATTGAGAACCTCCGTGAGCTCCCCCATCACAATCTCCCCGTCAAAACCAGGGTCAAAGGCGCCGTAGAACTTTACATCGTCATCATTAACATCTATGGAGGGTGTGAGAGAATCATAAAACTCCTCTACCACCTTAATGTCTAATTTTGAAATATTCAAGGACCGCTCACGAAGCCTACATACTGCCAACCAGAAGTCTCGAGAGTTCTTTGAATTAGCAAAGGATTTTTTCAATTTTTCGAAATTTTCTCTCTTTTTTACCTTTAATAACAATTTATATTCCTTCTTACGTTTAAGATATTCATTAAGAAAAACCTCGCTGAAACCCTGTCTTTTAGCCTTTCTGTATGCCCTTCTCATAGCATAACGCGAACTCCTGCAAGACGAGTCGAACCATTGGTTGCGGCGCAAAAATAATTTCTTAGCTTTGGGGATTTTTATCAACTTCATATCAGTACACACTTTACGAAGAGAACTGACAATAAAAAGGTACATTACAACAGGATCCTCCGGGACATTTTTCAAGTCTGGAGCAAAACGCATTGGCTTGCGTTCATGATTTGAATTTCTACTAAGCTTTGGAGTGTGCCTGTTTCACAAGTGATAGAGCGATTATTGAATTTCAGGAAATATGCATAGAGCACGTAAATCTGTTCTCAACCAAAATACCTATTTGGATTGATCAGTTTATCATATTTGTGTGCCTCCAGAAATTCAATAATCTCTCTATCCTGTGAAACACGCACACTCCAAAGCTTAGTAGAAATTCAAATCATGAACGCAAGCCATTTGAATAATAAACCCCAGTGAAAGAATTTGCAACGTTTAATGCATATCAGTATGCCTCAACCCGTGTATCGGCTACAGCCTTTAAGGAGTTTACTCCAGTATCCACATTACTAACTACATCATTACATTACTACATCACTAGGTTACTGATATCAAAACAAAAACAATAATAAACTAAAATAACGCAAATGTTGGCTCTATAAATCGGGCCATAGATCGGGAATGGTTTGAGCTGCGCACCTGGGGAGGGGCTCATTCGATTCAAGAGTTCAAATTTAGGCCGCCTTGACTTTTTTTGAGATTTTTAGGGATTTTACAAAACTTTGACAACCCTTAAAGGGCACTTTATATTAAGTGAGAGAGCTGGCTCAAGAATAGGGGCGTCGTCGGACCAACATGGATTTTTCTTGAAAATTACAGGTTTTTTGCTTCAACCGTTTGGGAGAAATCGTGCGTACGGCGTACGGCGGACGGACGGGAAAATGTTTATTGCAGAATTGGATTCTACACCCTTTGAAACGTAAACCATGAAATTTTCAGGGGGGTTGGACATTTTTTTTTTCAAGAGCGGTTAAAATGTTTTATTATTGAATAATAAACCAAAACGTAATTTTTATTAACTTATTGTCTATTTTATTGTTCTTTTATGAGCTATGCCTGCTTCCGACTTTGTGTAATATGCAGATTTTTTTCAGGGTTTATTATAAAAGTCAGTTTTTATTAATTAAATTCAGGCAGAAGAGCCGGCATGGACCATTGTAATCGGCAAAAGTATTCGAATACAAAAGTAACCGATTATTTTGTAATCGATTACAATTGTATTCGAATACTTTTGGCGATTAAAAAAGTATTCGAAAAAGTAATCGCATATTTCGCACACAAAAGTAATTTATTACTCTCGTTATTCGATTACTTTTACGAATACTTTCGTAATCGCAAATGTAATCGTAAAAGTATTTTGCACATAACGCACCCCCCCCCCCCCAAGCTTCACAGCCCCCCTGTGGGAAACCCTGCCACTAACCGAATTGTAACTAATGATAAATAACTAACCCTATAATAATAAATAATAATCACACCATCAAAGGAAACAGTTGATTGATTGCGAACCTCTATTTATACGTGCATAATAATATTTAAGAACGTATTTGCACATTGCGGGAATAGTCTAGTTAGAATATATACCTATAATCAGGGAACTATTTTCGATGTGCTGCCCGTTTCGAAGTGTTACTTGTGTTTGTTCAACCACGGATAGTCGTTAAACTCATAGGTAGTTCGTGCCACAATCACACTAGTGAATGTATAGGTGCATAATTGCATATTAATGGAATACTCTAGTTAAAATATATAATAATCACACCATCATGTAGGAAACAGTTGTTGTGTTTGTTCAACTAATGATAATCGTTAAGCCCATGGGTATTGTAGGTAACGATCACGCAGTGAACTTATATTTAATAATATTTAAGAACGTGTCTGCACATTGTGGGAATAGACAAGTTGGAATATATTCGTATAATCAGGGAACTATTTTCGATATGCTGCCTGTTCCGAAGTGTTATGAGTGTGTGTTCAACTACGGATAATCGTTAAACTCATAGGTAGTCCAAGCTACAATCACACTATCGAATTATTTCGTGCATAATAAAACTTTAAGAACGAAGATGGTTCGAGAGAAAATAGGAGTACTATCAGAGTAAAGAAAAACCTTTGGTTTTTTTTCCACGAATTCGGTCTGAGAAAAGTCTGAAACGGATTTGTATCATGTTATTCATTCCTCTTGGGCTTAGCTACTAGACCAATTATGGAAGGACGATATTACCTATCCTTCTATTGATCAATCATTGCATGGGACTTCCTAAACATGCGGCACCTACCTAATCTCAGCGTAGGTATATGATTTTTGATTAGAGATTTTGTAGGAAAATACTTGGTACTCACCAATCCGTGAAGATTCATGTTCCGGATAGATGGAAGATGAAGAGAAACACTTTTCGCGAGAAACACGGAACGGAGTAGACTGCCGGAGACCGCCACGCCCGAACGCGGAGCGAAGACTGGTCGAGACCGCCCGCCCGAACGAGGACCGGAGAAGACAGGTCGAGACATGCCGCTCTCCGATACGAGCAGGCAGGCGGAGGATGCTAGGGTGTGGCCCGGCGCCAAAAAAAACTTCGTGTTTTTCGAAGCCCAAGGGAAAACACTTACTTTTTGGCGCAACTTCACAAAAGACCCTTTGAAATAAACTTGAAAACAGAGTACCATGTCTTAATCATAAAAAATATAGGAACTACTTTTTTAATAGTAATAATTCCCTAGAAAAATAGCTTAAAGGCGGATTCACACTCGCGGTAGCGGGGAAGTCATACCACAGTCAGGTCAGAGTCACGTCAAGGGGCCGCCCATTCACACTGCAAGGTCAGATCACGTCAGGGCAGGGCAGGTCATCTATTAGAAAAGACTGAAAAAGAACGAATTGTAACGAAATGAGCAAATCAGAAACTAAAATTAGACGAGATTTGACTTCGTGATTCACATTTTCCGTTCAGGGGGAAGGTCACGTCAGGTTTTGATAGCTCGCCGTGCGACCTTTGACTGGAGGAAGATTTGATGTTGACGTTACCGCGCTGCAGCTGACGTGCTGGCACGATCCGTCAAGGTGATAAAAAATTGCTGTATACAATCGCTAGAATTGGTATAAAATCCACCCGTCATACTTCATTAAGAGTTCTGTATTAAGAAAGTATCAAGTATTAAGAAAAAAGGACCTACCAATGTGAAGTTAGTGTAATGTTTTTAAGTAACACGCAACATTACCTATTATTAATAACCAAAAATGTTATTATGTATTATTTTAGACCTACTTACTACTTCAATAAATACTTGCTACTTTTATTATTGAACACCTTAGGTATTAGGTAGGTACCCACTTAGGTAGGTATTCAACCTACTTTTGACACAACTACTTATACTTTTGAAATACAGTACATATTTATACCTACTGATAGGTAGGTTTATTACCAATGTAAGTGGATAAAAAAATATATTACAACCTTCCTTGAATTATTTGAGTGTTTGCCGTATTTGCTGCTATTCCCTTTGTACATTGTACTTCCGAGTACAATGGATAGGAAAAATCGTACAGAAATCGTTGTTCCCTCTCGATCAACGTACTCGATCAACCTTTCGTCATATATTAGAAAAGACTTGAAAAAGAACTAATTGCAACGAAATCAGCAAATCAGAAACTAAAATTTGCTGCAAATGTTTTAATGATACCATCAAAAGAAAGTGCTGAAGCTATTTTGTGCTCTATTGATATGATGGCCAAGTTGCTTAGTCGTTGTTGTCCTGTCAAGTTCCTGATGTAGGTTTTTATAATCCTGTTTTCTAAAACGTCTTTCATTCGATGCTACACACACGGGTATTGTAAGAAAAATTCTCAATGCTGTGGTTATATTGGGATAGGCGTCATGGAGGCCGTTTTGGCAAGTATAAACCAAAAGTTCGAATGGAGTAGACTCGCATGCGGCCGCTCAAGGCTAGTTCTCGCCTCGCGAAGTATACGTTTTCTATATCCTTTGTCCTTTCTTGTAGGCCTATTGTATTCCTTATTTATATTATTGCTTCCGAGTCTACTAAAGTAGCGGAAGCATTGTTTTCACTTTCGGAATGTAAAAATTTTTTTGTCTCCAAACCTCTGCCAAGTGGGTGTGGCACATAGCTTCCTCGTATTCATAACATGACTGTATAGATCATTGAAAATTATTATTGACTAAAGAACTTCGTTCAATTAGGTGAAGTAAATATTGTTATTACTGTTTTTTTTTTCGTTCAATTAAATATAAGCATTAAAATATTCAGCTCAAATGGAAGCCAAAAAATGTACATACTTACGTTTTCTTAAAACCTGCATAAAATTTATTTTTTTAAATTTGTTGTGCGCTACAAGTTTCTTGTTTCAGACCTAATTTTAACCTCAAATACAATCCAGATATTTTTACTACATCCACTATCTAACAACGTGCAATCCATCTACCATATACCAAGAACTCTTGCCCTTAATCTCAAGTTGGTTGAATGTGTTTTGATCCCATCCTCTAATAAGTACAATAAAATACAATTCAAGTACCTAAAAGATAATCCTCATAGCGTTTCAGAGGTTTGCCCAACCAACTATTAACATACAAAATGGTTGACAAACAGCATGAGCCCTGTCACCATAAAATCCATCTATTGTCTACCTGTCGGTGCTCCCTCAATTTCGTTTTATCCTATGTAACATTTTTGGTTCTTTTAATTCAATATCAACATACAATTCTTGTAATGAGCCAAAAAGTACAAGATACCATCAACATAGAAATTCATGGTTCACCTATCATTCCTCCGTTAAACTTAATAGTTCTGCGCTGCAAAACCATTGTAATCTAATTTTGAAAAAAACGCTGCAAATACAATATATTCCACTAAGTTCATTATTCAACCATCATTGTACGATGCATTCATGATTGTAATTTCTACTAAGCTGGAGTGTGCGTGTTCCAAGGTGATACAAGTTTGGGTAAAAAATTTTAATCTCCAAATAGGTACAATGAGATACCGATATGTTCATGCATATCATCCGATAAATAAAATACTTAAAATACCTACAAGATAATTCAACAACCAACTATTAAAGACGATAAAGACAACCAACTATTAACATACAGTATTAATAGACAAACAATACAAGCCACCGTCACCATAAAATCCATCTATTGTCTGAAAATTGTCACTTCCCTCAATTTCGTGTGCTCCTATGTAACATGTGTGCTCTTTCTTTTAATCACAACATCAACATACAAATCCAGTAATGACTCTACATACAATACAAGAAAACCATCAAGCATAAAAATTCATCTAATTTCCACCTATCACTCCGCTCTTAAACTTGTCAGTTCTACGCTGAACTTTTGCACCTGTCTCTAATAGCAACGCCAAGATCATCCACCTCATTCGATAGCCACTTTATTTCAAAAGGATAAAAACATCACGCGGCTTCCCCGATCAAAGAGTAGGGTAAACAAAGAACTAATTCCTTTCTCTCCCAGGTGAACAATGTTTGGGAGTTTTAGAGATTTTCAAAACTTTGACCCCTTGAAGCGAGCCTTTTAACATTGTTCTGGGTAATTAATCATCTTCTTTTCCTCCCCTGTTATTGTAAGCAGGATTTTCAAATTTCCCGTCAGAGTTGATGCTACTTTCCGCACCGCACATGAACCCAGCCACTTCATCCGAAGGAGGATTTGAAACAGCGTTTCTACCAACTGTTGTGGTTTCTGTTGTGAACTAAGTTTCGTCCCGACAAAACCAACTTGGGATCGAGCGCCGCACAGTGGTCCAAAAAGGCTAAAAATGGGAAAAAACCTTCTATGTAATAAAGTGATTGTATTAGGATGAAATCAATCTTGGATATGTTTATTGAATTGCTGAACCGAATGAAATCAAAATCTGCGCCATTCACCCATCAGGAAAATTCAAAAATACGAATTGACAGTATTAGTATTTTAATTTTTCATAATAAAAATAAATAACTTGACTGCAAATTTAAAAGTAAATTAGATGCTTCAATTGTGAACTCTTTTTTCTTTTTATATTTATAAATTGGCCTTAGGTTTGTAATATATGGGTCACTAGTAACCAAGATGAGGTTATTTTCGTGGAAATAGACAACATTTTCGTTAATTCCGTTTTATTTATTGAAATGGGTTTCCACAACTTCATCGCGAGTGATTTAGTTCGTTCCCTTACCTTTTTAACGAAATTTGGCTGGAATCTTCTTTGTACTTCTTCCTTCAGTTGAGACAATTTCTCTACCTCCAGTTCCGGAAACCGGGTTTGTAACCACTGATCCCGTTCACCATCTGGCAGGAAACACATCTCACATAACTCACGATACGGAATTACTAAATTATTCATTTTTTGCCTTCTACCGAGTGGCTTTCAACTGTAAACTGACATAGAAATGCGCGACATACGAGGATAATGGAAGCATGTTTGAACAAACTGTGATTACTTTTCTTTCCTGTTAAGCGTGTACGTTCGATCTTATAAATCTCAGATCCGGCCGTATCCGGCAATGAAATTTTCACCATTGTTTCTCTACTCCCTACACTTCCACATAAAATCATCGCGAACATAAAGTTCCTTAAAGATTTTTTTTTACAAACCAAAGAAAGTAGGAAAATTTCACTTTTTAAGGCAACGACTTGAACATTCCATTGCTCCCTTACTTATTGATACAATTTAAACTCGCTCATTCCTTATACTCCCATACACACATAACAACATACTGATAGAGGGGTTTTTTATTGCTGTTAATTTTCTTTCAGTAGAAATATATCATAACTATGGTGGAAAATATGCTAATTTTCATTAATCTTCAAAATTACTACTTTAATGGATTGGACTCATTTGAATTGTAAACTAGTCGAAAAATTCACTCCGTACCACTGTTCCACAAGTATCTGAGTATCCAAAAACTAAGCAAAAATTAGGTTTGGGTCCCTTCCATTTTTGGGGTTTTTTCCGCTTTTGGACCACTGTGCGCCGTGGAATTTGGAAGTTCTCCAATGAATTCGGCAACATAACACCTTGATTCACTACAATTAACGGCGATTCAGACTAATTGGATGATAAGTAAGATTACCGGTTGCTGAACAAAAGAAAAAGGTCTAGTTTTACTTTATAATTCAACATTTATTATGTTTTGTAGCAGTGAGGAGGAGACCAATTCGAGTATCGGTGGTCTGTCAGATGGTGTCAGTTGATATGGTGCAAGTGGGGTGGAGTTGAACGATTGGTCGGGCATTGGTTTCGTATATAACCATCTAAGGAAATAACTATGTGGTACATTTTCGTTTATTTTTTCAATCGAACTTATAATCAGCCCGATTGCCTCACATGCATAGAAGTTAGAGACGAAAAACTGGCCAAAAACGTCACAAAAACGATGGATTTCGGGGTTTTTTTTTGCTGACGTAAGTAGGTGGAGTGTCCTTTTCCTTGTAATCTTGCCGTAAAATTGAATTAGTTAGGTCTCAGATTTATAGAAATTCAAGAACACCCCAAAATTGGCACCCATGTGTCCTTCAATATCGGTTGAAAACATCGATATTATCGATATCGGTGTCCTTATTAGTCACAGGGCCACTTTCACCAAACTGGGTTTAACGTGGCATTAGTTAATCGGCTCGATAAACTAACGCCCAGGCGTTAAGAGTTAACGAGGTAGGTGTCTTTCACCATGCGTTTCGTTCGCTAAGTGAGCAGTTCGTTAGCTAACGGCAGCGTAACGGAGCAGTGCAGCCAACAATCGAAGTTTTTGTGATAATGTGTCCGTCATTGATGAACCAGGACACGAAAAATTGCGGTACAACGACACACTCCCGCTCGAAGGCAGGTGACGAAACGCGGTTGCCGTAGAAACGACCACGAGTGTTTCTCTTGTTCTCACCTCGAGAAACCGCGAAGGCGCAAAAACCTCAATTCGACGGTCAACCTTAATCGCAATACCAAGTAAATGTATTTTGCCTCATTTCCATCACAATTTGATTCAAATTTGAATACAACTCTGTAAAGAATAACCGTTATAAATTTATAATTAATCGATAGGCGCGAAAATTCCAGATAATTCGTGGGATAAGTTTATAACCTACACAAGACCGAACCAAGAAAGGTAATTACATTATGATTCATGTAAAGCGAGTAAATAGGTGATTTCTAGTATATAAACAGAAAAATGTTTTGAACCAGGAATAAATATAATACAAGGTTTATGTCAAGTACCTAATTTTTGAACGCAGCAGCCGTTCCCCGTCGGACGATGACGAGGAATCGTCAAAAACGCTGCAAATTCTTTCGCTGGGGTTTATTATTCAATCGGCTTGCGTTCATGATTTGAATTTCTATTAAGCTTTGGAGTATGCGTGTTTCACAGGATAGGGCGATTACTGAATTTCAGGAGATATGCATGGAGCACGTAAATCTGTTTTCGACCAAAATACCTATTTGGATTGATCAGTTTTCATATTTGTGTGCCTCCTGAAATTCAATAATCGCCCTATCCTGTGAAACACGCAGACTCCAAAGCTTAGTAGAAATTCAAATCATGAACGCAGGCTAATTGAATAATAAACCCCAGTGAAAGAATACTTATTTACCCCAGTAATAATATTGAATAATAAAGCCCAGTAATAATATTGCATAATATTTACCTATATATTATCAGAATGCTTCAACCCGTGTATCGGCTACTAACTACACTACAAGTGTTCACATCGGCTATCACTCCAGTATCCACATTCACTACAACTAGACGCTATCGGCCGGACAGAGCGATTACAATGGTTTATTATTGAATAATAAACCAAAATCAAATTATATACGACGGAGTTCAAAATATCCATCTCGAAATTGATCCGAACGATAGGGAACAGAAACAAAGATGGCGAGACTTATCAGCCCGTTAACAAGTTAATTGACAAAATTGGGCCGATTAAAGTTTGACGAGCTCGTTAATACTAACGGGCGTTGGGGCTGCGTGGAGAAAGACGAATCGGTCTAACGACGGCGTTAAATTCAGGCGTTAGCCTAAACGGCACGTCAAACTGGTTGGTGAAAGTGGCCCACAGTCTCCTTATTACACGCTACTACCGATCGCTTCTTGCTAGAATTCTGAGATTTTGTTTGTTTGTTCGTTCAGCGTTTGTGAGTGAATATTCCATAGAGATGTCTCCAAATAAGTGGTGGCGTTTTCATCAAAAGACCAACGCCAAGCCTGCCAGATGCAATATCTGTGGGAATAAAATTATGAGGAATATTGACGCAAAATCGACAATTTTATTTTTTGGGTAATGATATCTCATTTTATAGGTTTTGAAGAAGATGATAGAAATTGTTCCAGTCATGCAGAATGACGAAATGAGCAAATTTTCAAAGTAACTAGTTTAGCAGAGCAAAAATTAGGCAAAACCCGACAATTTTATTTTCTGACTTGTGATTCCTCATTTGAATTTCAAAATTTTTGAAATCTGAATAATTTTTTTTTTTTTTTTTTTTTTTTTTTTGGCGAATTTTGCCAATCTACCTTGTTTTATCATCTTCAAACTGCTCTAGTTTGAACGGATTGAGATATTTCCAATCCGATTTCACCATCCTGTTCAGCGTGAAAAAACGTTTATAAAAGAGAGTTGTGATAGTTCACACCACCTGTCGGCTATCAACGGAACAATCGCGAGAGGAGAGGCGAGGAGTGACTGGGGGAAGAAGAGATGACGAACTACGGTGACTCCTTCCCTTCACTCTGATCCAGAACCCTCGACAACATACCGTTTTCCAAGTTATCATTATACTCAAATCAAATTGACATTAATATCCTATATTCGTCCTGTTAACCGAACTCCTTACGTTTCCACCTCGTGGTTAATAGGAGCCCCGTAGTTATTCTTGCGTGGAGAAAGACGAATCGGTCTAACGACGGCGTTAAATTCAGGCGTTAGCCTAAACGGCACGTCAAACTGGTTGGTGAAAGTGGCCCACAGTCTCCTTATTACACGCTACTACCGATCGCTTCTTGCTAGAATTCTGAGGATTTTGTTTGTTTGTTCGTTCAGCGTTTGTGAGTGAATATTCCATAGAGATGTCTCCAAATAAGTGGTGGCGTTTTCATCAAAAGACCAACGCCAAGCCTGCCAGATGCAATATCTGTGGGAATAAAATTATGAGGAATATTGACGCAAAATCGACAATTTTATTTTTGGGTAATGATATCTCATTTTATAGGTTTTGAAGAAGATGATAGAAATTGTTCCAGTCATGCAGAATGACGAAATGAGCAAATTTTCAAAGTAACTAGTTTAGCAGAGCAAAA